>CM032233.1:18462500-19062500 GCA_019009955.1 Riptortus pedestris
AATTCACAGCTCCTAACCTATTACTTGTCCCCTTGACTCGAGGGTCCTCAGTATTTATTGACTAGCAAGTGTTGAAGCTAATAGACTCTTCATGAACGCCTTAAAGCCTTTGGGTGGCAGGCTGACAGCTGTAAATAAAGTGGCCAAGTGTTGAGCACAACAATTTCACTCAGCATGGAGAGTCCGTTTCACTGAATATCAAAGAGGAAATTTAATTCATTTGAAGTAATAACTCACTAAATTTAAAAGAAATATAATACTATGAATAGTCATAATGAAATTGTTGTATTGTAACAGGCGCAGAGGCAACTCTATTAAAGTGAACTGATAACAAAAAGACTATAAAACCCAAACTTAGGCTACTGTGCTATATTGTAAAAAAATTCCCTCACGCAGGGGCTGCGTAAACTAAGCAGATTTCCCAAGTGAATTTTAATAATAGACAAACTTCCATACTGCTAACACAACACTACCGTGAATATTAAGCGAGTAAATACAAACGGTATTAAGAAATCTTTCCCCTACCGACGGGAAGCGTCTCAAATGTAAACAAACATGTCTGCCAACGGCTCACCGTAAAGAAAAACAATAACTGTATTTTAGTAGTCCAAGAATTTAAGATGGGGGGGGGGGTCACAAGAACTTATTTGAATATATCTCGTATAATAAAGGTCTCTGAAAAACAATATTTGGTATTTAATCTTCGAATAATTCCCCCCTCTAAACCGCCCTCGCCCTGGTCCGATTTCAGCTCGTGGTAACGATCAAAAAAAGAATTGCGACGGCTAGAGCGGTAACAGACAAATATATATATATATATATATATATATATATATATATATATATATATATACATACACAGTTTAGAACGGACCTCATTTTCGTCATCTACTGGGTAGGATCGATGGACATTTGAAGAAATATTTCGAAAATTGCATCATGAGTACCCCCTAAATGGAAATCTTCTAACAAAGCCACAAAGATGATTTGATCTTACATTCTATAATATATTTGTGTGTAAATAAAATATTGAAGGGGGCTCAGGTTTCAATGCGTTGCCTTTAATCTCACATGGTAAACATAGAGTGGCGAGCTCAATTCCCGCCAGAGCAATAGAAATTTATTTAGTCACGAACTCATTAAACAAAATCCTTAGTTCCCACCCTGACTAGAAAAGGGTGGTAACCAGTAGATAACCCGTCCCAATTAGCCCTAGAAGCAAAACGTGGATGTTAATAAATAATAAAAAAAAAAATAAAATATGCAATCAACCAGTAGTTGCTAGGTTCGCCATATATAATACACAAATTCTTTGTATTTACAAATGTTCTAAAATCCTTCCTCATCATTTATGCACATCAAAAGAATCTGAACTCCCTTTTGGCACTGTGCATTTCTGATACTAAAATTAAATTTATCGCCATTTACATGAAGCTATGCAGGTGGAAAAAGGTATTCCTATTATAAATAACTACGTAATTAGTTTTAAATAAATTAATTCTATGAACGTTTTTGCTATGTTGATGTTGTAAAAAGTAAAACTTTTTTTTTCGTTTGTTTCAAATTAAATTGAAATTATCTGTTTCAAAAATAATTTTGTTGACTACAACTTTTATGTCGCAGCATGAGCCAATAAAATGTGTCGTGTCTGATATAAAGATTTGTGCATTTTTTGGCTAAAGGATTAGTCGAATCGAAAACTTCATCGATATAAACTCGTTTAGAATTTTAGAATCCTGAAATTCTACAGGAATCCACCACAAAAATTAAGGCATTCCATTGGAAATTGCAAAGTTATGGTCGCTGGAGACGTTCTGGAGAAGGTTAGGAAGTTGAATATGGACTGAAAGGATTCTTCAGGGGACCCAATTATGATTTCATTAAAAAAAAACATCAAAAATATTATATTTTTCTTGAACTCTACATTTACCATGCCCCCCCCCTTTCATATCCTAAACAATGTCTAATAGGAAAATTATACTCGATCGGTTCCTGCTTGCCAAGCAAAACAGATTTTTGACGACTCAGAATTCTAGTTCCTGAAGATGACTATAAAATAAACCATGAAGGTCATTAATAAAAATAGACTATTTTTGAAGAAATATTTTTATTTGCCCTAATTTAGAAATTCGTGATTGTATTTGATTATTCATCTGTACTGAGCTAACTGATGATTTTACAAAAACAAAAAGTCCGAAATAAGCTGATTTCTCACGTGGTTTTACAATAGAGATAACTCTACAGAATGGTAACACTTAACGTCAACGTGAATATTAAGTGAATAAATGCAAACGGTAATGAGAAATGAATCAGTCAGTTTTAATAACCTCCCAACGGAATGCTTCTGAATTGTAAACATACAGGTCAGCCAACCTCTTACGGCTGAACAGATAGATAAAAAATTCTTCACCGGAATAAAAACATTTATTGAAATTTATCTGAATATAACATATTAATTATATTGAAAACTATTTACTATATCTAGTAATGTAAGTCTACTGTAATTTATAATGGATCAGAATTTGTGTGTCTCAATCACTCAAATTGTAGTAATTCATGAACTAAAGACGGGGGGGGGGGCGTGAATATATAATGCTCCATAATAAAACAACTTATTGTTAATATAACATGAGTAGGAGTGGGGCTTTTCTGAAGGCCAAAAACTGTTAAATGCAAGTATCTCGGTTAATAATCAAGATAGTGGAAAAAATGCACGTAACAACATGTATAGAAGATTACATTTGCAATAAGATTAGTAATATACAATTTTTCGATCCGACGTATAATAACAGAGGTATAAAGAATTTTCAAAATTCCACCCCTCTAAATCCCCCAACTGGTCGGATTTCAGCCATTAACGAACTTAATATTTCTTTTTACATAAAACGATTAAATATCGAGTTTGATAACGATTAAACTAGAATTGCGACGGCTAGAGCGGTAGCAGACAAATATATATATATATATATATATATATATATATAATTTTGACCGGACTCCATTATCGTCATCTCCTAGGTAGGTTCGATGGGCATTTGTGGAAGTTTTTCAAAAATCGCGTCAAGAGTACTAAATCAATAGCTGATTTCCCTTAATCTGCTAAAATATTAGTTGTTCATATAAACTATATCTAATTCAACTGAGAACAATTAAGTGTGAATTCAACTTACTACTAAATTATTAGTTGTTGAAGACGGGGACAAGTAACTAATTTAGATGTAGTTCTTTCATCTTAATTTAAGTTGATTTTTGCACATCACTGATAACTACTTGTGATTATGGAGTACTCATTTATTCAACATTGGAAACAGGGCATTCTAATTCAAATTGAGGTTACCAAAGGAACTAGATCCTATTTGTTTTAGATTGAAACTTATGGGAGAAGTAAGATGGTGATGGTTTGACGGAGACTCTTCTCCTCATTACATTTAACGAACTCCTCACTAATGAAGAACAAGTTGTAATGTTATCTCAGGCCGCCCTCATCTAGTCCTTGAGCATATCCACTTAGCATTTAATAGCATCTCTTGTAAAGATCCTTCTCCAACCTCTTGAACACTGAAATAATTTCAAATGAATCCACTCAGCTCAACGTGAACTTGATTAACTACTCATTTGTTATTCCTAAAAAAAAAAAAAAAAAAAATAAGAAAACAAAACTATAAGCATGATGCATTTTTGGATTAATGCAAAATAAACATTAAAAAATGGTAATTCAAATAAAGGTTTAGAACCGCCAATATAAATGATACTATTGTCACACCTCTCGGTGGAGACCGTCGTCACTGGCTGATGGTTGAGTACAGCTGGCAAGCGCTTTCGATGCGATGGCATCATCTTCAAGCCCGTCAAAAAGCTGTACTGAGTTAGATGTCTGTTTGTCAGTAGGTTTTATGCGTCTGGTCACCACACGAAAAAAATTTACCTGAACATCAACATCCCTCGTTTGACAGATCTTAGTGGTAACTAAACAGATCTGGACTAAACGTAAACAACTAATACGGTGAACAGAGCATAAAACCCACTGACTGACGGACAACCAACTCAGTACAACTATTAACAGGCTTGAAGATGATGTCATCGCATCGAAAGCGCTTGCCAGCGGTACTCAACCACCAGCCAGTGACGACGGTTTCCACCGAGAGGTATGACAATTAAAAAAATGGTTTGCACATAGTTATTGTTACGCGCTATAACCTGTATCACTTCAAACCATTATATCCTATAGTCATTATATCCAAACAGGTATAGAAGAACGTAATTCAACATTTTGGATATAGTGTAACGCATAATTTAAACTGTTTATTCATATATCAACAATTTTTATTTAATTATGTTTTATTAGTACAATTAAATATGATGTTAGAAGTAAGATAATTATTGTAAATTGTTAGATATAAGTATAAATATGTAAGGCACGAAAAAATAAGAAACAAAAACAATGGTATGTGGTCCAATAATTTGGAAAAAAATGAATAAATAAGTGCGGGTTACATATTACCCTATAACGTGCCGTATCATTATAAATTGTCAGCAATGTAAGAATGAATATGAAGTGGACGGTTGGTTAAAAAAACAAACAAAAAAAAACCTGATGCAATCGACAGTTAAACACATTACATACGTATGTTAAAACATGTTTGTCAACATGTATGTTAAACATGGTATATGAAAACATGATACCAATACGACAGAAAATTCTGAGTCAGTTACACCAAAATAAATAATAACCTCCCATGAAGGGCATAATAAATTCGCAGTTGCTTGCCCAAATAAACCCTAATCCTAACACTTTGGATCTAATCAATTTTAATCAACAACAGAACAGCTCAGGTGTTGAAAAAAATCCTTAAGTTCTGTATAAAAATATTGTCAATCTCCGAAAATAGAATAGCAAGAAAGTGTTTCAGTAGATTAATGGCACTGGATGCCAGTAATCATGATACAAACTATAATTGGGTCTCACAAGTAAAAGCAAAAGCAAATTTAAATAATCTGCAAGAGTATTTTACCGATATCTCGTGTAGAAAAAATTTCCTAGCAAATAAAAACAAAATTTTGGAACAAGCAACAAGCCACATATTATCCACCGACATCAATAGAGTAGTAAATGACGACTACTTGAAGCTTTATCACAATAAAAAAAAGAAAGTATTAAAATCCGGAGAAATTTGTGAATGCTGCCAGGAATTTATATCAGACGGATTAAAACATTTATTATTGCAATGCTCGGAATACAGCTATTATAGAGAGCAATACTTGAAGAAGTTTATAGCCACAAGTGATGACTTAATGTCACTGGAAAATATTCTTCACATTTAGGACATTTATAAATTGAATATGATTTACTCATTCCTGTCAGCAGTATGCAACTAGGCAACGACATAGTTTATACCATTATCTTGAAAATTAAACACTATAATTTAGAAATGTCCAACGAAGTCAATTAACGCGTCACAGTAAACAAATAAACAAAAGTAAATACTTATATGTTGAATAGTACTAATCAGATTAAATTATAAAGAGTTTTAGAAGTTTAAGTACCTGAAAACATTTAATAAAAAAAAGATGGAAAATGTATTATTTTATTGTATATAGTAGGTTAATACTATGTCACTAGTTCTTATATATCTATTTTTTCTTTTTGTATATTATTAGTAAGATTACTAACATTAAATGGGCCAGACTCAGGCTAAAATATGTATATATTAGCCAATAAAAATCTATCTATCTATCAATTTTAATCAACATCTTCATTAAAAGGCTGGTTTTTGTGAACCCGTACAGCAGTAGCTGTGGATATTGAGGAAATAATAGGATCCTAGGTAATGAATAAATGATTCATTATATCACGCATTGTCCTATCACGTGACATTTTTCTCGTTCCGAACTGTCTATAATTACGAAAATCTTTATTCCTTGACTCGGGAGCTTCTTCAGAAAACTTTCCTATAGAAAGTAAAGCGGATGCTATTATGTCAGATCCATGGAACAAAATTCTATGCAAGCTACTAAGCATGTAATACCAGGGATAGAGATTTACCTACAATTTTGCTGTTTCAGAACAATAGTTTTTAAAAGAGTCAATGTTTGCAGCATCACCACAAGTCACAGTTTGCAAAATCACATGTATCAATTTAATTAAATTTACGTCAATTCCTGTAATGGAGGCAGCCTCCTTGCCGTATTACCGTCATTTGTGGTCCATATCCAGGCTTTGTACATCAACTAACAAATGCATCTTCCATTATACGTCATCAATTATTTTTTGTTTATTTTGCGCTACTGGAGTCTTATTGACTTTGTCACGAATTTGCCACTTTTTTTATAGGCATTCGGTATGCAATGTGTGGAGCAAACATTCAAAGCTTCTTCGTATAGTGTTCCAGACTATATTCGTATAGTGTTTCTTTCACCAGTAGATTTGATATTTCGTTTAAATTGTTCATAAGTTTAGGCGTTGCTCCACATATTTCGCATGTCTGCGATGAAGATTCGGCGAGTACATTAAAAGTTTTTCCATCTATCATTGCGTATTTAAAAATGTGGTTTACGTGGATTTCGCTTTGGTAAAGTTTTATTTTGGCCAATATGATTTGTTCTATTTGTTTCTGTATGGCTGCAATTTCTTTTTTGACTAATTCTGAAGTTTCATTTTGAAATAGAAGTTTTACAGGCCTGCACAATCATGTTGAGGATGGGCGTGGATTATCCCAAATTATGCTACTGACCTAATATATTTGGAGAGGAAAGCGTCTGAATTATAAACGAACAGGTCTGCCAACCTCTCAGAGCTGAACAGATAGATAAAAATATTCTTCACCGTAAAGAAAAACAATTACTAAAATATATCTGATCATAACATATTAATTTTATTGAAAACTATTTAATATATCTAGTACTGTAATTTATAATGAGTCAGAATCATTTTTATCTCAATCACTCAAAGTTTAGTAGTCCAAGAAGTTCAGAAGGGGGTGAGGGAATATATTTGCATGTATCTCGTATAATAAAGGTCTCATGAAGACAATATTTGGTATTTAAGCTTCAAATAAAGCGGTGGAGTATATAACTGAGTATTCTTTATGTGACATGAGTAGAAGTGGGGGTTTACTGAATGCTGAAAACTGAAAAATGCAAATATCTCGGTTAATATTCAAGATAGGGAATAAATGTATATAAAAATAGGGATTTGGGCTGGCTGGTGGAGGTCCATCATCAACGGCAGGATCAAAAGGTCAGAGTCTCGCCGGAGATGTCGGCTCAATAGGGACCAGCTCTATAGCACTGAAGATGGGACGGTTCGCCCCGAAAGTACTTTGTCTGTAATAAAAGAAGTATAAAGAGTGGAGGTGTTTGACATTTTGATCCTTCCGTTGTATATAACAATATTTATAGTACATTTAATTTGCTATAAGATTGGTTCTATATAGTTTTCTTCTCCTCTAAACCTCCCCTCTCCCAAGGTCCGAATTTAGCCATTAACGAACTTGATCATTAGATTTGCATTAAATGCTAATATACCGAGTTTGGTAATGATAAAACAATAATTACGCCCGATAGAGCGGTAAAAGACCAATATATATATATATATATATATATATATATATATATATATATATATATATATATACAATTTTGAATGGACTATATATACAATATTGAATGGACATCATTTTCGTTATCACCTAGGTAAGATCGATGAACATTTGATGATATTTTTCGAAAATCGCGGCATGAGTACAACCTCAATAGCTGATTTCCCTTAACTGGCCAAGGTGTCTCTAAAGACACCGTTCATATTTAACACTCCCAGAGAGCAACTGCTTCTATTCTTACCCCTTTTAGGCCACAGTCCACACCCCTGTAACCTCCCCAGCATGAGCATATGTGACAAAAGTCCATTTATTGTTATTGGAGCTAATTACTAAAAATATACTGAAGAAAATCATCATTCTCTACCACCCTACTTCACACTAGTTGCCAGCGAAGTTTCTAATCATTAAAATATACGCTATTCGATTTAAATATAAACCAAAATGGGTGAATTAGTTGTAAAGGATTGTATTTAAGTTCATATGTGTTTCATTTTCCATTCTGGAGAGAAATAGAGTTTTAGCATGGATTTTAATGATGGTGTACTTAAGTACCTGGCAAAATACCAACAAATTTGCCCAAGAGGCATGAATTTATATTATTTCTTACTTTTACCATTTTAATTAACAGATGCGTATAAAAGTCGAGGTGAAAAGATTTTTCTCTTTGCTACAAAATTTAGTATCACTTCTGATGACAAAGAAAGCAACAATGAAGGAGAAAATGCACACGGATGCCCCAAAATTGATGAAGGAAATTTTCAAATTAAAATGAATGAAGTATTAGAACATTTCAATATTGAGGGTGAAAGAGGGAAGAGGATGTTATGAAGAATACGTTGATAACAAAAAGTGTATCAGCATGATTAAATGGTATGGCAACAAAGTGTTGTTCTTAGTGGCATGTTCGTTGCACTTTATAGAACAGGTACAAGTATTACATGAACATTTTCAGCTAATAATTGGATTTGGTGGTAAATAACGCATGGCTATTGTACAAAAGGAACATCCTAAAAGAAATTGACTTTAAAACAATTTCGAATACACATTGCAGAGGTTATTCTGCTGGACCGGCGAGCTAAAAGGGCTAGTGGAACTAGGACCACCAATTGCAGCCAAGAACTGCTGCAGCTCTCATAGCCGATGCAGCAAGACTTGATGGGATGCACCATTGAAATGTATTCACTACAAAAGGAAAGTGTAGACTGTGTCACCCAAATCAAAGGGTTGTTTTATGCCGAAAATGTAATGTGGGACTTTGTAACACCCGTGAAAGGCCCTGTTTTCTTGAATGAATGGAAGGTTTAATGATATTTTTGACGGATTTATATTTTGTTTACAATGTACTTATTTTTTATTTACAACACGTTTCTTTTATTACATAATAAATTATTTAATTACATTTTTAGAAACTATGTCAGTTTATTAACACAACTTACAGACACCCCCATTGATTTACGGTGATTGGCCAGAGTGTACTTAAAGACACCACTAAGGTTTTAGGGTAACTGGCCACAGTGTACTTAAAGACACCATGTGATATTTTTGTTCAGAAAAAAAAAATTAAGTAAAACCTTATATATTCTTTTTATTAGGAACGCAATAAATGTATTTTTAAGAAAAATTTTCATTTCAAGTCATTTTTTGAGTTTTTGGCCAATTAAGGGTCAAGGGAAATCTGCTAAATTTAATCCAATCATTTCTTCGTGTACCATTGCGTCTGGAAGGCGAGATGGGGTCACAACATGGGTTGTTACATTAGCAAGAACTTAACCGAAACTCCCACCGCCCTAAGTCCCCGTCAGCAGCTCAAGTTGCTGGTAAAGTAGGGCAATATCCCTGCCAATCTGTTCGTCCATTTCAGTCCACGGCCCTGAGAAACGTGACCTCATAGAGGGCAATTGATTAACTCTGGTGCAAAAGCTAAGACAGTTTCTCAGATTAAATTAATCTTAGGTGTACTGGGTTTGTTAAGTACCGTGGCCCTAACATCATTCATTCTTTATTAGCAGCCCGCTGTGGAGGAACAATCTAATAGGAACGGGATTACTTATTCTCGCGAGTTATAGCTAAATATATAATTAAATCTAGATAAATCTGTGTAACAACAATACAAATAAAAGATATATATAAAACAACAACAGTCGTTAAAAATGGAAGTTAATTATGCACGACTAAGACATAAATTAACAAATAAAATTGTTAACCCCTAAAAAGATACCAAAAGCTTCAATTATCCAATCTATTCAATATAATCAAGGAAAATAAAAGTAGAAATAAATTAAAAATAAGTATAGGCACATATGCTTAAAGTAAAAGTGAAACTAAAGAGCAACAGCCAAAAAAAAAACACGTCATATTTTCAGAATTCACAATAAGATTGTAAATTAAAGACGTGCATACTTTTGAAAGAAAATTAACCAACATAATTATTAATAATTAAAATGTTAAAATCGGGAAGAAAAGAACAATGGACAAAAACACCTTGTTGAGAAATTTTACATCTTTATATTTAGCTAAATTCTAAACAACTACAGAACAACATGTATGAAACAACAGAAGACAGAGAGCTATTAAATTAAAAAAAATTATACATGCTTATTTATACGAAGACATAACTGTTGACACTAAAAGAAAATTTAAAAAGTATGCAACTGAAATCTCTTAGCAAATCAGGCCAGATAATCTGAGCATGAACAACTTATGACTCAAAATAAAAAGTCCCTCACGCAGGGTCTGCGTAATCTGAGCAGAATTTCCACGTGATGGTGTGGCACAGTAGTGAGTAAGAAAGTACTATAAATTGCATAATAATCGAATTATGAGAAAATGTATAAAACAACAATTGTAGAACATCAATAGCTTAACAAGATTTGTCCTATAACATTTTTCGATCCGACTTTTAGTAACGGCAGTCAATTTACACAGTATATATTTACGTACTGAACTATATTCAGTATTTAAGCTTAGAACAATGTGGATCATGACATAATAGCTTATTGTTAATATGACAGAGTAGAAGTTGGGGTTTACTGAAGGCTATAAACGAAAAAAATCCAAATATCTCGGTTAATATTCAAGATAGACAAAGTACGTATATAACAACATTTATAGTCAAGTATATTTACAATAAGATTGGTTCTATCCATATTTTCTATCCGACGAATAATAACAGAGACATTCCGAATTTTCGAAATTCTCAACCTCTAAACCCCCCCCCCCTCCCCAAGATCAGATATTACCCGTTAACGAAATTGATCTTTAATTTAATATAAAAAGCTCGAGTTTGTTAACGATAAAACTAAAATTACGACCGGCAGCAGACAAATATATATAGAGATAGATAGATATATCTATAATTTTGAAGAGACCTCATTTTCGTCATCTACTAGCTAGGATCGATGAAAGTTTGAGGAAGTTTTTCGAAAATCGCATCGTGAGTACAACCACAATAGTTGATTTCCCTATTGGGAAATCTGCTAAAAGGGCTCGTTGGGGAGTAACAAGACATTGCCAGCTGTTGCCTGAATCCAGACCGAGTTCTTTTAAAAGAAAATTTAGTGAAGAAGTACAAGTGAAGAATTAAAAAAAAAAAACTTAAAATGAAGGCTGTAAGTGGAATGAAGGCAGCTCGTTGGCATCCTTAAGAGATAAGGCACGTCAAATGCTTAGTGAGGCATGACAACAAAAGAAGGGAGAGGCAGGTTAGCTGATATCGGCAACTACCTGAGGATGAGCCAGCTCCAACTGGGCATATACCTGAATAGAAGTCCGTCACTCAGGTTCTGCGTAAACTAAGCACATTCTCACATCTTACAATATGACACTCTATTGATCTTGCCTCATCATCTATTCTGCATTTCCCCCGTTGTAAGAAGCTTACGTAGGTAGGAATACACATATAAGCCGAATATAAGATATTTAGTGAGTAAGGCACTCAAAGTGAAAATCGTACGAGCGGAATTGATGCCTTCCTAAAGGCAGAAGCCAAGGAAAGACAAATATTCCAGTTAGAGAAAACATGAATGAAAAATAATAATATCGATATTTCCACTTTCCGAGATTCCCAATCTAAAACTCAGTTGCCACCTTACTACTATTTATTTTTAAGAGTTATTTATAAATTGAAAAGCACGTAATACTTTTGTGTAGTAGTTCTGCCTCCGTGTATAGAATTTCCAAATGTATTTATCTAAGCATAGACAACTATTTTACCTAATTTCAGATACAATCAGGGGTCAAAACATTATATAAGCTATTCATGTAAAACTGAAGATCAAATTCGTTTTTTTTTTTTTCTTGAATATTAACAATGATCATTGAATTTTTACCCCTCAGTAAACCTCCACTTTTACTCATCACCCAATAATAAATCAGGAAACATCTTATATCATGAAACATCTTATTCCAAGCTTAGTGCGAAATATTGCTTTCAGAGGGCCTTAATTAGGTCATATGAATGCAAATTCACTGTTCGATGACGTCATCAGTTAACATTTGACATTTTTGATCCAAAAATATTTATTTGATAAATACCATACTTGATATACAACTGTTTCATCATATTCGTTAATGACTGAAATCGGACCAGGAATAGGGGGGGGGGAGGGGAGGTAATAGGAAGGTGGAAATCGAAAATTCAAAATATCTTCGTTGTTATGAGTTGGTTCAAAAAATGTTGCTATTGGTTTTCTACAATTTTTATCCCTCCCCCTTCTACTTATCTATTAGCAGATTTTCCTCAAAGGAAATCAGCTATTGAGGTCGTACTCATGGCACAATTTTCGAAAAATTTCCTCAAATGTCCATCGATCATATTCGTTGCTTGATGCACAATTAAGATTGTGCGTATTTGTTTCGATGATGTTTACTTGATCTATACCATACTCGATGTTCCGCCGTTAAAGTCAACATTAAAGATCATATTTGTTATTGGCTGCAGTCGGACCTGGAATAGTGGGGTTTAGAGGGGGATTCGAAAATTCAAAATACATCCGTTATCATGAGTCGGATCGAAAAATGTTATTGTGTATTTACAAGCCCTTCGGCCTTACCCGCTAACGGCTTGTAAATAATTTGAGAGAGGTGCTGGTTCATGTAAGTTTTGTATGTGTGATTTGATACCGGAGGACCATGATTTATAAAACGGTTATTACCATTAATAGTATATTGAATAATTACAAGATAGGGTGGGATGGGCTATTGCAGGGCATATATGTGTTAGTGAGTTAGTACATACATTACTTCAAGGTATACTGTTGATATGGTGATACTGATGCTGATATGGTTGATAAGGATGCTGCTAGGGTGTTCTCCCTCTTCCTCCATCCTGTTCTCCCCCTGGATGCTCCTTCCTTTACTCACTCATGTTGGAAGTTCTAAAAAGGATGTGAGAAAAGGCTAAAACTGCTGCTGCACATGGGAGGCTCTACTCTCTCTCTCTCCTGTCCTACTCACTCTACTGTCTCAGCCTGTCTTCCTTATCTCCTGCACTTTAGACCCAAGGATGCCCTCTCAGGTAGTATTCACAAAGTAGGCTGTAGAGGTCAGCACTCTTCAGGGGACATCCGTGGTTGGTCTAGTTGACAACAGATGGGGCTGGTATAGTTTATTGCCGCTTCAATTTTAAATTGAACAGTTATAGAACCAATCATGTTAACTATTGATGTCTACCTATTAGTTGAAAAAAGTGGACGTTAATAAATAATAATAACTACAGATGTTCTACAATTGCTGTTCTATACATTTTCTCGTAATCAAGTATTAAAGCTTTTTGTTTTCAGCCTTCAGTTACCCCTCCCCCCTTCGCACCTTCTACCCATCGTGTTTTTTTTTTTTTTTTACATTAAATAGAGAATATGTGGTGAAAAGAGATCACAAATGTGTTATACCATCACGTGGGAAATCTGCTTAGTTTACGCAACCTACGTGACGGACTTTGAGCAGATTCCCCTTAAGGGAAATCAGCTATTGAGGTCGTACGCATGACGCCATTTTCGAAACATTTGTCTGCTACTGCTCTAGCGGTCGCAATTTTTGTCTTATCGTTACCAAACTTGATATATAATCGGACAGGACAAGGGTGAGGGGGGTTTAGGGGGGGGAGAATTTCGAAAATTCTTAATATCTCCGTTATTATGCGTCAGATCGACAATTTTTATAAAACTAATCTTATTGCAAATGTAATGTTCTTTAAATGTCGTTATGTACATTTTTTCTATTAACAGGGATATTTGCATTTTTTAGTTTTCGGTCTTCAGTAAAGCCCCCCCTCTTACTCATCTCATATTAACAATATTCTATTATGTTATGCAGCACTTTATTTGAAGCTTAAATACCAAATATCTATTCATGCGATTTTCACTTTGAGAAACTGAGTCACAAATCATCTCATATTCAGTTGGTATTTCGACTCATATACAGTTGATATTTCGGGTTTTCGTTGGTTTCTTAGTGCGGAAGAATAGATGATGAGATGAGAACAGCTTTTGATTTCAGTACGTGGGAAATCTGCTTAGTGTACTCAGTCCCTGCATGTCAGAATTTTAATTTTTGTATTTTCTGTTTCAGATTTCAAGCTAAATCCCTAAACACCTCATGCCCATATTAAATTTTAAATCTATTTTACATAGGGTTTATACTAAGTGAAAATATAATGAGAGTTTACGTTATTTCTGCTATATATTTTTCAACACGTGGAAAATCTACTAAGTTATCACTGCTCCTCAGAGATGAAATTATTTTGTTTTTTTTTCATTTCATAAATCATCATACATATAATTTACTTTAAAGTCAGCTTCATATTTATCAACGTTATTGTTTCTTTGAATGAAGGCTTGTTTACTGAAACAAAGTAGCTAGCAGAGTTGAAAGGTTAGAGCTCCTAATAGGCTTTCTAGGACTAGGGAGATTAGAGCGACAACTATGAGCCGAGACCTTAACTACTAAAACAAAATCTCAACTATATTTTTGTCAATTCGTCTATAAATTGAATAACATACATTATTTTTTATATTAAAATTTGGCGCATATCGTAATTGCATGTCAAATTAGTTAATTAAAGCAAAATTTCCATGTTTAATAGTAACTTTTCGAGGTGGCCAAAGCAATAAATATATTGAATATATTGAATACTATATTTAGTATTACTATATTCAATATACTATATAGTATATACAATTACTATATTGAATACGAGTACTATAAATATATTGAATCTCGATTTCGTTATCGAGGTGGTCCAGTGTGCCCCAGCGTCATGAAATCTTACTTTATAAAAAAAGGACAACAATATATTAAAAAAAGAAAAAAAAACCAACCGACATTTACAGACGGGTCTACGCTTGAGGGCACAGCTTTGACCACCTTTTTTGATGTATACACTCTATTTACAGTGAAGAGGTAGTAATATTTGTATTTTTAATTTAAGTACCTTTTGTTTATAACCCCTTACCTACCCTCCTTCAGTGGACTGATGAAGTTGGTGGATCATAGATATTTTGCAATGTTACAACCATATCATGATTATTTTTGCAATTATATATTTATAAAATGAAATTAATTATTTTGAAGGATAAAAAAAAATCATGATAAACAACAGGGCGCTGACACAACCATATGTATATGATTTTATAATCTCTTCTTTGTTAATTCCTAAATTCAATGAGCACGTAGGGTCGGTCTCTGTGTGCTAATCCCTGCCTTGGTAAGCCATAACATTTCTCGTATAGCTGATATACAGTAAATTAGAAAACTCACTAGCAATACCTATTGAAGTTTATTAGAAGATTTAGTGCCTAATGTTGACGTTAGATGGCGTATAGCTGCACTTTTACATTACTTTGTAAATTATAAAACCTTGTAAAATTGTCAATGGTTTTTTAGCAGATTTCCCTTTAGGGAAATCAGCTATTGAGGTTGTACTCATGACGGAATTTTCCAAATTTTTCTTCAAATGTCCATCGATCCTACCTAGTAGATGACAAAAATGAGGTCGGTTCAAAACTGTATATATATATATATATATATATATATATATATATATATATATATAGATCTATCTATCTATATATTTGTCTGTTACCGCTCTAGCAGTCGCAATTTTTGTTTGATCGGTACCAAACTCGATATTTAGTCGTTTTATGTAAAAAGAAAGATCAAGTTCGTTAACGGCTGAAATCGAACAAGTGGGAGGGGGGGTTTAGAGGGGAGGATTTTCGAAAATTCGAAATATCTCCGTTACTATACGTCGGATCGAAAAATTGTCCAATCTTATTGCAAATTAAATGTGTTATAAATATTGTTCTATACATTTATTCTCTATCTTGAATATTAACCGAGATATTTGCATTTGTATTCTTTTTCTTTGGTCGGCAGGAGTCGGCTATGTTCGGACTTTCCACCTAGAGCTCTGGTGGCCATTTCCGTAACTATTCGTCCCTCGTGAATAGGTTTAGAGGTTTCTTACTACTACAGTTGTTATGAGGCAGATTTCTCTATTGTAAAACTTCACGTGGGAAATCTGCTTAGTTTACGCAGCCCCTGCGTGACGGACTTTTTAATACCTACTTATATGACGATCCTGTCCCTATTTGGTCAGTTCGTTGACATACTTTACTCCATTCTATAGAAAGAAAAAATCTTATTTAAAAAAAAAAATGAAAAGTCCTTCGGGAACTGCGTAAACTAAACAGATCACCACATAACAGATACTCTACTGACTGATCCCTGTCAATTCTCTATATTTTCAGTAATAAGAAGCATATGCTAACTGAATTCGAAATTTAAGCTGGACTTGAGATACCCAGTAACTAAGGCGATGTAAGTGAATAGAGTATTCTGTTAAAAGACGACTGAATACTAAAACAATGCAAATGTCAACGTTAATATTAGAGTTAGTGAATAAAAACTATAGGAAAAAAATGTCCAACAGGATTGATTATATATCATTAAAAATGCACATATCTCAACGGCTACTAATAAACAGATATCATCAACAAAAGCTCAAGACTAGCTCATATACAATATTTAGACCACTGAAAACATTAAAACAAGACAAAAAAAGATAAAGACCAGCAGGTGTAGAGTCGTACTACGATAACAGGCAGACTAAACGAAGAGGAATATTCAATATTGCTTCATTGCAGAAATTAGTTATAAAAAGTAGTGGAAATACTTGACGTCAAAATACGGGATAATATTATTCCTTCAGAACATCCTATTAGCCTTGTCAAGAGTTCAAAACTGCCAAAATGAAATAGTACTGTGCGCAGATTCATTAAGCTCACTACATACACTCAACAACATTTACTCGACAAATCCATTGGCTATTAAAATTTTTGAACAAGTACACCGACTAAACTCTAGTAACACACACATTAGTCTTTTATGGTTACCCGGGCATACAAACTTTAAGGAAGGTACAGACATCGACAAATTAGCCAAGTGTTCTGTAGACAAACCAGACATTGACATCTTTTGTTGACTCTACAGACAACCAAGACGTATTAGCCAATGCATAAGGCACTACTACAGCAGTGGCAGCAATCTTGGGATAACACACGACAATAAACTAAGACAAATAAAACAAACAGTTAAGGAATGGTCATCAAGCAAGAGGAGCAGACGAAGAGAGGAAGTTGTGCTGACCAGACTACTACATTGGCCATTCCTTGCTGGCCCACGGACACTTAATGACAAACAAGGACACACCGACTTGTAGACGTTGTAACGAAACTTTAACTGTACATCACATATTGACTGACTGTCGACGATGAGACAATTTAGACATTCCACATGACTTACAGGAACATTTGACCGGCAACAGTAATTACATAGACTCAGTCATTGAACATCTAAAAGGCATTAATATATACAACACACTATAATCTACAATTTCTACACACTACTCTTCACTTCTTTCCTACATTAGCAGGAATTTAATTATATTTATTCGTTTTTCTTTTTTTTTTGTTTCCCTTTTCCTTTTTTTAGCAGATTTCCCTTAAGGGAAATCAGCTATTGAGGTCGTACTCATGACGCGATTTTCGAAAAATTTCTTCAAATGTCCATCGATCCTACCCAGGAGATGACGAAAATGAGGTCCGTTCAAAATTATATAATATATATATATATATATATATATATATATATATATATATATATATATTTGTCTGTTAAGGATCTAGCGGTCGCAATTTTTGTTTGATCGTAACGAAACTCGATATTTAACCGTTTTATGTAAAAATACAGATCAAGTTCGTCAATGGCTGAAATCGGACTAGAGGGAAGGGTGAGTTTAGAGGGGAGATTTTCGAAAATTCAAAATATCTCCGTTATTATGCATCGGATAGAAAAATTCACATAAAACCAATCTTATTGCAAATTAAATTTACTATAAATATTGTTATATACATTCATTCTCTATCTTGAATATTAACCGAGATATTTGCATTATTCAGTTTTCAGCAAACCGCCACTCATGTTACGTAAACAATACTCTGCTACATAATAAATCACATTATTGGAAGTTTAAATACCTAAAATTGTATTCAAGAGACCTTTATTATACGAGATGCATGCAAATATGCCCTGGTGACCCCCCCCCATCTTAAAGTTTTGGACTACTAAAATTTTATTGATTGAGATAACAATTATTCTGACTCATTATAAATTACACTAGTAGATATAGTAAATAGTTCTCAATAAAATTAATGTGTTATATTCTGATATATTTCAGTAATTGTTTTTCTTTCCGGTGTGAGGCGGGGAGTCCTGTTTGTTTACATTTCTAACCTAACGCTTCCTGTCGGCAGGTTATTGAAATTGGATGAAACATTTATTTCCGTTGTTGTATTATTTGTTGTGTTAGCAGTATGCATATTTATCTATTACTAAACTTCACGAGGGAAATCTGCTTAGTTTACGCAGCCCCTGCGTGACGGACTTTTATTATTTCTTTTTATATTATTTTTTCCTTATTTATTTATTTTTCTTCCTTTCTATTTTCCCCCCTTCTATACTTGCATTTTCATTTATACTATTTTCATCGCCCCGATGTTTCCATCTACAATATCGTTGGCTTCATATAAGACTGGTATAACAATGAACCTTTTCAAAAATCACCGCATGCCATAGTTCACTCTTTTTCCGTTTATTTTTTTTTTGTGCTTTTCACTTTTTTCAGCACACTTGAATAATGAGTAAATCTGTTTACTATATCAAATACTGTAATTTATAATGATGGATCAGAATAATTTTTATCTCAATCACTCAAATTTTAGTAATCTAAGAACTTAAGTCCCGGGGGGGGGGCAACAGAACTATTTATAGATAGTATTTAGTATATATCTCGTTTATTCTTTGTTATACGACGGAAGTGAATATAACAAAAGTTTCTCTAAATAACAAAATAAACATCTTTTCTTATATGCATTTTTTGCCGATAAACCAATAGAAATCATATATGGCGAATTTTCATTTCAGGCCTTCCTTATAACCTCTATTCCTCGTCCCCACAAATTTTAATATAGCTTATATTCGTCGAAAAGCTAATGTTAATTCATATACCGATTTCTGTTTAGTTCGGTTCAGTCATTATTGACCGATAAAATGGTAGGGTATATCTCGATTATACTACGTTATACGCCAAAAGTGTACTAACAAAAGTTACTTTATATATCAAAATAAGTAACTTTTGTTATTTGCATGTTTCCTGAAACCCATAGACCACAATATATGCCGATTTTTCATTTGTCATGTATTCCATGACTATTCATCGACACGATGTATATAACAAATGTTACTTCAGTAGAAAGTCGGTAGACTCTCGCTAGTGAGGAGTGTGGGAGATTGTAGGTATATATGAAGTGGGGAGCGGCTTAGTAGGCGAGGAGGGCCGAAGTCTCCAACAGTCATATACAGAGGCAGGCTGTATATTCCCCACGCTACACTGGTAGCATAATTTGTCAGAGCTCCTTCATCGCTCTGTCGTGTAGCCTGTACTGTTAGGGGGCGACGTTGCCTTCCTTTTGTCTCTGATTACTTGTGAATCGGTAATGACTTTTGTATTTTTATTTATTATTCGTTTTATTTATTGTTGGCATATATTTATCAGTTAGCGTTCTAGTGGGAGTCATTTACATTTGATTTTTACAAACGTCGATGAACAATACATTGTAAAATAAATTACAGGAGAAAAAAAATTTAGATCCAGGATAGCGAGAGATTTTTAAGAATAAAGACTAACATTATTAGAAAAATGGAAGGCGACATCTATAAATTCTACAGTTCCTTTTTTTAATAATATAAAAATTTCTGACAATAAGATATTACCTTTGGACCATTTCAAATGATTTCTCCTAAATTTTCAAAAATGGAATGAAGTGATAAAAATTGAAGAAGCCGTCAAATAGTAAAAAAAGCATTCTTAAGAAATATTTTTTTTATTCATATTTCTCTGACCTCAGATGAATAATACATTGTGAAATTAATCAAAGGAGAGCAAACAAATAAGAATTAGGATAGTGCATAAATTTTACTCGCACGTATATCCGATGAAAACATTTTAACCAATTTTTCATTTATTTCAAGACTATTCATACTTTGTTTTAACACTCTTTTGATGACAGATTCAGTAGCCCTTTTTTACTGATGGAAAAAAAAATAAAAATGGAAGGTGACATCTATAAATTCTGTAGTTCATTTTTAATAATAAAAAATTGTCTGATAACTAGATTTTATATTTGACCGTTTCCAAGGATTTCTACTAAATTTTAAATAATGAAAATTGAAGAAGTCGTCGAATAGAAATAGTAGCATATCTTTAGAACACATTTTTTAGTCATATTTCTCTGACCTCAGATGAACAATACATTGTGAAATAAAATACAAGAGAAAAAACAATTCAGATTTAGGATTGTGTATATTTTTCACAAATTTTACTCGCAACTATATCCAATGAAAACATTTTAACCTATTTGTCATATATATCAAGACTATTCCTAAAGAATGGATTTTAAGAATGAATACTGTAATTATTATATATTTTTATTTCACTATATTATAACAATGTTTCAACATCCATTTTTGAAGACTGAGTTTCAGTTGCCCTTTTTTTAATAATGAAAAATAAATGATAAATGGAATGTGACATCTATAAATTGTATAGTTTATTTTTTTAATTATAACAAAATGTCTGATAACAAGATATTATATTTGGATAATTCCCAATGATTTCTAGTAAATTTAAAAAATGAAATGCTTTGAAAAAAATTGAAACATCCTAAGAAAATAAATATATCGTAAAGAAATAATATTTTAATTCATAATTCTCAGACCTCAGTTGAACAATACATATTAAAATAAATTACAGAAGAAAAACCAATTATGATTAAGGGTAGTGTATATTGTTCTAAAGTTTTGAAACTTGAGATTAAGTAGCTATTTTTTTGGTCATAAAAATTAAAGAATCCTTGAGATTGACATCTGTTGATATTAATGTTCATTTTTTTCAATATTATAAAACTTTCTGATAACAAGTTATTATATTTATACCATTTCTAATGATTTCTCCTAAATTTTCAAAAATTAAGTGCAGTGATAAAAATTGAAGAAGCTGTCGTATAGAATAACAAGCATATCTTACATTTTTATTTATTCATATTTGTATGACCTCAGATGAACAATACATTGTGAAGTAAATCACAGTAATAAAAAACAATTAAGATTTAGTACAGTGTTAAGTTTTCAGAAATTTACTCGCATCTAAATCCTATTAAAATACTAAAACCTATTTGTCATATATTTCATGACTATTCATCGACACGATGTATATAATAAAAGTTACTTTATGAGATAGTCGGTAGACTCTCGCTAGTGAGGAGTGTGGGAGATTGTAGGTATATATGAAGTGGGGAGCGGCTTAGTAGGCGGGAGGGCCGGAGTCTCCAACAGTCATATACAGAGGCAGGCTGTATATCCCCCACGCTATACCAAGGCAGAATAATTTGTCAGAGCTCCTTTATAGCTCTGTCGTGTAGCCTGTACTGTTAGGGGGCGACGTTGCCTTCCTTTTGTCCCTGATTACTTGAAAATCGTAAATTACGTTTGTATTTTTATTTATTATTCGTTTTTTTTAAAGTATTCATTTCTTTATCTGTTAGCGTACTAGTGACATTCATTTATCTATGGGGTAGTCTATCTACCTAGTGTTAATCCATGGGGAAAGTTATCCTAATAGCAAAATTTTAATCTGTAATTACTTGATGTTCTTACTGAAATGTTGCTTTGTAAATCGGGAGTGGTAGATTGAAGGTAAGTTATTCTTGAGTGGTAACTGGCTTTATATTAATGAGGTGCCTGTTTATATAACACTCAAGTGGAGAACATCAATACTGACTGGTCCTTGTGTATTCTTCGTTCTCAACGACCAGATTTAAGTTCAAGTTCTACTACATAGTATTCTTAACCTTCCACCGGTCGCGCCCGTGTTTGACACACAAGTGGTCGCGCGTTGTAGAAAGTACAACACATCGTTTTTCGTCAATTATTGGCCATTTTTTAAATTAATAATATGGAACAAGGTATTTTAACTATTTATGAACAAAATAGATGTGCTTATATATATATATATATATATATATATATATATATATATATATATATATTTAAAATAAATTTAAATTTCTTTTATTTTGAAAAGTAAGAAAAAAAAATAAATAAAAGAATATTTATTATTATACACCCTAATTGATTGTATTATATATATTATATTTACAAATGATCCTCATTACAATTATTACAAACAATTTTTTTTGTCGAATGTGATTTACACACAAAGTTCCGACACATACAACACGTCATTGTTGCGGAGCTGTTTTTTGACCTCCCACAAAGAGTACATGTCCCACGCTTTTTTTTTTCAGGAGGCCCCGTTGACGTTGAAGTTGAGGGTTGTGGATGTTGTAATTTTAGGAAAGCTTTTAGATCCAAAGTTTTCAAAAAATGTCTCCGTAACATAGGTTTTTCATTTTCTTTTAGCATTGCATATATAATTTGAGAGTTTACGCCAGCAATATTTATAAGGGCAAAGAAAATTGATAAGGGCCACCTTCTTGTTGTTCTGGCTACACTATATGTTGCACATAGCTCATCCAGTGTGTCAACTCCACCTTTGGTCCTATTATAATCCAGAATGATTTCTGGCTTCCCACTTTCCGTGTCTACGTCTCCAGTATCATGCATCGTAGACATCAAAATGACCGCCTTATTTTTTTTTTTGGTCGCATCAGAATCACTTTCCTCAAAAGCCGGAGTTGATTGATTATTAGCATTTCTCTGATTTTCTTCATCTTCTAATTCTTGTAAAATTCTAGGGATGTCTTCAAGTTTTACAGGGCTCCACCTAATAAAATAATTCATAATGTGTAATATTCCACTCATACAAATTTAAAGTGACAAAAACAATTATATGTTTACTTAAATTGTGTAAAATCCAGCAAATGAAGATACACGATACGGAACAGGTTCGGAACGAGAGCGGTCGCGCGTTGTATTCTGTACAACAGTCAGACAAATACTGACAAAATTGTAAACAGACAAAATACTAGGCAAAGCAAAAAAGTAAGGGAGGCAGAGATGGTTAGTAGAATAGTTTCCTGAGGAATAGGCGGAGCCAATTTCCTGAGAAGTTCACAGGAAGTGCGGTGCATTAGAAATAAGCCAGGCGTTGTACAAAATACAACGGCGCGACCTGTGGAAGGTTAACTTAAAATAACACTTAACCTTCCAAAATAACAAAATAAAGTCCATCACGCAGGGGCTGCGTAAACTAAGCAGATTTCCCACGTAAAGTTATACAATAGAGAAATCTCCATACGAGAGCCGAACAGTTACGGCAAATGGCCGAACTAGCTTTTGGCGGGAAATTCAGTCATCCGTTATCGGCCCACAATTAATAAAAACGCTAATATCTCGGTTAGTATTCAAGATAGAGAATAAATGTATAGAACAATATTTGTAGAAAATTTAATTTGTAATAAGATTGGTTCTATATAATGTTTTGATCCGACGTATGGTAACGGAGATATTTCACATTTTCGAAAATCCCCCTCTAAACCCCCCCCCTCCCACTGGATCGATTTCAGCCATTAACGAACATGATCTGTCTTTTAGCATAAAACGTTTAAATAATGAGCTTGGTAACGATCAAACTAAAATTGCGACCGCTAGGACGTTAACAGACAAATATATATATATATATATATATATATATATAATTTTGAACGGACCTCATTTTCGTCATCTCCTGGGTAGGATCGATGGACATTTGAAGAAAGTTTTCCAAAGTCGCGTCATGAGTACGACTTCAATAGCTGATCTCCCTTAAGGGAAATCTGCTAAAAGGCAATAACTTATTATATATGTAATTGACAATCATGGCTCCAATATACAAAAAAAAAATACAATCAGAAACGGCGTTGTATTTACAAACAGACCTAAAATAATAGTACCGATATATCACCAAATTTCTAGCTTTTACGTCACCTTATTTAGGGATGTTAAGCTTATACAGAGCATATACAGCAGAGGAACTAAACCCGGAGTCAAAAATCTCAATAAGGGACACAATGTATTTCAGTAAATTCATTCAGTATCCTTTAAACAAATATTGAGTACAAAGATTCCAAATAATATGAATAACCAGTGCTTGATTTCATTAAAAAATCCATCAAAAATATTATATTTTTCTTGAACCCGACATTTACCATGCCCCCCCCCCTTCATATCCTAAACAATGACCAGTAGAAAAATTTTAGGATGTACTTTAAAAATAGAATAAACCATAAAGGTCATTAATAAACATCAAATATTTTTGAAGAAATATTTTTATTTGCTCTAATTTAGAGATTTGTGATTGAATTTGATTATTAATCTGTACAGAGCTAACTGATGATTTTACAAAAACAAAAAGTCCGTCACGCGGGGGCTGCGTGAAATAAGCTGACTTCCCACGTGGTTTTACAATAGAGATAAATCTACATAATGGTAACACTTAACACCACCGTGAATATTCAGTGAATAAATACAAACGGTAATGAGAAATGAACCAGTCAGTTTTAATAACCTCCCAACAGAATGCGTCTGAATTGTAAACATAAAGGTCAGCCTACCTCTTACAGCTGAACAGATAGATAAATATATTCTTCAACGGGAAAAAACAATTATTAAAATTTATCTGAATATAACCTATTAATTTTATTGAAAACTATTTACTCTATCTAGTACTGTAATTTATAATGGATTAGAATAATTTTTATCTCAATCACTCAAATTGTAGTAATCCAAGTACTAAAGACGGGGGGGGGGATCAACAAAACGTACTCAAGTTGAAGTATTTACAGTTTTACTCCAGGCTGATCAAACTTTCACACTCATATATGTGAATGGACCCAGTTTTCCTCATATAAATGGTAGGGCCGAAGGACCTTTGAAGAAATGTTTGAAATTGTCTTGTTGAGTACAACCTCATTTGCTGATTTTGCTAAAGAAAAATCTACTAAAAGTCATTCTTTGCTTACGTGAACTGGTAGTTGAAGCCTATGTGGGATTTGTGGCGAGATATGAGGGTGGGCCCCAGGATGGGACAGCAACTACCGAATTACATGTGGACAATGACCTCCATTTTTCAGTTGAGTGCTTCTATTATGAACACGTATTAGCCCTACAGCAGCCTAGGCACTTCATGCCCCTTTAAACAGCAGGGAGATGGCGAATGGTGGGTGGAGGGGTATCACTATATAAGTGTTAATGAACGTACTTCGAGTAATTAAATTTAGTAGTGAAATTTCAGTATTCGAATAGAGCACTTCAAAAAGACAGCATAAAACCATATAGTGACGTCACAATAGTCATTAAAGAATTTTAACCATGGAATAGCTACAAAAGACCGTCACGTAGGTGCTGCGTTAACTAAGATTTCCCAGGTGCGTCACGTATTTTCATTTATCTTTTAACGAAGGTACCACTTTAAAGTTAGTCGTTAAATAAACGTTTCAAACACATAATTTTTTTATTTTAGAAAGTTGAAACATAGTTAATGAAACATGTAACAAGAACACTAATTAAAGCACAAGCTACATCACAAGCCACATATCTATCTATACTGGTCTCCACCATTTACATCTTCTTATATGTTGCCCTGACGGCGTATATTGTTTCTGTTTCCCTACATCACTTCCGGCAGGTTATCCTGCGGTTACCTCTACAGCTATTCGAGACACATGTTATTATTATTGTTCCGGCGCACTTCCGCCACAATCCCAAAACGAAAATGTTCAATGAAAACTATATTTGGTATTTAAATTTTTAAGATAATAATTAAGATTTGACGTTTTTGATTCGACAATATTTATTTAATCAATACCATACTTGATTTATGACTGTTTCATTGTATATTAAAGATCATATTCGTTAATGACTGAAATTGGATCAGGATAAGGGGGGGGGAGGTAATAGGAAGGTGGAATTCGAAAATTCAAATACATCCTTTATTATGAGTCGTAAAATGTTATAGAACCAACCATGTTAAACTATTGATGTTCTACAATTGCTGTTCTATACATTTTCTCGTAATCATGTATTAAGCAAGTCATTCACGCTTTTTGTTTTCAGCCCTTCTTTTTGTGTGCCGCACCTTCTACCCATCGTGTTTTCTTTTTCTTTACATTAATAGAGAATATGCAGTGAGATGAGATCACAAATGTGTTATACCATCACGTAGGGAATCTGCTTAGTTTACACAACCTACGTGACGTACTTTTTTAGTTTTCAGCCTTCGATAAACACCCACTCCTACTAATGTCACATTAACAATAAGCTGTTACACTATGAAGAACTTTATTTGAAGCCTAAATACCAAATATAGAACTTTTTGTTTCGAGATAAGTGCAACGTGGGAAATCTGCTTAGTTAACTCAGCCCCTGCGTGACGTACTTTTTTAACTTAGAAATACACAATATATTGTGAGATAAGATAATCAGTGAGTCATCTAGCGCATGAGAAATCTATTTATTTTATGCAGTCCCTTTGTAATGGACTTTTTTTAAGTATTACGTACTGTTTTTATGGACTAGAAAAAGTTGGTTACATTTTACATGGCCAATATTGATGCGAATTTAATTTTAATTTGAGTCCACTGTAAATTCCCACTCCACTAATACGGGTTTCACTTGGAGCACACGATCGACTAAATAAACATCTCATTTCAAGCTTAAATATAAAGTCTGGTTTACATAGAAAATTCGAAATATCTCCTTTGTTATAAGACGGATCGAACAATTGTATATAACTAGTCTTGTAGAAAATTTAATTTCCAATAAATGTTGAATACATTGTTCTACATTTAGAATATTTGCCATTTTTAGTATTGAGTAATAAACCCTCAAATCTTCTCATATAATATGAACGGTATCATTATATGTTCTATTCCAAGGTTAAATATGCAATATTGTTTTCAATGTACTCTCATTATGTGAGATATCCTAAAACATGCTCTCTCCTCAATTAAGATTTTACAATCTAGACTAAATAATTCTTTTTGTATGAATACCATACTTGACATTGGACCGTTTTATGCAAAAATAAAGATGATATCTCCTAATGGCTTGAATGGGACCAAGATTAGGTGTGGAGAGGAATTAGAAGGGAGGAAAACCAAAAATTCGTAATATCTCAGTTATTAAGAATCAGATCAATAAATAGTATATACTATTTATTGGTTATATAACCAGTCAAATTGAAAACTTAATTTCTTATAAATGCTGTTTTTCTTCTGAATCTCTGACAATAACAGAGATATTTGAATCCCCCACTCCTATTCATGCGATTTTCACTTTGAGAAACTGAGTCTCTAAACATCTCATATCCAGTTGGTATTTCGACTCATATGCAGTTGATATTTCGGGTTTTCGTTGGTTTCTTAGTGCGGAAGAATACAGAGAACAGCTTTTTATTTCAGTATGTGGGAAATCTGCTTAGTTAACTCACCCCCTGCGTGTCAGAATTTTAATTTTTGTATTTTCTGTTTCAGATTTCAAGCTAAATCCCTAAAACCTCATGCCCATTTTAAATCTATTTTACATAGGGTTTATACTAAGTGAGAAATATAATGAGAGTTTACGTTATTTCTGCTATATATTTTTCAACACGTGGAAAATCTACTAAGTTATCACAGCTCCTCAGAGAAGGAATTGTTTCTTTTTTTTTTATTTTTTTTTTTCATTTCATAAGTCATCATACACATAATTTACTTTAAAATCTTCAGTTTCATATTAATCAACGTTATTGTTTCTTTGAATGAAGGCCTGTTTACTGAAACAAAGTAGCTAGGGGAGTTGAAGGGTTAGAGCTCCTAATAGGCTTTCTAGGACTAGGGAGATTAGAGCGACAACTATGAGCGGAGACTAAGGTCTGTAGTTAAGACTACTAAAATAAAATCTCATTTCCAGAGAGCATAATTGTCTTCAACTATATTTTTGTCAATTCGTCTATATATTGAATAACATACATTATTTTTTATATTAAAGTTTGGTACATATCGTAATTGCATGTCAAATTAGTTAATTAAAGCAAAATTCCAATGTTTTATAGTAACTTCTCGAGATGGCCAAAGCAATAGACGAGTACTATAAATATATTGAATCTCGATTTCGTTATCGAGGTGGTCCGGTGTGCCCCAGCGTCATGAAATCTTGCATTATAAAAAAAAGACAACAAAATATTAAAAAAAGAAAAAAAAAACCATCCGACATATACAGACGGGTCTACGCTTGAGGGCACAGCTTTGACCACTTTTTTGCTGGATACACTCTATTTACAGTGAAGAGGTAGTAATATTTGTATTTTTAATTTAAGTACCTTTTGTTTATAACCCCTTACCTACCCTCCTTCACTGGACTGATGAAGTTGGTAGATCATAGATATTTTGCAATATTGCATCCATATGAGTATTTTTTGGAATTATATATTATAAAAAAATGAAATTAATTATTTAGAAGGATGAAAAAAAATCATGATAAATAACAGGGCACTGATACAACCATATGTATATGATTTTATAATCTCTTCTCTGTTAATTCCTAAATTCAATGAGCACGTAGGGTCGATCAGTCTCTGTGTGCTAATCCCTGCCTTGGTAAGCCATAGATTGCATTTCTCGTATAGCTGATATACTGTAAATTAGAAAACTCACTAGCGATACCTATTGAAGTTTATTAGAAGATTTAGTACCTAATGTTGACGTTAGATGGCATATAGCTGCACTTTTCGCTGCTGCCAAAAATTAAAGAAAGGGGCTCGGGTTGGCCGTGCGGGTTAGGGTGTTGGCCTAATCTCGCATGGCAGACCTTGAGTGGCGGGTTCGAATCCTGCCCTGGGCAGTAGAAATTTATTTAATGACGGCCTCATTAAATAAACTCCTTAGGCCCACTCTGGCTAGAAAAGGATGGTAACTTGTAGATAACCCGTACCGATTAGCCTAGTTGCATAAAGTAGACGTAAAACAAAAAAAATTAAAGAAAAATGGAAGATAACATCTATTTATAAAATAGTTCATCTTTTCAATACTATAAAAATTTCTGATAACAAGATATTATATTTGGATAATATTCAATGATTTCTCATAAAAATTTGAAAAATTAAATACAGTGATACAAATTGTAGTACTCGTCGAATAGAAATAAAAGCATATCTCAAGACATTATTTTTTAATTCATATTTCTTTGACCTCAGATGAACAATACAATGCAAGATAATTTACAGGAGAAAAAAAAATTAAGATTCAGGAGAGTTTATTTTTTTTCCAGAAATGTCTTTCATGTATATCTAATGAAAAAACTGTAACCTCTTTGTTATATATTTCGAGACAATTTATACTTCGTAAAGAATAGATTTTATGAATACATACAATAATTATTAGATGTTTATTTTGCACTTAATTACAACATTGTTAAACGCTCTTTAGAAGACAGATTCAGTAGGCTTTCATTACAGATGAAAAATCAAAGAATAATTAAATGTGACGTCTATAAATTCTATAGTTTATTTATTTAATAATATTATTATTTGATATTTATATTACACTATATTATAGCAATGTTTCGACATCCTTTTGAAGACTGAGATTCAGGAGCCCTTTTTTTAGCGATGAGAA
Organism: Riptortus pedestris; assembly: GCA_019009955.1. Classification (NCBI taxonomy): domain Eukaryota; kingdom Metazoa; phylum Arthropoda; class Insecta; order Hemiptera; family Alydidae; genus Riptortus; species Riptortus pedestris. Next base: position 18,492,307 of record CM032233.1, read on the forward strand.
ATAAAAGAATAATGGAAGGTTACATTTATAAGTCCTATAGCTCATTTTTTTTAATAATAAAAAAATTGTTGTTAACCAGATTTTATATTGGGACCATTTCTATTGATTTCTACTAAATTTTAAAAAATGAAATGCTGTGAAGAAAAATATAAACGCTGATGAAAATAAAAGCATATCTTAAAGAAATAATATTTTTATCCATATTTCACAGACCTCAGTTGAACAATACCTCTTGAAATAAATTACAGAAGAATAAAACCAATTATGATTAAGTGTAGTGTATATTTTTCCAAAATTTTCCTGCCTGGATTCAAATTAAAATTTTAAACCGATTTGTCTTTTTATTTCAAAACTACTCGTACTTCCAAAAGACTACATTTTTAAAGTAACCACTAAAAATATTAGATATTTAAATTATACTTAATTATAGCGATGTTCCAATCCCGTTTCAAAAGTTGAGCAAAAGTAGCTTTTTTTTTTGGCATAAAAATTAAAGAAACCTTGAGGTTGATATCCGTTGATACTAAAGTTCATTTTTTCAATGTTATAAAACTTTCTGGTAACTTGTTATTATATTTCAGCCATCTCTTATGACCTCTATTTTTTTTGAAAAATGAAATGGAGTGATTAAAACTGGAGAAGCTGTCGAAGAGAAATAAAAGCATATGTTATAAAAATTTATTTTTATTCATATTTATCTGACCTAAGATGAACAATACATTGTGAAATAAATCACAGGAGAGCAAACAATTAATATTTAGTATAGTGTATACTTTTCACAAATTTTACTCGCACGTATATCCAATGAAAACATTTTAAACTCTTTGTCATACATTTCGAGACTATTTATACATCCTAAAGAATAGATTTAATGAATAAATACAAAAATTATTAGGTATTTATATTACTCTTATTTACAGCAATTTGTATCACCTTTTTTGAAGACAGATTCAACAGACCTTTTTTTACAGATGAAAAATCAAAGAAAAATTGAAGGTGACATCTATAAATCCTAAAGTTCATTTTTTTAATAATATAGAATTTTGTGACAACAAGATATTATATTTGGACCATTTCCAATGACTTCTCCTGTACTTTCAAAAATGAAATGCAGTGATACTAATTGAAGAAACCGTCGAACAGAAATAAAAGCATATATTAAGAAATTATTTTTTAATTCATATTTCTTTGACCTCAGATGAACAATTGCACAATAAATTACAGGAGAAAAAACAATTGAGATTCAGGATAGTTTATATATTTTCCAGAAATTTCTTTCATGTATATCTGATGAAAAAACTAAAACCTATTTGTCATACTTTTCGAGACTATTTATACTTCCTAAAGAATAGATTTTAAGAATAAATACAATAATTATTAGGTATTTATATTACTCTTAATTACAGCAATATTTAACACCTTTTTAAGAAAGATTCAGTAGGCCTTTTTTACAGATGAAAATCAAAGAAAAATTGAAGGTGACGTCTTTAAATCCTATATTTCATTTTTTTAATAATATAGAATTTTCTGACAACAAGATGTTATATTTGGACCATTTCCAATGACTTCTCCTGTACTTTCAAAAATGAAATGCAGTGAAAAAATTAGAAAAAGCTGATGTTAATGAATGAAAGCCAATCTTAAGAAGTTATTTTTTAATTCATATTTCTTTGACCTCAGATGAAATATACATTGCTAAATAAATTACAGCAAAAAAAACAATTAAGATTCTGGATAGTTTATAATTTTCCAGAAATTTCTTTAATGTATATCTGAAGAAAAAACTAAAACCTATTTGTCATACATTTCGAGACTATTTATACTTCCTAAAGAATAGATTTTAAGAATAAATACAATAATAATTAGGTATTTATATTACTCTTAATTACAGCAATGTTTAACACCTTTTTGAAGACAGATTCAGTAGGTCTTTTTTACAGATGAAAAATCAAAGAAAAATTGAAGATGACGTCTATAAATCCTAAAGTTCATTTTTTTTAATAATATAGAATTTTCTGACAACAAGATATTATATTTTGACCGTTTCCAATGATTTCTCGTAAATTAAAAAAATGAAACAAAGTGAAAAAATATGAAAAAGCAGATGTTAATGAATAAAAGCCAATCATAAGAAGTTATTTTTTAATTCATATTTCTTTGACCTCAGATGAAATATACATTGCTAAATAAATTACAGCAAAAAAAACAATTAAGATTCTGGATAGTTTATATTTTTCAAAAAATTTCTTTAATGTATATCTGAAGAAAAAAATAAAACATATTTGTCATACATTTCAAGACTATTTATACTTCCTTAAGAATAGATTTTAAGAATAAATACAATAATTATTAGGTATTTATATTACTCTTAATTACAGCAATATTTAACACCTTTTTAAGAAAGATTCAGTAGGCCTTTTTTACAGATGAAAATCAAAGAAAAATTGAAGGTGACGTCTATAAATCCTACAGTTCATTTTTTTATAATATAGAATTTTCTGACAATAGATATGTTTGGACCATTTCCAATGACTTCTCCTGTACTTCCAAAAATGAAATGCAGTGATACTAATTGTAGAAACCGTCGAAAAGAAATAAAAGCATATCTTAAGAAATTATTTTTTAATTCATATTTCTTTGACCTCAGATGAACAATACATTCCAAATAAATTAAAGGAGAAACTACAATTAAGATTCAGGATAGTTTATATTTTTCCAGAAATTTCTTTCATGTATATCTGATAAAAGAACTAAAACCTATTTGTCATACATTTCAAGACTATTTATACTTCCTAAAGAATAGATTTTAAGAATAAATACAATAATAATTAGGTATTTATATTACTCTTAGTCACAGCAATGATTAACAACTTTTTGAAAACAGATTTAGTAGGTCTTTTTTACAGATGAAAATCAAAGAAAAATTGAAGGTGACATCTATAAATCCTAAAGTACATTTTTTTTTAATAATATAGAATTTTCTGACAACAAGATATTATTTTTGGACCGTTTCCAATGATTTTTCGTAAATTAAAAAAATGAAACACAGTGAAAAAATATGAAAAAGCTGATGTTAATGAATAAAAACCTATCTTAAGAAGTTATTTTTTAATTCATATTTCTTTGCCCTCAGATGAAATATACATTGCTAAATAAATTACAGCAAAAAAACAATTAAGATTCTGGATAGTTTATATTTTTCAAGAAATTTCTTTAATGTATATCGGAAGAAAAAAATAAAACATATTTGTCATACATTTCAAGATTATTTATACTTCCTAAAGAATAGATTTTAAGTATATATACAATAATTATTAGGTATTTATATTACTCTTAATTACAGCAATATTTAACACCTTTTTAAGAAAGATTCAGTAGGCATTTTTTACAGATGAAAATCAAAGAAAAATTGAAGGTTACGTCTATAAATCCAAATGTTCATTATTTTAATAATATAGAATTTTTTGACAATAGATATTACATTTGGAACGTTTCCAATGATTTCTCGTATATTTAAAACATGAAACACAGTGGAAAAAATTGAAAAAGCTGATGTTAATAAATAAAAGCATATCTTAAGAAATTATTTTTTAATCCATATATCTTTGACCTCAGATGAACAATACATTGCTCAATAATCTGCAGGTGGAAAAACATTTAAGATTCAGGATAGTTTATATTTTTCCAGAAATTTCATTCATGTATATCTGATGAAAAAACTAAAACCTATTTGTCATACATTTCGAGCCTATTTATACTTCCTAAAGAATAGATTTTAAGAATAAATTCAATAATTATTTGATATTTATATTGCACTAAATACAGCAATTTTTAAGTCCCTTTTGAAGATAGATTCAGTAGGTCTTTTCTACAGATGAAAATCAAAGAAAAATTGAATGTGACGTCTATAAATCCTAATGTTCATTTATTTAATAATATAGAATTTCCTGAAAACATGATATTATAGTTGGACAAATTCAAATGATTTCTCGTAAATTAAAAAAAATGAAACACAGTGAAGAAAAAATTGAAAAAGTTATGAAAATAAATAAAAGCATATCTAAAGAAATTATTTCTAATTTATATTTCTTTGACCTCAGATGAACAATTTATTTCAAAATAAATTTAAGGAGATAAAACAATGAGGATTCAGGATAGTTTATATTATTCCAGAAATTTCTTTCATGTATATCTGATGAAAAAAGTGATACAAATTGTAGAAACCGTCGAAATAAATAAAAGCATATCTTAAGAATTTATTTTTTAATTCATATTTCTTTGACCTCAGATGAACAATACATTGCTCAATAAATTACTGGAGGAAACACATTTAATATTCAGGATAGTTTATATTTTTCCAGAAATTTCTTTCATGTATATCTGATGAAAAATGTAAAACCTATTTGTCATACATTGCGAGAATACTTATACTTCCTAATGAATAGATTTTAAGAATAAATACAATAATTATTAGGTATTTATTTTACACTTAATTACTGCAATGCTTAACACTGTTTTGAAGACAAATTCATTAGACCATTTCTACTGGTTAAAAATCGAAGGTGACATCTGTAAATTCTATAATTCATTTTTCAATATTATGAAACTGTTATTATATTTGGACCATTTCTAATGATTTCTCCTATATTTTCAAAAATGAAATGAAGTGGTAAATATTTTAGAAGCCATCGAATAGAAAAAAAAGTATATCTTATAAATATATTTTTTGCCAGAATACCAACTCAGAATTCATTTTTTAAATATTATAAAACTTTCTGATAACAAGTTATTACATTTATACTATTTCTAATGATTTCTCCTAAATTTTCAAAAATTAAGTGCAGTGATAAAATTTGAAGACTATCGAATAGAATAACAGGCATATATTAAGTAATTTTTATTTATTCATATTTGTCTGACCTCATATGACCAATACATTGTGAAGTAAATCATAGGAGAAACAAACATTTAAGATTTAGTGAAGTGTCAAGTTTTCAGAAATTTACTCGCATCTAAATCTGATTAAAAAAACTATTTGTCATATATTTCATGACTATTCATCGACACGATGTATATAACTAATTTACTTTAGTAGAAAGTTGGTAGACTCTCGCTAGTGAGGCGTGCGGGGATTGTAGGTATATATGAAGTGGGGAGCGGCTTAGTAGGCGGGAGGGCCGAAGTCTCCAACAGTCATATACAGAGGCAGGCTGTATATTCCACACGCTATACCTATTTCCTAATTTGTCAGAGCTCCTTTATAGCTCTGTCGTGTAGCCTGTACTGTTAGGGGTCGGCGTTGCCCTCCTTTTGTCTCTGATTACTTGAAAATCGTAAATTACGTTTGTATTTTTATTAATTATTCGTTTTATTTATTGTTGGCATATATTTATCTGTTAGCGTTCTAGTGGCTGTTTTTGATTATTACAAATGTCTATATATAAGCAAGTTAGGCGAAACTAAAGGTCAAACCTGTTAATAGCTGAAATTGGTCCCAGAAAGGTAGGGTTTAGGGGAATAAAAGAAATGTCTCCGTTATTATGCGCCCCGTCGATGAATGATACATAAGCAATCATGATAGTTAAGTTATTTCTTGAAGTTGCTGTACTACAAAAAGAAACTATTTTCTAAAATATTTTCGTTAATAGCTGTTTTATACAAAAAATGCAACACATCAAATTATGTATAGAATATAATTTCTAGCTGTAAGACGTTGTTTAGATTTATGACTTAAAAATATTCCGAATGCCAGTTGCCGAGTGTTATATTAGTGTTTTATAAAATGTGTGTATAATTTATTAGTGTTTTATGTGGATAGCTCTATAGAATTGAAACGTATTTTGTATGTGTTGAGGGAAGGGTGAAGGTCAGCAGAGGTTATTAGCAGATTTCCCTTATGGGAAGTCAGCTATTGAGATTGTTCTCATGACGTGATATTCGAAAGATTTCCTCAAATGTTCATCGATCCCACCCAGGACATAAATATTAGCTAAAGTACCCGGTGATTACCGGGAAATCATTGTTGACAGAAAAATGATGGTATTTTATATCAAGGCTTCAGTTTGTACAATTCTCGTGTGGGCGTAATGTTATAGTGTAAGGGTCAGTTATCTGTAGGGGACTTATACTTTAATGAGTACTAATACAATTGTTGACTCCCTATATAGTTTTTAGCGTATACCTCATTTATATTTTGTTATATGGCAAAAGTGAATATAAAAAAAAAGTTTCTCTAAATAACAAAATAAACACCTTTCTTATATGCATTTTTGCCGATAAACCAATAGGAAATCATATACTGCGAATTTTCATTTCAGGCCTTCCTTATAACCCCTATTCCTCGTCACCACAAATTGTAATATAGCTTATAATCATTGAAAAGCTAATGTTAATTCATATACCGATTTTGTTTAGTTCGGTTCTGTCTTTTGTAACCAATAAAATTGTTGACTCCCGCCATATTTATTAGCGTATATCTGATTTCTACTTCGTTATACGACAAAGGTGTATATAACAAAAGTTACTTCAAATAAGAAAATAAACAACTTTTGTTATGTGCACGTTTACTGAAAACCCCATAGAAAGTGAAATAGCGCAGTTTTTGATCAGGCCTCCTTTATAACTCTCACTCTTGTTCGCACCTAGACATTTTAATATAGCTTATAATCATGGAAGAGTTAATGCTTATTTACATACCGAGTAAGTTCGGTTCAGTCTTTTGTGACCAATAAAATTGTTGACTCCCGCTGTAGTTAATAGCGTATATCCCTTTTATACTTCCGTATACGACAAAATCCTATATAACAAAAGTTATTTTAAATAACAATATAAACAACTTTTTGTATGTGTGTGTGAGTATATATATATATATTATATTTTCCTAATTAATGATGTGATGGATATCTGCTAAAATATGAGAAGTAATGAATCTCAACCATTGTGTGGAAATAACGATATGAAAGTTGGTAGACTCTCGCTAGTTAGGCATACGGGGATTGTAGGTATATATGAAGTGGGGAGCGGCTTAGTAGGCGGGAGGGCCGGAGTCTCCAACAGTCATATACAGAGGCAGGCTGTATATTCCCCACGCTACACCAAGACTGTGTAATCTGTCAGAGCTCCTTTATAGCTCTGTCGTGTAGCCTGTACTGTTAGGGGGCGGCGTTGCCCTCCTTTTGTCCCTTATTACTTGAAAATCGTTATTTACTTTTGTATTTTTATTTATTGGCATCTAGTGGCAGCCATTTATTTTTAATTATTACAAATGTCTATTTCTATATTGAGGCAAGTTAGGGAAAACTAAAGGTCAAACCAGTTAACAGCTGAAATTGGTCCAAGAAAGGTAGGGTTTAGGGGAATAAAATTAATAGATCTAGAGATAGATAGATATATCTATAATTTTGAAGAGACCTCATTTTCGTCATCTACTAGCTAGGATCGATGAAAATTTGAGGAAGTTTTTCGAAAATCGCATCATGAGTACAACCACAATAGTTGATTTCCCATATTGGAAATCTGCTATAAGGGCTCGATGGGGAGTAACAAGACGTTGCCAGCTGTTGCCTGAATCCAGACCGAGTTCTTTTAAAAGAAAATTTAGTGAAGAATTAAAAAAAAAACTTAAAATGAAGGCTGTAAGTGGAATGAAGACAGCTCGCTGGCATCCTTAAGAGATAAGGCACGTCAAATGCTTAGTGAGGCATGACAACAAAAGAAGGGAGAGGCAGGTTAGCTGATAATGGCAACTACCTGAGGATGAGCCAGCTCCAACTGGGCATATACCTGAATAGAAGTCCGTCACACAGGTTCTGCGTAAACTAAGCACATTCTCACATCTTACAATATGACACTCTATTGATCTTGCCTCATCATCTATTCTGCATTTCCCCCGTAGTAACAAGCTTACGTAGACAGGAATACACATACACATATAAGCCGAATATAAGATATTTAGTGAGTAAGGCACTCAAAGTGAAAATCGTACGAGCGGAATTGGGGGCAGAAGCCAAGGAAAGACAAATATTCCAGTTAGAGAAAACATGAATGAAAAATAATAATATCGATATTTCCACTTTCCGAGATTCCCAATCTAAAACTCAGTTGCCACCTTACTATTTATTTTTAAGAGTTATCTATAAATTGAAAAGCACGTAATACTTTTGTGTAGTAGTTCTGCCTCCGTGTATGGCATTTCCAAATGTATTTATCTAAGCATAGACAACTATTTTACCTAATTTCAGATACAATCAGGGGTCGAAACAATATATAAGCTGTTCATGTATAACTAAAGATCAAATTCGTTGATATCCGACAAGGAAGAGAGGAGGAATTATGAAATATCTCCGTTATTATAAATGGGATCGAAGAACTGTATATAACCAATTTTCTTTCAAATTATTATTATTATTTATTAACGTCCACTTTTTGCAACTTAGGCTATCTTTAAAATTAAAAGTTCTATAAATATTGTTACATACATGTTTTCTCTATCATGAATGCTAACGGAGGTATTTGGATTTTTTTGTTTCCAGTCCCACACTCCTACTCACTTATTTTCATATTAACAATAAGCTATTATACCGCTAACCATATTATTCTAACTGTAAATACTAAATATTGTTATCAAGAGACCTTTAATATTATATGTAAATTCGCTGTTTGATGACATCAATTAAGATTTTCCCTGGTAAATGTTTATTTGATCCTTGCCATTCTCAATATTTAACAGTTTCAGCCAATTATAAAGATTACATTTGTTATTGACTGAAACTTCAAAATACCTCCGTTATAATGAGTCCGGTCGTAAAATGTATAGAAACAAACTTGTTAATCTATTGATAGTCTACAAGTGTTGTCCTATACATTTTTTCGTTACTCAAGTATTAAGCAAGTTTTTCATACTTCCCTGATTTCAGCCTACAGTAACCTCTCTCCCTGGTCAATTCTACTCATCGGGTTTTTACATATAAATAGTGAATATGTGGGGAGATGAGATCGCAAGAATGTGATTAAGTATATATATATATATATATATATATATATATATATATATATATATATATATATATACTTAATTCGATCCCACTTATAATAACGGAGATATTTCGAAATTACTCCCCTCTTCCTTGTCGGATGTCAACACATTTGATCTTTAGTTTTACTTGAATAGCTTATATACCGAGGTGGGTAGCAACACAACAAAAATTGCGACCTCTAGAGCGGTAACAGAAAAGTATGTATATATAGACCACACAAGTCAGGATGGACATTTTTTGAAAATCGCGTTACGAGTACAACCTCAATAGCTGCAATTTGCCAATATGGAAATATCTCGGTTAGTATAAAATATAGACAATCATGTACCTAACAATATTTATAGAAGATGATATTTGCAATATGATTGACATTATAATATACAGTTTTTCCGTCCGACGCATAATAACGAATATATTTTGAATTTTCGAAATTCCCCCCTCTAAACCTTCCTCTTACTAGTCGGAGTTCAGCCGTTAATGGACTTGATCTTTAGTTTTACATAAAAAGTATAAATATTGAGTTTGGTTACTATTAAACAAAACTTAGTCAAAAACTTTTGACGGAGTGTTTGTTGTTTTTAATTTAAACTTTTCGTTGATAGATAGCTCTTTGCTACAATAAATCTATGACTCTATGATCTATCTATGAAATTTTAATTTTAAATGTTGAATCAAATAATTTATTTTTCCAAAATGATTTAGGCTTTACATGAAATGGTTAAACATAGAGTCGCTCTGGGGCAGAGAATTAAATAAACAAAAAGTCCGTCACGCAGGGGTTGCGTAAACTAAGCAGATTTCCCACGTAAAGTTTTACAATAGAGAAATCTGCATACTAGTAACAGTAGTAGTAACTAGTCTCTAAACCAATTTCACGAGAACCGAACAGTTACGGAAACGGCGGAAAGTCACGAATAGAACCGACATCAGCCGATTTCATCTAGCCCGTTATCCGTGCACACTTAATATAAATGCAAATATCTCGGTTAATATTCAAGATATGGAAAAGACATGTACATAAAAATATTTATAGTAAATTTAATTTGCAATCAAATTGGTTCTATACATGTTTTCGATCGGACGTATAGTAACGGAAATATTTCGAAATTTCCCCCTCTAAACCCTCCCCTCCCACTGATCCGATTTCAGCCATTAACGAACTGGATCTTTCTTTTTGCAAAAAAAACGATTGAATTCCAAGTTTGGTAACGATTAAAAAAATGGCGACCGCTAGAGTGTTAACAGACAAATATATTTTTACGAAAATTAAATACATGAAAAATTAAACAGAGAAAGTCACGTATTTGGGAAATGCGAGGTGGATCAAAGAAGCCGACAGAGGATCGAGTTCGTTCGAGTCCTGTTCTGGAAGAGTTTCGGCCTCATCCTTTAATGTTTTGCCGCCAATCTATATAAGACATCCTGGCCGACGTAGTTAGATTAGGTTAATCTCAGCTGTCTTCAAGTGATCATCAGTTCAGTGCTACATTGCGACTTAGTGTAGTGCGGTAAAGTGTTTCTTTGTGAAGAACAGTGTTGTGCCATGCCTCTGTAAGTAGCAGTATAGTGCCGTCTTTAAGACAGTGCAAAACCGTTAACTTCGCAAAGTGAAGGATTGCTTTTGTGAACTTCAGTGATCGCGAGTGAGTTAAGAAGAAGAACCGTGAAGCAATCAGTGCAGGCTGTGAGTAGTTGTTAAGAATAGTTCACTAAGTATGTAGTGCATTGTTAAATAAATTGTGCGGTGATAAAAAACTGTGAAACTTGTGTATGTTTAATTTTGCAATCCAAAAGAACTCATAAAAAAACGTTTATTACTGATTTTGTAATAAAACGTAACAATATATATATATACGGACCTCATTTTCGTCATCTCCTGGGTAGGATCGATGGACATTTGAAGACATTTTTTCGGAAAATCGCATCATGAGTATGACCTCTATAGCTGATTTCCCTTAAGGGAAATCTGCTAATATAATGTACTCAAGTTGAAGAATTTACAATTTTACTCCAGGTTGATCTCATATATTTGAATGGACCCAGTTTTCCTCATATAAATGGTAGGGCCGAAGGACCTTTGAAGAAATGATTGAAATTGTCTTGTTGAGTACAACCTCATTTGCTGATTTCACTAAAGAAAAATCTACTAAAAGTCATTCAGTGCTTATGTGAATTGATAGTTGAAGCCTATATGGGAATTGTGGCGAGATATGAGGTGGGCCCCAGGATGGGACAGCAACTACCGAATTACGTATATGGACAATGACCTCCATTTTCAGTTGAGTGCTTCTATCATGAACACGTAGTAGCCCTACAGCAGCCTAGGCACTTCATGCCCCTTTAAACAGCAGGGAGATGGCGTATGGTGGGAGGAGGGGTGTCACTAATTAAGTGTTAATCAACATACATTGAAGTGGGGGGTGGGGTATTTCAATTTAGTAGTGAGATTTCAGTACTCGAATAGAGCACTTTAAAGAGACAACAAAAAACCATATAGTGACGTCACAATTGCCATTAAAGAATTTTAACCATTGAATAGCTACAAAAGACCGTCAAGTAGTTGCTGCGTTAACTAAGCAGAATTCCCAGGTGCAGCACCTATTTGCATTTATCTCAAAACGAAAATGTTCAATGAGAACAATATTTGGTATTTCGGTTACAAATAAAGTGCTTCAAAATATCGCACCTTTTTGTTAATATGACAAGAGTAGGAGTGGGGGTTTACTGATCGTACAAAACTAAAATATGGAAATATCTTGGTTAATATTCCATTTAGAGAAAAAATGTATATGAAAACATTTATAGAACCTCACATTTACAATATGATTGACTCTATACACTTTTTTGATACAACACATAACAACGAAAATACTTCCAATTTTTGAAATTCTCCTCCTCTAAATCCCTACTCCCTCTCCCACTGGTTCGATTTTAGCCGTTAACGAACTTCTTCTGTATATCTGACAATGTTAGAGTTATTTGCATTTTTTTACTATTTAGTCTCAGTAATCCCCCACTCCTATTCATGCGATTTTCACTTTGAGAAACTAAGTCACTAAACATCTCATATCCAGTTGGTATTTCGATTCATATAATGTTGATATTTCCGGTTTTCGTTGGTTTTTTAGTGCGGAAGAATAGATGATGAGATGAGAACAGCTTATTATTTCAGTACGTGGGAAATCTGCATATTTTACTCAGCCCCTGTGTGTCACAATTTTAATTTTTGTAATTTCTGTTTCAGATTTCAAGCTAAATCCCTAAACACCTCATGCCCATTTTAAATTTTAAATCTACTTTATATAGGGTTTATACTAAGTGAGAAATATAATGTGTTTACGTTATTTCTGCTATATATTTTCAACACGTAGAAAATCTACTAAGTTATCACAGCTCCTCAGAGAAGGAATTGTTTTTGTTTTTTTCATTTCATTAATCATAATACACATAATTTACTTTAAAATCATCAGCTTCATATTTATCAACGTTACTGTTTCTTTGAATGAAGGCCTGTTTACTGAAACAAAGTAGCTAGTGGAGTTGAAGGGTTAGAGCTCCTAATAGGCTTTCTAGGACTAGGGAGATTAGAGCAACAACTATGAGCCGAGACCTTAACTACTAAAACAAAATCTCATTTCCAGAGAGCATAATTGTCTTCAACTATATTTTTGTCAATTCGTCTATAAATTGAATAACATACATTATTTTTTATATTAAAATTTGGCATATATCGTAATTGCATGTACAATTAGTTAATTAAAGCAAAATTTCCATGTTTAATAGTGGCTTCTCGAGATGGCCAAAGCAATAGTCGAGTACTATAAATATATTGAATCTCGATTTTGTTATCAAGGTGGTGGTCCGGTGTGCCCCAGCGTCATGAAATCTTACATTAAAAAAAAGGACAACAAAATATTAAAAAAAGAAAAAAATCCAACCGACATTTACAGACGGGTCTACATTTGAGGGCACAGCTTTGACCACTTTTTTTTGCTGGATACACTCTATTTACAGTGAAGAGGTAGTAATATTTGTATTTTTAATTTAAGTACCTTTTGTTTATACCCCCTTACCTACTCTCCTTCAATGAACTGTTGAAGTTGGTGGATCATAGATATTTTGCAATATTACATCCATATCATGATTATTTTTTGCAATTATATATTTTTAAAAAATGAAATTAATTATTTTGAAGGATAAAAAAAAATCATGATAAATAACAGGGCACTGATACAACCATATGTATATGATTTTATAATCTCTTCTCTGTTAATTCCTAAATTCAATGAGCATGTAGGGTCGGTCAGTCTCTGTGTCCCCCTGCCTTGGTAAGCCATTTCTCGTAAAGCTGATATACAGTAAATTCGAAAACTCACTAGCGATACCTATTGAAGTTTATTAGGAGATTTAGTGCCTAATGTTGATGTAAGATGGCATATAGCTGCACTTTCAGCAGCTGCCAAAAATTAAAGAAAAATGGAAGATAACATCTATTTATACAATAGTTCATTTTTTCAATACTATAAAAATTTCTGATAACAAGATATTATATTTGGATAATATTCAATGATTTCTCATAAAAATTTGAAAAATTAAATGCAGTGAAAAAAATTGCAGAAGCCGTCTAATATAAAAAAAGCATACCTTAAATAATTTTTTTTTTCATGCACATTTCTCTGACCTCAGATGAACAAAACATTTTGAAATAAATAACAGGAGAAAAAAATAATTAAGATATGGGATAGTGTATATTTTTCCAGAATTTTACTCGCACGTATATCCGATGAAAATGTTTTAACTGAATTGACATTATATTTCATGGCTATTCATACTTTCTAAAGAATAGATTTTAAGAATAAATACTTAAATTATTAGATATTTATATTACACTAAATTATAGCAATGTTTCAAAAGCCTTTTGAAGATTTAGAATCAGTAGCCCTTTTTTACTTATGAAAAAAATAAAGAAAAATGGAAGGTGACATCTATAAATTCTATAGTTTATTTATTTAATAATAAAGGGTGTTTTTTTTAGAGGTATAGAACTTTAAATTGCAATAAAACAACGATGGATTATTCGATTGACAAGAATTTTTTTTTATTCGAAAGATAATCTTGTGGCATTACATTTTAAATATTATACATATACGGCGCAACATGTCACACAGCTCGTGCCACAATCGATTTATTGAAAGACACGTTTGGTGACCACCTAATTTCACATTTTGGACTTGTGAATTGGCCTCCAAGATCTTGTGATTTAACACCCCTAGACTACTTTCTGTGGGGCTATGTAAAGTCATTGGTCTATGCGGATAAGCCACAAACGCTTGACCATTTGGAAGACAACATTCGCCGTGTTATTGCCGATATACGGCCACAAATGTTGGAAAAAGTCATCGAAAATTGGACTTCCAGATTGGACTACATCCGAGCCAGCCGTGGTGGTCATATGCCAGAAATCATATTTAAAATGTAATGCCACAAGATTATCTTTCGAATAAAAAAAAATTCTTGTCAATCGAATAATCCATCGTTGTTTTATTGCAATTTAAAGTTCTCTACCTCTAAAAAAAACACCCTTTATTATTATTTGATATTTATATTACACTATATTATAGCAATGTTTCAACATCCTTTTGAAGACTGAAATTCAGGAGCCCTTTTCTTAGCGATGAAAAATAAAAGAATAATGGAAGGTTACATCTATAAGTTCTAAAGCTCATTTTTTTTAATAATAAAAAAATTGTTGAAAACCAGATTTTATATTGGGACCATTTCTATTGATTTCTACTAAATTTTAAAAAATGAAATGATTCGAAGAAAAATATAAACGCTGATGAAAATAAAAGCATATCTTAAAGAAATAATATTTTTATTCATATTTCATAGACCTCAGTCCTCTTGAAGTAGTAATACCTCTTGAAATAAATTACAGCAGAATTATAATGTAGTAAAGTAAGTGTAGTTTATATTTTTCCTAAATTTTCCTGCCTGAATTCCAGTGAAAAGTATTAAAAAGATTTGTCTTTTTATTTCGAAACTACTCGTACTTCCAAAAGAGAACATTTTTAAAGTCACCACTAAAATTATTAGATATTAAATTACATTTAATTATAGCGATGTTCCAATCTCGTCGAGCATAGGAGGCTTTTTTTTTTGGGCATAAAAATTAAAGCAACTTTCAAGTTGATACTAAAGTTAATTTTTTCAATGTTATAAAACTTTCTGGTAACTTGTTATTATATTTGGGCCATCTCTTATGACTTCTCCTATATTTTGAAAAATGAAATGGAGTGATTAATTTTTTTTTTTAATTTTTATTTTATTTCCACTTTATGCAACTAGGCTAATCGGGACGGCTTATCTACATACAGGTTACCATCCTTTTCTAGCCAGGATAGGCCTAAGGAGTTTATTTAATGAGGTCGTCATTAAATAAATTTCCCTGCCCAGGGTGGGATTTGAACCCGCCACTCTAGGTCTGCCATGGGAGATTAGGACCAACGCCGTAACTCACACGGCCAACCCGAGCCCCTGGAGTGACTAAAATTGAAGAAGCAGTCGAATAGAAATAAAAGCATATCTTATAAAAATTTATTTTTATTCATATTTATCTGACCTAAGATGAACAATACATTGTAAAATAAATCACAGGAGAACAAACAATTAAATTTAGTATAGTGCATATTTTTCACAAATTTTACTCGCACATATATCCGATGAAAACATTTTAAACTATATGTCATATATTTCAAGAATATTCATACTTCCTAAAGAATATATTTGAAGAATAAATACAATAATTATTAGATATTTATATTAAGTACACTCAATTACAGCAATGTTTAACACCCTTGTGAAGATGGATTCAGTAGGCCTTTTTTACTGAGGAAAAATCAAAGAAAAATTGAAGGTGACGTCTATAAATTTTAATATTAATTTTTTGAATAATATGGAAATTTCTGACCACAAGGTATTAAATTTGTACCATTTCCAATGAATTCTCCTTTACTTTGAGAAATGAAATGCAGTGAAACAAATTGTAGAAACTGTCGAATAGAAATAAAAGCATATCTTAAGATATTATTTTTTTATTCATATGTCTTGGACTTCAGATGAACAGTATAATGAGAGATAAATTACGGGAGAAAAAACAATTAAGATTCAGGATAGCTTATATTTTTCCAGAAATTTCTTTCATGTATATCTGATGAAAAAACTAAAACCTATTTGCCATATATTTCGTGACTATTTATACTTCCTAAAGAATAGATTTTAAGAATAAATACAATAATTATTAGGTATTTATATTACACTTAATTACAGCAATGTATATCACCTTTTTGAAGACAGATTTAGTGGTCCTTTTTTACAGATGAAAAATTAATGAAAAATTGATGGTCACATCTATAAATTCTAATATTCATTTTTTAAATAATATAAAATTTCTGACAGGATATTACATTTGAACCATTTTCAATGATTTCTCGTAAATTTAAAAAATGAATCACAGTGAAATAAAAATTGAAAAAGCTGATGAAAGTAAATAAAAGCGTATCTTAAAAAATTATTTTTTCATTCATATTTCTTTGACCTCAGATGAACAATACAATGCAAAATAAATTACTAGAGAAAAAACAATTAAGATTCAGGATAGTTTATATTTTTCCAGAAATTTCTTTCTTATATATCTGATGAAAAAACTAAAACCTATTTGTCATACATTTCAAGACTATTTATACTTCCTAAAGAATAGATGTTATGAATAAATACAATAATTATTAGGCATTAATATTACACTTAAATAGAGCAATGTGTAACACCCTTTAGAAGACTGATTCACTAGGCCTTTTTTATAAATTAAAAATCAAAGAAAAATTAAAGGTGGCGTCTATAAATCCTATAGTTCATTTTTTTAAATAGTATAAACTTTTCTGACAACAAGATATTATATTTGGACCACTTCAAATGATTTCTCTTAAATTTAAAAAATGAATCACATTGAAAAAAAAATTGAAAAAGCTCATGAAAATAAATAAAAGCATATCTGAAGTAATTATTTTTTAATTCATATTTCTTTGACTTCAGATGAACAGTATAAAGAGAGATAAATTACAGGAGAAAAAACAATTAAGATTCAGGATAGTTTATATTTTTCCAGAAATTTCTTTCATGTATATCTGATGAAAAAACTAAAACATATTTGTCATACATTTCGAGACTATTTCTACTTCCTAAAGAATACATTTTATGAACAAATACAATAAATATTAGGCATTAATATTACACTTAATTACAGCAATGTGTAACACCTTTTAGAAGACAGATTCACTAGGCCTTTTTTAAGGATGACAAATCAAAGAAAAATTGAAGGTGGCATCTAAATTAAATTGTATCTTAAGTAAAAATACAATAATTATTAGATGTTTATTTTACACTTAATTACAGCAATGTTTAACACCCTTTTGAAGACAGATTCAGTAGGCTTTCTTTACAGCTGAAAAATCAAAGATAAATTAAATGTAACGTCTATAAATTCTATATTTTATTTATTTAGTAATATTATTATTTGATATTTATATTACACTATATTATAGCAATGTTTCGACATCCTTTTGAAGACTGAGATTCAGGAGCCCTTTTCATAGCGATGAAAAATTAAAGAATAATGGAAGGTTACATCTATAAGTTCTAAAGCTCATTTTTTTTTAAAATAAAAAAATTGTTGAAAACCAGATTTTATATTGGGACCATTTCTATTGATTTCTACTAAATTTTAAAAAATGAAATGATTCGAAAAAAAATATAAACGCTGATGAAAATAAAAGCATATCTTAAAGAAATAATATTTTTATTCATATTTCATAGGCCTCAGTTGAACAATACCTCTTGAAATAAATTACAGCAGATTTATGATTAAGTGTAGTGTATATTTTTCCTAAATTTTCCTCCCTGAATTCCAGTAAAAAGTATTAAAAAGATTTGTCTTTTTTTTCAAAACTTCTCGTACTTCCAAAAGAGTACATTTTTAAAGTAACCACTAAAATTATTAGATATTTAAATTATACTTAATTATAGCGATGTTCCAATCTCGTCGAGCATAGGAGGCTTTTTTTTTTGGCATAAAAATTAAAGAAACTTTCAAGTTGATATCCGTTGATACTTAAGTTCATTTTTTCAATGTTATAAAACTTTCTGGTAACTTGTTATTATATTTGGGCCATCTCTTATGACTTCTCCTATATATTGAAAAATGAAATGGAGTGATTAATTTTTTTTTTTCTAATTTTTATTTTACGTCCACTTTATGCAACTAGGCTAATCGTGACGGGTTATCTACATACAGGTTACCATTCTTTTCTAGCCAGGGTGGGCCAAAGGAGTTTATTTAATGAGGCCGTCATTAAATAAATTTCCCTGCCCAGAGTGGGATTCGAACCCGCCACACTAGGTCTGCCATGGGAGAATAGGACCAACGCCGTAACTCGCACGGCCAACCCGAGCCCCTGGAGTGTATTAATTTTTTTAATAATATGGAAATTTCTGACATCAAGATATTAAATTTGTACCATTTCCATTGAATTCTCCTTTACTTTGAGAAAGGAAATGCAGTGATACAAATTGTAGAAACAGTCAAATAGAAATAAAAGCATATCTTAAGATATTATTTTTTCATTCATATGTCTTTGATTTCAGATGAACAGTATAATGAGAGATAAATTACAGGAGAAAAAACAATTAAGATTCAGGATAGTTTTTATTTTTCCAGAATTTTTTTTCATGTATATATGATGAAAAAAACTAAAACCTATTTGCCATATATTTGGTAATTCAAATAAAGGGTTAGAACCATATATTTTGTGACTATTTATACTTCCTAAAGAATAAATTTTAAGAATAAATACAATAATTATTAGGCATTTATATTACACTTAATTACAGCAATGTATAACTCCTTATTGAAGACAGATTCAGTGGTCCTTTTTTACAGATGAAAAATAAACGAAAGATTGACGGTCACATCTATAAATTCTAATATTCATTTTTTAAATAATATAAAATTTCTGACAATATTACATTTGAACCATTTTCAATGATTTTTCGTAAATTTAAAAAATGACACACAGTGAAATAAAAATTGAAAAAGCTGATGAAAATAAATAAAAGCGTATCTTAAAAAATTATTTTTTAATTCATATTTCTTTGACCTCAGATGAACAATACAATGCAAAATAAATTACAAAAACATATATGATTCAGGATAGTTTATATTTTTCCAGAAATTTCTTTCGAATATATCTCATGAAAAAACTAAAACCTATTTGTCATACATTTCAAAACTATTTATACTTCCTAAAGAATAGATTTAAAGAATAAATACAATAATTATTAGGCATTAATATTACACTTAAGTACAGCAATGTATAACTCCTTATTGAAGACAGATTCTGTGGTCCTTTTTTACAGATGAAAAATCAATGAAAAATTAAAGGTGGCATCTAGAAATCCTAATATTCATTTTTTTTTAATAATATAGAAATTTCTGACAACAAGATATTACATCTGAACCATTTCCTGTGACTTCTCCTTTATTTTAGAAATGAAATGCAGTGATACAAATTGTAGTACTTGTCGAATAGAAATAAAAGCATATCTCAAGACATTATTTTTTAATTCATATTTCTTTGACCTCAGATGAACAATACAATTCAAAATAATTAAAAGACAAAAAAAAAAAAAGAAAAGACAATTAAGATTCAGGATTGTTTATATTTTTCCAGAAATTTCTTTCATGTATATTTGATGAAAAAACTAAAACTTCTTTGTCATACATTCAAGGCTATTTATACTTCCAAAATAATAGATTTTATGAATAAATACAATAATTATTAGGCATTTATATTACACTTAATTACAGCAATGTGTAACACCCTTTAGAAGACAGATTCACTAGGCCTTTTTTATAGATAATAAATCAAAGAAAAATTGAAGGTGGCGTCTATAAATCCTATAGTTCGTTTTTTAAATAATATAGACTTTTCTGACAGCAAGATATTATATTTGGACCACTTCAAATGATTTCTCGTAAATTTAAAAAATGAAACACAGTGAAAAAAAATGGAAAAGCTCATGAAAATAAATAAACGCATATCTGAAGAAATTATTTTTTAATTCATATTTCTTTGACCTCAGATGAACAATACAATGCAAAATAAGTTACAGGAGAAAAAACAATTAAGATTCAGGATAGTTTATATTTTTCCAGAAATATCTTTCATGCATATCTGATGAAAAAACTAAAACATATTTGTCATACATTTCGAGACTATTTATACTTCCTAAAGAATACATTTTATGAATAAATACAATAATTATTAGGCAGTAATACTACACTTAATTACAGCAATGTGTAACACCCTTTAGAAGACAGATTCAATAGGCCTTTTTTAATGACGAAAAATCAAAGAAAAATTAAAGGTGGCGTCCATAAATCCTAATATTAATTTTTTTATTAATATGGGAATTTCTGACAACAAGGTATTAAATTTGTACCATTTCCAATGAATTCTCCTTTACTTTGAGAAATGAAATGCAGTGATACAAATTGAAGAATCCGTCGATTAGAAATAAAAGCATATCTTAAGAAATTATTTTTTAAATCATATTTCTTATACCTCAGATGAACAATACATGGCAAAATAAATTACAGGAGAAAAAACAATTAATATTCAGGATAGTTTGTATTTTCCTGAAATGTCCTTCCTGTATATCTGTTTAAAAAACTAAAACCTATTTGTTATATATTTCTAGACTATTTATACTTCTTAAACAATAGATTGTAAGAATAAATACAATAAATAATAGATATTTATATTTCACTAAATTATAGCAATGTTTTGATAGCCTTTTGAATACAGAATCAGTAGCCCTTTTTTACTTATAAAGAATCGAAGGTGACATCTAAAAATTCTATAATTCATTTTTCAATATTATGAAACTTTATGATAACATGTTATTATATTTGGACCATTTCTAATGATTTCTCCTGTATTTTCAAAAATGAAATTAAGTGGTAAAAATTTTAGAACCTATCGAATAGAAAAATAAGCATATCTTAAAAACATATTTTTTAATTTATATTTCTCTGACCCCAGATGAACAATACATTGTAAAATAAATCACAGGAGAAAAAACTATAACAATTTTTGATAGTGTATAGTTTCACAAATTATCCACGCACATTTAACAAAAACATTTTATCCTATTTGTCATATATATCAAGGCTATTCTTAAAGAATTGATTTTAAGAATAAATACTCTAATTATTAAATATTTATATTACACTATATTATAGCAATGTTTCAACCTCCTTTTTTGAAGACTGAGTTTCGGTGGTCCTGTTTTTAGTGATGAAATATATGATTAAAAAAATGGAAGATGGCATCTATAAATTCTATAGTTTTTTTTATAACAAAAAAGTCTGATAACCAGGTTTTATATTTGGACTGTTTCCAATGATTTCTACTAAATTTTAAAAAATGTAATGCTGTGGAAAAAAATTGAAATGCTGATGAAAATAAATTATATCTTAAAGAAATAATATTTTAATTCATATTTCACAGACCTCTGTTGTATGATACATCTTGAAATACATTACAGATGCAAAACCAATTATGATTGAGGGTAGTGTATATCTTTCTAAAGTTTTGAAACTTGAGATTAAGTAGCTATTTTTCTGGTCATAAAATTTAAAGAAGCCTTGAGGTTGACATCCGTTGATACTAATGTTCATTTTTTTCAATATTATAAAACTTTCTGATAACAAGTTATTACATTTATACCATTTATAGTGATTTCTCCTAAATTTTCAAAAATTAAGTGGAGTGATAAAAATTGAAGACACTATCTAATAGAATAACAGGCATATATTAAGTCATTTTTATTTATTCATATTTGTCTGACCTCATTTGAACAATACATTGTGAAGTAAATCATAGGAGAAACAAACAATTAAGATTTAGTGTAGTGTCCAGTTTTCAGAAATTTACTCGCATCTAAATCTGATTAAAAAACCTATTTGTCATATATTTCATGACTATTCAACGACAAGGTGTATATAACAAAAGTTACTTTAGTAGAAAGTTGGTAGACTCTCGCTAGTGAGGAGTGTGGGAGATTGTAGGTATATATGAAGTGGGGGAGTGGCTTAGTAGGCGAGGAGGGCCGAAGTCTCCAACAGTCATATACAGAGGCAGGCTGTATATTCCCCACGCTATACCATATTTGCGTAATTTCTCAGAGCTCCTTTATAGCTCTGTTGTGTAGCCTGTACTGTTAGGGGGCGGCGTTGCCTTCCTTTTGTCCCTGAATACTGGAAAATCGTAAATTACGTTTGTATTTTTATTCATTATTCGTTCTTTTTTAAAAGTATTCATTTATTTGTCGGTTAGCGTACTAGTGACAGTCATTAAATATGACTATTAGTTAGGGAAAACTAAAGGTCAAACCAGGTAACAGCTGAAATTGGTCAAAGAAAGGTAGTGTTTAAAAGAAATGTCTCCGTTATTATGCGCCCCGTCGATGAATGATACATAAGCAATCATGATAGTTATGTTATTTCTTGAAGTTCCTGTACTACAAAAAAAAAACAATTTTCTAAAATATTTTCGTTAATAGCTGTTTTATACAAATAATGCAAACATCAAATTATGTATAGAATATGATTTCTAGCTCAAATATGTTGTTTAGATTTATGACTTAAAAATATTCCGAATGCCAGTTGCCTAGTGTTAAGTGTTTCATATAGTTTATAAAATGTGTGTATAATTTATTAGTGTTTTATGTGGATCGCTCTATAGAACTGAAATGTATTTTGTATATGTGTTGAGGGAAGGATGAAGGTCAGCAGAGGTTATTAGTAGATTTCCCTTATTGGAAGTCAGCTATTGAGATTGTTCTCATGACGTGATATTCGAAAGATTTCCTCAAATGTTCATCGATCCCACCCAGGACATATATATTAGCTAAAGTACCCGGTGATTACCCGGAAATCATTGTTGACTGAACAGTGATGGTATTTTATATCAAGGCTTCAATGTGTACAATTCTCGCGTGGGCGTAATGTTTTTGTGTAAGGGTCAGTTATCTGTAGGGGACTTATACTTTAATGAGTACTAATACAATTGTTGACTCCCTATATAGTTTTTAGCGTATACCTCATTTATATTTTGTTATATGGCAAACGTGAATATAAAAAAAAGTTCCTCTAATTAAAAAAATAAACACCTTTTCTTATATGCATTCTCACCGAAAAACCAATAGGAAATCATATATTGCGAATTTTCATTTCAGGACTTCCTTATAACCCCTATTCCTTGTCCCCACAAATTTTAATATAGCTTATAATCATTGAAAAGCTAATGTTAATTCATATACCGATTTTGTTTAGTTAGTCTTTTGTAACCAATAAAATTGTTGACTCCCGCCATATTTATTAGCGTATATCTGATTTCTACTTCGTTATACGACAAAGGTGTATATAACAAAAGTTACTTTAAATAAGAAAATAAACAACTTTTGTGCACGTTTTCTGAAAACCACATAGAAAGCGAATTAGCGTAGTTTTTGATCAGGCCTCCTTTATAACTCTCACTCTTGTTCGCACCTAGACACTTTAATATAGCTTATAATCATGGAAGAGTTAATACTTATTTACATACCGAGTAAGTTCGGTTCAGTCTTTTGTGCCCAATAAAATTGTTGACTCCCGCTGTAGTTAATAGTGTATACCCCTTTTATACTTCCGTATACGAAAAAATACTATATATCAAAAGTTATTTTAAATAACAACATAAACAACTTTTGTGTGTGTGTTTGTGTATGTGTATATAATATATTTTCCTAATAAATGACGTGAGGAATATCTGCTAATATATGAGAAGCAATGAATCTCACCCATTGTGTGGAAATAACAATATGAAAGTTGGTAGACTCTCGCTAGTGCGGCGTGCGGGGTATTGTAGGTATATATGAAGTGGGGAGCGGCTTAGTAGGCGAGGAGGGCCGGAGTCTCCAACAGTCATATACAGAGGCAGGCTGTATATTCCCCACGCTATACTCAATATTGTAATTTGTCAGAGCTCCTTTATAGCTCTGTCGTGTAGCCTGTACTGTTAGGGGGCGGCGTTGTCCTCCTTTTGTCCCTGATTACTTGAGAATCGTTAATTACTTTTGTATTTTTATTTAATATCCGTTTTATTTATTTTTGGCATACATTTATCCGTTAGCGTTCTAGTGGCACTCATTTACATTTGATTTTTACAAACATATATATTAAAGAAATTTAGGGAAAACTAAAGGTCAAACCTGTTAATAGCTGAAATTGGTCCAAGAAGGGTATGGTTTAGGGGAATAAAAGAAATGTCTCCTTTATTATGCGCCTTGTCCATGAATGATACATAAACAATCTTGATAATTAAGTTCTTTCTTGAAATTGCTATTATAAAAACAATATTCTAATATATTTTCGTTAATAGCTGTTTTTTACAAAGAATGCAAAGATAAAATAATGTAGAATATAATTTCTAGCTCAAAGACGTTGTATAGATTTATGAATTTCAAAATATTGAGTTGCCGAGTAGAATTTACCCGTGTTTTATAGGATGGTTAAATAGAATTGTAAACTGTTTTGTATATGTATTGAGGGATGGAGTCTGGTCTGCAGAGGCTTTTAATAGATTTCCCTTATGGGAAACCAGCTATAGAGATCGTGTTAGGGACGCGATTTTCAATACATTTTTCAAGTGTTCATCGATCTCACCCAGGACTTACCGAATTTCGTTTAGTTCGGTTTAGTCTTTTGTGCCCAATAAAATTGTTGACTCCCGCTATAGTTCCACTAGTTATTAGCGTGTATCTCATTTATACTTCGGTTACGACAAAAGCGTATATAACAACGTTTATTGTGTGCGTTTTTGTAAAAAAACCAAACATCGCCATTCTTCATTTGAGGCCTCTCCTATAACCCCCACTCCTTCTCGTCTCAGAGAGAATACTCTAGTATAGCCTCTAGTCTAAGTTGGGCTAGTAGTAGTATGCATACTAAGTTTCATAAAATTCGGTCCCGTAGTTTAGGCGAGAAAAGGTAACAAACAAACAGACACCAAAACCACAAATTACAGATATCATGTCTTTGGCATGTGAAACGATGAACTATCGTAAAATTTCGAGGAAAAAACAATCAATGAACAGGCAGAGGTTACAATTATATATATATATATATATATATATATATATATATATATATATATATATATTAGCTAATTTACCCGCTCGGGAAATCATTAGAGGCTGAATGATGATGGTTATTTTTTTTTTGTTGGCAAGGCTTAAATGTATACAACTACACTTCCCGTCTGGGCGTATTGTTTCCCCATAAAGATCAGATAGGAGACTTATACAATAGAAATTTTAGTTTTGAAGAATAAATGAAAATAAGTCCCTACTCAATCCTTCTCCACTTTTCCGTGAATAATTCAAATCACAATCATGGATAGCATTTATTATAATTAATTTATTGGTCTGATGACAATCCGCAATTGAGTTGTTTAGTAAATTTGAGTAGAATGCAATTCCAACATTTCACAGGAAATAAGTTAACACCATTAACTGTGTTAGCCTCCTGACAACTTCAGCCCCCGCTTCAGCTACAACATTGCTTTTTTTAAATTATTTATTTAGAGGGAGAGAGTGAGAGGGGAGGGGGAGAGGGAGAGGGAATTGGGCTTCGTTTTTGCCATTTACTCGTTACAATTGGTTGTCATTTGCAGGAAGTGTAGGAAAATCGTATCATGAGTATAACCATGACTTTACTCGAGGGAAATATGCGGAAATCACAATTGGCTAAATCCTTCTCTACAATCGATGAAGGGTGGAATCGAAAGGAATAGAGTAGGGTGGGAGTCTATCGAACAAACAAGTTTGAGCTAGTTGAGAGTTCAGTGTCCCTTCAGGAATCAAGTAAACTGCTTGGCCAGAATTCGGTAGGACTTGTAGCTCTCTGTTATTAAATTTGAAGTGTCACAATCCTTCATCAATTGGCATTGAATAAAGATTGGGATCTAGGCTTATTTTGACTTGATGGTAGAATGCAAGGAAGAAGTACTGATTTAAATGTTATAGTCACTATCCAGTCCAAAAGTAAGCAGAGGGCTTAGAAACACGAGGGAAAAAATATTTCGTGAAAAATCTCAATTGAATGTGATAGGCTTCAAGTGAGTCTGTTAATACACGGTACTTGAATAAAGTACGGATTAGATTTGTAATCATCTAGAGGAGTGTGCTTCCCAGTCATTAAAAATGAATAATCATGATGTCTTTTTTTCATTTTGATTGTAATGGCTAATTATTCGTTTAATTCAAAACGGCAAGTTTCGGCTGAACAGTAGACGCAAGAGAAGTTGGAAAGGAACCCGTCTAATTTTCAGGTATAAATATAAGGTTATTTATTACATAGTGTCTATTATTTGCAGACTTGTGTAACATTTCCATTGGTCTCACGGAGCATAGCTAAAACTATTTAAGAGGGAAGATATTCAATAACAGCTAACGTTTTATACTTTTAATGTAAACGCTTAACATCGGTCCCATTATAATATACTTCAGTATGAAAGGACGTAAAACCTTAACAGTCTGTACAAGAGAGCATTGAAAGGAGCCCGCTTAATTTTCTGGTACAAACTTAAGGTAATTTATTACAATTTGTCAATAGTCAATCGGTCTAGTGTCTATACTTGGTAGAAGTATGGGATATTTTTATTAACCTCCATGTGTAAAACTGTACGCCATTGGGAGGCAATAAACTCAATAACATCAGAGATCCTACATTTTTAATTGAAACGCGTAATATCGGCGTCATTAAAAATAACTTACTAATGCACGTTAAGACTCACCAGTCAACGACATAAAAGTGTCAAATGAAACTACCTAGTTTTCAAAAAGGAAAAAAAAACCTAAGCTTATAATTAACTAATAACTAAACTTGTTCAAACATGGTTTTCCCTCGGCATATGAATATTGCATTAACTTCATTGACTCTAAATGATACTATTGAATTCTGTCGAGTCTTGTGATTCCAGTGAATTACTATTTGCCGATCGGAAATCGGAACCAAACATTTTTGAAATTATACTTTATAAACTGTTGGCTGTATTGTAAACAGGATATTTCGTGATATATATTTAATAACGATAATGAAATTTGACTTTAAAGTATATAACCACTCTCGGTTGTAAAATCGGATTCCCATATGTCTTATATTGTACCTTTTAAATGTTCATAGTCTTTCACCCTTTTTTTGAACTATTTGAGTAATGAGAGATTGAGCAGCCACAAAACCATTTCAAATTTGAAATAGTTTTTCAGAAAATTATGAGATACACGAAAAAAAATTCACCCCCTTGAATTTAAATAGAAATACAAACAAAATTTAGAGCCTTATTTATATAGACATTGTTTCAGCTCTCTGACCAGACTCTGTTTAGTGGAGGCCTGATAAAATGAAGGTTCGTACGGCCTGCCACGCATTAAAAAAACAAAACTGAATTAATATTAAAAATCAATGTGATGACTATGTATGGCGCAACATAAATATTAGAAGAAGAATCTTCTCTTGCCATAATATGGTGCGCTATTTAGAAAATAAGTAACCAGAAATCTCTCTAACAAATTAATTTATTTTTTTTATACGGCCCGAGTTTATATTTTAAGCCAAAAGTTGGCCTGAAATTGACTTTTCGATTTAAATGAAGCTAATATATTTCTCTCCCCCAGGTCTCGTGTCATTACTCCGTAGAAGTAGGGATGATCACAAACAAATAGCAGTGCAAGGCCAGGGCTCCCTGCCAGGTAGAAGGTCAGCATCTTAGATCTCAGTGCACTAGTTCAATGAATGGAGGGAAGCGTTGTGGGCCAATGTAAATTTACTTGCTAAAGCTTTGGTGGTTTTTCTCTACTGTAATTTGGTACTGGGGTACTAAAGTGTGCAGTTCATTCCAATTGACCATTTGAAATTAGTATTCTGACCAGATTTGAAGTGGCATTGATATAGGTATATCTAGAGAATAATGTATCGGACATATCAAGGGCAGAATTCATCTTATTACCGCTACAGGAGGGGTATGTATCTTGGTGTAAGGTTTTCCATCTAACTATTATCTTCTTATCTTTATAACATGATAACAAGCGAGAATTAGTAATTTTATGTAATTAATGAAATTTAATAAGTCTAGTTTATGTTTTTATAATTAAATAAAGCTATTTCTTATAATTTTGATAGAACTGTATGCACAATGAACCATTCCAAGACTAAACATTTTAATCTTTTGAAATATTTCTGATTCTTGTTGTTTAATTAAAAGAGAAACTAACGTTTGGAGCTGACTAATGATATGAATAATAAAACACTAATTATGTTTCAGACAATTTGTTAGTATAAAAATTGATTACCATAAAAAAATTGATATATAAAGTTAAGTCAATTTTTTTAAATAAGTTTATTGGATCTAGAAGTTGTATTTCTAAGTTTTTCTAGATATAAAAATTACTTCTTAATATATTGGTGGAAGAGACAGTTTTGTCATTTGGGGGAGGGGATTTCTAAAATTCTGAATATCTCCGTTATTATAGGTCACATCGAAAATGCCTATAAAATCAACTTATTGAAAATTTAATGTTCTATGAATGCTTTTATATATGTTTTTTTTTTCCCCAGTTTCTTGATTATTAAGCCACGTGCTGGAATGGTACTTTGGCCATCTAATATCATCATCGATTCTGTATTTGTCCCGTAGTACGAAGCCTGTATAAACATAAATTGAAATATACGGTGGAATAAAGCTTTTAGCAGATTTCCCTTAAGGCCAGTGCAAGGGGTGGAGGATTTTGAAAATTCGACATATCTCCGTTATTTGAATAGAGTTTTATCTTATAATAAATGAAATTTCCTATACATGTGGTTGTATACATCTTCAACATTAACCGAAATGTTCGGATTTTTTAGTTTTCAGCGTCCAGTTAACCCCCACTCCTACTCTTGTCTTATTAACAATAACTGTTGTATCATGAACCACTTCATTCTAATGTTAAATACCAAATATGGTTTTCATTGAACTTTTAGTTTGTGAGATACATGAAAATACGTTATGTGATGATGACGTCGTCAATTAAGATTTTTCATTCTTAAATCGAAAATGTTTATTTGATCTCTACTATACTCGATATTTAACAATTTCAGTCTAGGCTAAAGATCATATTTGTTATTGACTGAAATCAAACTTGGAATGGTGCAAGGTTTAGGGGGTGGATACGAAAATTCAAAATATCTCCGTTATTATGACTGAGATTGTAAAATTTTATAGAGCGAATCTTGTTAAACTGTTGATGCACTACAATTGTTCAAGTATAAGGCGAGTTTTTCATACTTTCTTGTTTTCAGCCTTTAGTACCACCCTCTACTGATAGGTTTTTTTTATTTAAATAGATAATATGAGGTGAGATGAGATCAGTAGTGAGCTATACCAGCACTTGGGAAATCTGCTTAGTTT
This sequence comes from Riptortus pedestris, assembly GCA_019009955.1. Classification (NCBI taxonomy): domain Eukaryota; kingdom Metazoa; phylum Arthropoda; class Insecta; order Hemiptera; family Alydidae; genus Riptortus; species Riptortus pedestris. The sequence continues at coordinate 18,521,948 of CM032233.1, forward strand.
ATGCAGCCCCTGCGTGAAGGATTTAAAAAAAAAAAAAAAAAAAAAAAAAAAAAAAAGCAGTCAGGGGACTGCCGGTAGAAGTGAAAACTCCTTTAGCTTTGATCGCTCAATTTTGGCATTGCTGAGAAATTTTTTTTACGAAGTCTTATTTTAAAAATATTTTTAGTTATTTATCAATAAGTAACAGTTATGTTCTATTTTACATGAAAAAATGAAATGATAAAAATAATAGCGATAAAAAAAAAATAATGTACCACGAATTGTTTTATTTATCAATATAAAATACTATACATAATTATTTCAGTTATTTTACATAAAAGAAAAAAATTACATTTCAGAATTATTACAAATGCTTTACAAAAATAAGTTAAGTACACTCAGAAAAATCAATTTCTATCCATAATTTCAACAACTCTTGCACCATCATCACTGCCAGCATCATCACCAATTTCTAAAACTGATACAATCGGTATATGGTAGCTAAAGTAGGATACAAACAGTTTTGATTCGAATTTATTTAAATATCGGAATTTATTTAAATATTCGAATTTATTTATTTAAATATTCGAATTTATTTAAACTTCGGATTAAAATATCTATGAAAGTAAAAATGGTAGATATATAGTATCTGTGAACGAAATGATGCTGGTATTGTCCTCTTTAAAATGGTATGCGAACGAAAACTTGGTGGAAAATTTGGTTCAGGAGTTATGAAGAAAAGAAGCTCCTTTAGCTTTGAGTTGAGTACTAGCGGTGGCGGTGGCGGTGTCGCGATTTCATACTTTTTTCCTCTCCCGCAAATGCTTCCTTACGGGGTGCACAACGTGCCTAAAGACGTTTTCACTTCAATTGTAAATAAACTATCAAATGATTAGGTTATAAAATACCATATGATTTTATTTCTAAACCTTAGTACTAGCGGTGGCGGTGTCGCGATTTCATACTTTTTTCCTCTCCCGCAAATGCTTCCTTACCCTTGGGTGCACAACGTGCCTAAAGAAGTTTTCACTTCAATAAAAGTCTCCAGCCGCTCTTCTAACTTATTAGAGTTTTTCAAAATAAAACTATTATACCACCAAATGTGTTTGTGAAATACCATGTTGCGTTTATTTATACTAACGATCTTTTCAATTTGGCTCCAATAGGATTACCCCGATATTCCGTGATCCGGATGGTTAGAAGTTCTTGTTAGTCCAGATTATGGAGTTTGCTTTATTGGAGAGGGGTTGGTTTAGGCGGGAGTGGGGAGAGGTGGCAGGGGGGGCGGGCTAAATAAAGCCGGCCTACCAGTCGCTAGGATGTGTTCGCGCGGTATACAATCTGTCCTAGACGAGGACGGCGCTACATCCGAGTTCTTTCTAATCGAGCAGAGACCCATTACTCCTTCGCAGCTCGGTCCCCGGGCAACAGGCAAGTTGAACATTTCCTCCAAGGAATAAAATATGCTTCAAAAAAATTAGTTGAATCCCCATTGTTTGGAGAAAAGCTAAATGGAAGTTATTGACATCTGCGCAATTATAGTTAATTAAAAGTCCCACATGTGTTGCATAAACTACACAGATTTCCCAATTGCAGTTCTGCAGTAGACATCCTTTAAGTACTTAAAAATTCTCGTCACGCTGGTGCTGCATTAACTAAGCAGATTTCCCACGTATTTGCATTCATCTTAAACAGTAAAAGTTCAATCAGAACAATATTTGGTATATAAGATTCCCATAAAGTGTTTCATTATATAATAGAGTATTGTTTATGTGACATGAGTAGGTGTGGGGGTTTACTGAAGGCTGACAACTAAAAAATGTAACTATCTCAGTTAATATTGAGGTTAGAGAATAAATGTAAAAAATAGCATTTATAGAACATTAGATTTTCAATAAGATATATTCTGAACAATTTTTTGATCCGACTCACAATAACGGAGATATTTCGAATTTTCAAAATTCTCCCATCTAAACCCCTGGTCCGATTTCAGCCGTTAACGAACATAATTTTTTTTTTTTTACATAAAACTATTATATATTATGTTTCGTAACGATAAGGCTAACATTACGGCCGCTAGTGCGGTAACATATATAATTTTAACGGACCTGATTTTCGTCATCTACTAGTTAGGATCGCTGGACATTCGAAGAAACTTTTCGAAAATCGTGTTATAAGTATAACCTCAATAGCTGATTTCCTTTAAGGGAAATCTGCTAAAAGACCTCGGACCACTGACACGCAGAAAATGTTAAATTAAAGCCCAATTTTCATATTACCCGGTATTTACGTTCCACATAGCAAATGTAAGAAATTGTGGTGGTTTACTGACCACATAACATAAACATATCCTTTAATACTCAAGTTACAGTAAAATGTACAGCATATTAATATTATTATTTAAATTACATGAATCGTTATTGTACTAGATTTATTTCGATAATTTCCCGGAAGCATTAAAAAAATACGATTAACATTGATTGTTGTAAAGACAGTATATTAATCAAATGTGAAAAAAAAAAGACAGTGAGAATAGTAAGTCATTAAACAATTACACTGAAAACTGTTAATTTAATTCTGCAGGTAATTTACATTTTCTGAACAGCCTTAATATTTGAACTAATATGACAATAAATACCATATGCTTGAAAAATACTTGATAGTGCCTTAAATTTACCTACTTCTAGGTTTTTGTTCAACCAATTGTCAGAGAGTTTTATAAGAACTAGCATTGATAAAGCCAAAATCAAAATGGTCATTCGGTTTTTTTTTAATCCATTAACTTTATAAACTAGAAGACAGCATTTGTATAAATAATAGTTTATTGTTTTATAGTTTAACGCTAAATAATGCAAACTCATAAACGCAATATTATTTGGTTAAAAAAAAAAAAAGATGATTATAGAAAACAAATTAAAACTATTCCCTAAAAATTGATGTTATAAAGTAAATCAACCTCAGTATCAAGTAATCTGGAAAAATATGGTTCATGATGGAAGTATAATAATATAATACTTGTAATTACAAATATTCACTCATTTCTTTAATGAGCTGAGCTACTCTTAAATGAAATGGTATTCATTAATGGGAATGCCATTCATGAGCGTTGTGTATGTGTGCACTTTAAATTACTGAATTAACACTTATTTTTAAAGAATATTACAAGTTGTGAAAGAATATACTAACTGAAAAGTGGAGCGTAACATCGGGCAATACTTACACCAGTCGAATTCCCAGTGAGTCAGTGCATTTTCAGTGGAATGTTGTTCAAATGTTAAGATGCTCTTTGTGGGCTATTTAAAGTTTCAACGCAAGCTGAGCGTGTAAAACTTTAAGTAACTCACACACTAGCATAGAGTTAATATTAACGGTTCCCGCGAACAGGAGAGTACATAGATTCACGTAAAACACTTGGGAAGAAGGTTATAATAAGGATTACATCTAAAATTATATATCCCTGTATTAAAGATGAATATCTCACAACCCCAACATACATTTTATCTCACACAAATACTAACTGGACACGGAAATACAAACTCTTACTTATACAGATTCAAACTTACTGACTCAAATACTTGTAAATGCGACAGCTACACTGAACAGACATTCACCCACCTGATTTATGAATGTAGACTGACTCAAGACATACGAAGACAGTAAAAGACTCATATTCCCACTTGGCCTATCACTCTTGATATCTTATTTTCAAAATATCTAAATTTATTAAAAGCAAGAGCCTATGTTATTCTTAAGCTGAGAGAGGAAAAAATAATATAATATTAATAATATGTAATTTTGGTTTTTATTGGTTATTTAATTGTATTCCTAATTGTTCTTATTTAAATTCTTTGTAAAGTTTAATCTTCATGTTCTTATTTATATTTTAATATGTATATATATATAATTATATAAAAATGTTAAATGTTTTTACAAAATACACATATAATGCAAATAAGCATGGGATGTGCAGAAAATAAAATCCCTCCACATAGGGTTACTATGTAGAGGAAATATATATATATAAAAAAAAAAAGTTCATAATAACGTGTCATAGTTTTCTGCTCCCTTTTTCATGAGACAAACAAAAGCATTAGGAATAAATGCTTGACTTTTGAATCGAGGTTTCCGGCGGAGGCCAAAACCATTTGAGATATCTCCACAGTAGACTACATTGACTCACAAATGGTAAACATTAGGTAGTATGTGTATGCAAACTACAAACCATAATATATCTCCAGTCTTGCCACAATGGCAAGGGCCACTCAGAAACCTGACGCCAGAACTTAAGCTCCCATAAAGCCTTTGTTAAGTCATTACGCTTGAATAAACTTAACCGATGAAACATAAACATTTATATTTGAAAAAATAACAAACACATGGTAACGTACATCGTAACCTTTTGTCAGGTAATAACCTCGCCCAGGATGATATGTTGAATTATAAAATGTAACTCACTCTTGTAGGTCCTGGCTGTGGTTAAAAGTCCTGCGGCCACTATGACTGTTTCACTCCAGTTCACTAATGTTTATTAAAGAGGGCACAATGTTTTTTTTAATGTTTTAAGGAAGAGGCACTCGCGACATGCACATAGCTTGAATGGTAACCAAGCACTGTTCATAATTGTAATAGAACATATGTTTTTAAAATAATCGCTATATTTAAACGAGTTCCGAGAGTTTTAATTTTAATTAGAATGAAACAAGGACTTATTCATTCTTAAAATTTCAGAGATCGTAATTTTCTCAGAAAGAGATTATAATTTATTGTCCTTTGTAGGAAAAAAATCATCACGATTTTATTCCGTTACTTTATACAACATTGGAATAGTAGATTTGGTAAAACGTATCTAACTTTTGAAGACAATCCTTAGGGTAGGTCCGTCACGCAGGGGCTGCGTAAACTAAGCAGATTTCCCGCGTGAAGTTATACAATAGAGAAATCTCGATACGAGTGCCGAGCAGTTACGGTAACGGCCGAACTAGCTTTTGGCGGGAAACTCACTCGTGCGTTATCCGTCCACATTTAATAAAAATGCATATTATGCAACATTATATATATATATATATATATATATATATATATATATATATATATATATATTCGAATGGATCTCATTTTCGTCATTTCCTGGGTATGATCGTTGGACATTTGAAGACATTTCGAAAATCGCATTTTGAGTACATCCTCAACAGCTGATTGCCCATGAGGGAAATCTACTTAAAATTTTCCTTGATCAAGTCTTTTAAAAATCATTTGGATAACAAAAAAATCACAACTCATATAGTAAAGAAGAATTTTATAAATTCCTCATTTATTCTTTTTTATCAAATTTTAAACCAAGGAAAACGTGTATAATAAACATTAATTATAAAAGTGTCAGCTGTTTGGTTGCAAGTTCAAGGTCCATCCAATTTCAATTTCCATTCATCAAGTAATATTGGACAGAACGTCATTAAGTGACCCTTTCATTTATTAGTTCATTTTCCCTCATTTCTCCACTGGGCTTTAGAACAGTTACAAAGAGTGTCCTTTATATATTCAAAAAAAGTCCGTCACGCAGGGGCTGCGTAAACTAAGCAGATTTCCCACGTGAAGTTTTACAATAGAGAAATCTGCCCAATAAAAAGTGTAGTAAGTAGTAAGGGATCACTAAACTTATACACGAGGGACGAATAGTTACGAAAACGGCCGCCAGAGCTCTCTTCGGAAAGTACCAAACAGCTCACTCCTGCCGACCAATGCAGAATACAAATACAAATATCTCGGTTAATATTGAAGATACAGAATAGATGTATAGAACAATATTTATAGTAAATTTAATTTGCAATAAGATTGATTCTACACAATTTTTCGATCCGACGCATAATAACGGAGATATTTCGAATTTTCCGAAAATCCCCCCTCTAAACCCCCCCTCCCACTGGTCCGATTTCAGCCATTAACGAACTTGATCTTCCTTTTTACATAAAACGATTAAATTCCGAGTTTGGTAACGATCAAATATAAATTGCGACCGCTAGAGCGTTAACAGACAAATATATATATATATATATATATATATATATATATATATATATATATATATAAAATTTTGAACGGACCACATTTTCGTCATCTCCTGGGTAGGATCGATGGACATTTGAAGAAATTTTTGAAACTCGCGTCATAAGTACGACCTCAATAGTTGATTTCCTTTAAGGGAAATCTGGTAACACCTTGTTTTATCCCTGGACTTATAATGATAATAAAACAATGTCTTATAGGTATTAACTAAACATAATCACATCAGATTCTACAAACAAGAATTTCAATTTAAACTGTCAGAATCATAGGAATAAATAGGGTTATTTACTGACTTCTTTTGAAATGTTGAACTGAAAATATATAGATTAATTAATTTCAACATGAAATGTAATTTAGTCTAGAAACAGGTGATTTAGTCTAGAAATATATATTTCTATATACAGTTTTGAACGGGCCTCATTTTCGTCATCTCCTAGGTAGGATCGATGGACATTTGAAGAAATTTTTCGAAAATAGCGTCATGAGTACAACCTCAATAGCTGATTTCCCCTATAGGAAACCTGCCAAAATTTGTGTCCACCGAGAAAATCGAGAGGATCGATGGACATGTGAGTTATTTAGTGATTGCATAAAATTGGTGCACGTTTTATAATATAAATATTTATGAAAAATGCTATTTCATGTATCCCAGTTCATGCCTACCCTAAGGATTGTCTTCAAAAGTTAGAAACGTTTTACCAAATCTACTATTCCAATGTTGTATAAAGTAACGGAATAAAATCGTGATGATTTTTTTCCTAGAAAAAATCGTATCTCAAAGAAATATAAATTATAATCTCTTTCTGAGAAAATCACGATCTCTGAAATTTTAAGAATAAGTCCTTGTTTCATTCTAATTAAAATTAAAACTCTGGGAACTAGTTTAAGGTGTAGCGATTATTTTAAAAACATATGTTCTATTACAATTATGAACAGTGCTTGGTTACCATTCAAACTATTTGCATGTCGTGAGTGCCTCTTTCTTAAAACATTAAAAAAAACATATATTTTATTCATTTTAGTTGTAGAACAAAAAACAAAACAAAAAAATTATTTTTTTTGTTATCAGCTACTGTATTAAGCATAAAAAAAATTAAGAAGTGATAATTTTTTAAAATGAGACTAGTTTGAACAAATATTTCATTTTTGTCTTAAAATGAATGTTTTCAACGAAACGTAGTTCAGTGACAAATGTATTTTAGTATCTAAAATCAAATTTTCAAGTAAATCGCTCTAGAATTGTGGGAGTAATGGATTTAACCAGTTCAAAAATGTTTGGACTTCATCATTAATGCCTTTTCTCCCTGATCTTCTTGCTAGAATTGTAGCGATGGTGGATCCTATTTTGCAGCATGCAGCAGCGAGCCCTCCGAATGCATATTGTGCCGAGCCCCAGCCTCGAGGCAGTAATTGCTGCAGTTCCATCCAATTGACATGCTTACTTCATCCATAATCTGCATATGGTTTTCCTTGCACGTGCATACAACACTGTTACTTCTTCTAGCAATCATTATTAGAGAATTTGATATTAAGGTGCCTTATTGAAATTTTGTATACAACGTTTTTAGCAGATTTCCCTTAAGGAAAATTTCATAAGTGTGATAACGGTTGCTTACTATATTCAACTGCACTCCCTAAAAATACTTGTTCTATCAATATTTTAATCAAATTTAAGAGGAACATTAAAATTCCTGCAATTTTAGTTTATTGGTATTGTATTGTAAGTGCAATGTCAAAAGGGAGGGAAATTGCTGCCTGCTTTCTTCAATTCGTGGTTACTGACAAAATGTTGACCCTTTGCCCTGTTACGTTTGCTTTGTATTATGCTTTACCAGTTTGCTTACTGGGCGCTTTCAAACATCTAACAAACATATATAATACTCACTCTCTTGCTATTTTCAGAGAAGTATAGCCACAAAGGTTTAATTCCAACACAATGCAATATCGAATGTAATGTAAAATTAAATTTTGTACTACCTTGTGATTTTGTAAATATTGTGTGCATCCGCGCGAGCGCGTTTGTGTGTGTGTGTGTGTGTGTGTGTATGTTGTGCTTCTGAATGCTTGTGTAATATTTTAGAAACTTTTAAATGAATTCTTATTTATTTATTATGAATTATAACTCATCAGAGTTTTATTTATTTTTATAAAATATTTTTTAATTGAATTTAATATTACGCTTTTGTTTCGTTGTTTTTATATTTTTGTTTCTTTTTTGTTAACTTTTCTTTTCCCGTTCAAAGAACCTCTCTGTTTTAATAGTTTTTATTTAAATAGTTCTTATTTTTTTTTTACATTTTTTTTACATTATTGATATCGCCCAGAAGCAAACATTAATATAAAGGTGAATTGCATTCAACAATTTGGAGTATTTTTTACCATTTGATTATTTGATGAAGGGTGTCCAATCGCTCCAAATTGCGTAACACCATACAAACCAATAAATAAGTAAATAAATAACTTTGCTTACTCCAGTTTTCACCACCTTTACTTTGCTGTATTATCCGTTGCGTAGCTTTAACATAGTTTACATATCCTAATGTAATGTTTGTTTGTTTGTTGGATTTTGGGCAAAAAACATCACGGTCATCAATTCCCAACACTCATTGAACCATATTAGAGTTCCCCTACCATGGGAAGTCGCAGTCACATGTACACTAAGCCAATTTTTGTATATATATATATATATATATATATATATATATATATATATATATATATTTAAATATATTATTTTTTTTGTTTCAACCCCCACCTTTTTTTTCTTGGGTAATGTGGGTTCTCGGCCTTATGCCCTGAAAGCTACGTACCGGTACCACAGGTATTCAATTCAAGTATTAAAAATAAAATAAATTTCCAGACAAACTGTTTAAATTAACATTAAACTTAAAGCTTATTAAAATAAACATTATTATTAAAATAAATTAAAAATAGAAAATAAATTTCCAAACAAACTGAACTGGTCCCAGAAATGCTATTTTATTCATTAATGGCTCGGAAAATTCCTACGTATTGTTGTTCTTGTATTTACACCTAACAATTCCTCTTCGACTGAAAGATCTTGAAGCGTCTTCTGGTTTTAATGTTTTCATATATCCTATTATATAGATTTATCATTTTATTTCTGTACGCCTAGAGGTAAATAGAATAACTTATGATATCAGTCGCAAGAACAACTGCAAGGCGGCAATATCGACATTTGGGTTAGTCTTCTCCTTTATAAAGGACACTCAGACACATGCCAAATATATTTAGAGCTGCCTGATATTGGTCTGAAGGTATTCCTTTGTTTTTTAAGTTATCTCCTATATCAACATCCAACCTTTTTTCTTTCTTATTTTCTTTACTTTTGGCATCCTGTTATAAGATAATTTTGTTTTCTTAGGAACATATTGTTCTTGTAATCCCTCAGGAAATGCCTTCTTTTATATTTCTAATTGCATACACTTTTATAAAAAATTTCATTGAAATTGCTTCATCTATTTAATTTCTCAAGAAAAATTGGAAGAATTTGTTTTCTTTTTCAATTATTTTTGTTGCATTGTATTTAAATGTTAGCCTAAATCTAATTTTTTACTTTGTTAGAAACTTTCCCTCCCGAGAGTTCTCCTGATAGCAGTCAATGCCATCTCGCAAATTAATGTTTTCATAGGACTTAATAATCAGATCGAATAAACATTTTTAAATTAAATTAAATTATTTATTAACTTCCACTTTTTGTAACCAAGGCTAATTGGGAGGGGTTATCTACAGGTTACTACCCTTTTCTAGCCAAGGTAGGACTAAAGATTTTATTTAATGAATTCCGTCACTAAATAAACTCCTTTGCTCAGGCGGGAATCGAACTCGCCACTCTAGGTTTACCATGTGAGATTAAAGGCAACGCTTTAACTCACATGGCTAACCTGAGCCCCTAGAATAAAAAATAAATATACATGTGTGCCTAAAAATATAATTATGAGTACATTTAATTCCTGTTGTAAATAATTTATTCATTTTCATTTAATTTACGATTCGTGAATTAACAATAACCAATCATTCAAGTAACCTGCAAACTTTTTTAATGAAATATCATTAATCATTTTTGACATAAAGCAAGAATTTTAATAAACTTTCCGAATAGAAGTTGATATGTACTGTCTTTGCAATTAAAATATACATTATGTTTGATAATAAACTCTTTGAGAGGATGTACGTTTAAAAAAAAATGATGTCTTATCATTCCTCGTTGAGGAATCGTATAATGGGAACCCCTCATTTTACTGTACAATAATTTTGTTATAGAATAATACAGTATTTTTTAACTCCAGTTTTGACTATCTGCGAAAATTTTCAGAAATCAAATTAAATGCGACATTGAATTAAATTGATCAATCAAGAAATAATATTTCTGGCCTGAGAATTAATAGTCTAAATAAACGAGTCTTAATGCAGGATGTTCCTACCAAGTGTAAACTATTTATTTTTAAAAATGGGATATGCAGAACACAACGAGCCAGCAAGTCTTACTATTATTTGCATTGGAGAGTAATTGCTTGAAACTGTTGGGACTCGAGGATTCCTGGCCATCAGCCAATACTTAAAAAAAGTCCGTCAGGCAGGGGCTGCGTAAACTATGCAAATTTCTCTCATGAAGATTAATAATAGATAAACCTACATACTGCTAACACAACACCACCGTGAATATTAAGTGAATAAATACAAACGTTATTGTTATTGTGTTATGTTATTATTAGGGCTAGGATTCCTATGTAAATACATATTTGCTACTGACTTCGATATCACCTTATATCAACTTATAGTATATGTTTTAACGCAATTGGGATCAAATTAAGCCAATTTAATTTTACATATTATTACATATTTGACTAAATTTACATATTTCTTACATACTTTGGGAATTTTTACATATTTTACTCCATATTTGTTAATTTTTCTATTTCTTTACAACAAAACTGAATAACGAGTGCATGAAGAAAATTTGTTCACAAGAATTGGCCCTTCTATTGCCACTGTTGATTGCTTCTTAGAACCAAACCCTACAAAACAATTCTGAGATTCCATCTCCCTTGGTTTTGGCTCTGAATAAACAAAATCAAACCTATTTCATAATTAGTGTTTCTTTGTGAGTGGTAAAGTGCGTGCCACTCTTGTCAAACACGATTTGAAAATTATATTTTGTGATTAATTCAATTTTCATTTTTGTCCAAATGGGGAAAGTCGCAAGGAAAAACAAAGAACGAGTTTTAAAATATCTTCGTGAGTTTCCAAACGAAACATTCAGGAGCTATTCTGAAATAGCCGCTTTCTGAAACGCTCCAGTTACATCAGTTGACGTCGAACGCTCATTCAGCAGATTCAAGTCGATACTAAGGCCCAATCGACGTAGTTTTACGTTTGAAAATGCATTTAGTCTCAAACTGTTTTCCTTACAGCGATTAAAAAGTTTTTGTTTTTGTATTTTTATGTTTAAAATAAAACCGTTTTTGTATTGTAATAAAAAAAATGAGAGTAAAAACTGTTTTAGAAGGTTATTCACTGTTTACATATTTCACTAATTTTACATAATTATTTACATATTTGTATCAAAATCAATACATATATATTTACATATTTGGCATTTTTAATTACATGAAAATCCTAGCCCTAGTTATTATATATGTTAAACAACAAAGCTTATTGTTATTAAGACATTAGTAGGAGTAGGGGCTCACTGAAGACTGAAAACAAAAAATACCAAATATCTCGGTTAATATTAATGTTAAAGAAAATATGTACATGAGAATATTTATAGTCATTTGAATTTACAATAAGATTTATTCTATACCCTTTTTCGATCCGACTTATAGTAACGGAGATATTCTGCATTTTCGAAATCCCCCTCCCACTGGATTTCAGCCATTAACAAACTTCATCTTTATTTTTATTTAAAATATAGAATTTTTTAACAATAAATCAAAAATTGCGGCTGCTAGAGCTTTCGAATTTTCAAATTTCTCCCCTCTAAACCCCCCCCCTCCCCTGGTCCAATTTCAGCCGTTAACAGTTTGACTGCCCATTCCGCCTCGGGACGTAAAGCGCGGCGAAGAGGGGATGCCCGTCACGCCAAAGGGCGGGAACGGTTCATACCGCGTACCACGAGTTAGTGTGACCCGCATCTGCCTGAGAGCGTTGTATCGCACGGGCGTCGCGCCAAATTTCAAAGTTTGCTAACGTTCTCGGGCATGATGGGTACCTATGATGGAAATTCCTTCCTAGGTGCCCGTCACGCCCAAAGGAGTATTTTTTATTTCCTCCCTTTTTTAACCCCCAAATTAGATTTGCAACAAATATCATTGGTTTTTTAAAAATATTTATGCATATTTCAAGTCATATAACACGAAAAATGTAATGGGCCTCCAACCAAATTCACTTATTTTTGTGGGCAGTCAAACTGTTAACGAACTTGATCTTTCGTCTTGCATAAAACAACTAAATCTCGAGTTTGGTAACAATAAAAAAATTGCGACCGTTAGAGCAGTAACAGACAAATATACACACACACACACACATATACACACATATATATATATATATATATATATATATATATATATATATATATATATATATATATATACAGTTTTGAACGGACCTCATTTTCGTCATCTACTTGGTAGGATCGATGGACATTTGAAGAAAAATTTCGAAAATTGCGTTTTGAGTACGACCTCAATAGATGATTTTCCTTAAGGGAAATCTGCTAAAAAGTGTCTCGAGGGGTTTTTAATTGACTGAAAAATGTCTTCGGTTAAGACTGGGTCCCCAAAATAAATTTAAATGGTTTAGCTTTGTCTGCAGAGAGAATAGAAGGCTTACTAATTTTTCATGTGTATAGATTGGAAGTAATGTAGAGTAAGCGTAGTATATTTAGAACATTTTCACGGCTGTTCGCGTTGCAAGGTAAAGGCTACATTCAAGGGCATAAGTTACGATACCAACTCATTTTTACTGAACGTGTTCTATCGTTATTTATTTTCATTATCTCGTTTGTATTACAATTTGTAAATGCCTGTCTAGGTTATTCAGAGGCAGACAATAGGTTTTATTGCAAATGCAGATTACACTGGCATTTCAGTATATTTCCAAGAGGATTTATTGTTCCCTATTTAAGTCGTTCACATGATTCAAATCAGCACAAATGTCTTTAAATTAATTGAGCCTCAAAAAAAAAAAAGATCCACTCGAATTTCAAAACATTATATTCACACGTGCAAATATAAATTCCAAACATAATTTACAGTGTTGACGGCACTCCGCTTAAATGATTTGAATGTTCACATGGGCAAATAAAAACATATTCAACTTCAGTACATTTTATTTATTTCATCGTCTTCCACAACACGCGCCCAGTTATAGCTGAATATCAACGCTTCCCTTTTTATCTTAAAATTCCAGTTCAGAAATTGTATTTGTTTTTTTACGCACATGACTACTAAACACACACACACACACACACACACACACACACACACACATATATATATATATATATATATATATATATATATATATATATATATAAACTGTAGACATATTGTTTTCTTACATACTGAATAAAAAATAATGCTTAGTTAACACAGTTCAGATGGTTTTTCCAATCTCTAAATAATTTAGACAAATTTTAAACGAAATTGATAGATTTACTCCTACAACAACGTTCCAATAATTATGAAGAATCAACTATCAAATATCTTCGTTATAGCACAGTTATTACTTTAACTATTGTTCCTATTTTAGTAAGTAATGTTTAGAATTTGTTTCCTTACCACTATATAACATTTGAATGTGATTGTTTCTACAGGAGTCCTACAACTTGTAAATAGAACGTCCATCACGTAAGGGCTGCGTAAACCAAACAGATTTGCTACATGCTGGCACCTGAAAAAGTGATCCACTATTCCCTATATCTCCCGCAGTAAGGAGCCTATGTAAACAGAAATTGAAGTGTTCTCAGCTACTTATACTATAAATCAGAAGATTATAAGTGTGGGTTAAGGAAGGCTGAAAACATAGAAATACATAAAACTCGCTTAATATTCAAGATAAGAAATATATATAAATAGCAACTATTATCAATTATTTCCCCCTCACACCCCTCCCCAAAGGCCGGTTTTATTCATAAATATAGTCTTTAGTTTTCAATGAAACGGTGAAGTACTGAGTATGGTGATGATCAAATAAAAGTCATGTAGTTTGGAATGTGAAGTTTTAAATATTCATTTCAAACCAAACATAATTTGCACATATCTCACTAAGTAAAAGTCCGTCACGCAGGGGCTGCGTAAACTAAGCAGATTTCCCACGTGAAGTTTTACAATAGAGAAATTTCACGAGAGCCGAACAGTTAAGAAAACGGCCGACCTAGCTCTTGGCGGGAAACTCTCATCCGTTATCCGCCCAGATTTCATAAAAATGCAAATATCTCGGTTAATATTCAAGATAGAGAATAAATGTATATAACAATATTTATAGTAAATTTAATTTGCAATACGATTGATTCTATACAATTTTTCGATCCGACGTATAATAACGGAAATATTTCGAATTTTCGAAAATCCTCCCCTCTAAACCCCCCTTCCCTCCCACTGGTCCGATTGCAGCCATTAACGAACTTGATCTTTCTTTTTACATAAGACGACTAAATATCGAGGTTGGTAACGATCAAACAAACATTGCGACCGCTAGACCGGTAACAGTCAAATATATATATATATATATATACACAGTTTTGAACGGACCTCATTTTCGTCATCTACTAGGTAGGATCGATGGACATTTGAAGAAAAATTTCGCAAATTCCGTCATGAGTACAACCTTAATAGCTGATTTCCCTGAAGGGAAATCTGCTAAAAGTTGAATGAAAAAAAATTTGGTAATTAAGCTTCAAATGAAGTGTTTCATTACATTAACAGATTATTGTTAATATGACATGAGTAGGAGTGGCTGTTTACTCGTGGCTGGAAACTAAGAAATGCAAATATGTATTTCGGTTAATGATGAAGATGTATACAACAACACGTATAGGAAATTTCATTTACAATACGATAACATTCTATTCAAATTTTGAGATCCGACGGAAATAATAACAGAGATATGTCGAATTTTCAAAACCCTCCTCTGTCACTGGTCTTAAGGGAAATTTACTAAAAGCTTTATATATTTCCAATTCTGTTTGCACAGGCTTCGTTCTACGGTAGAAATACAGAATCGAAGGTGATATTAGATGACCAAAGTGCTATTCCAGTTCGTGGGAAATCTGCTGAGTTTACGCAGCCCCGAGAGACGGACGTTTTTTTGACTCTCTTGATACAATTTCAGCCTATAACGAACTTGATCATTAGTTTTACATAAGACGCTAATTTATCAAGTTTGATAAGGATATAAGAAAAATTGCGACAACTAGTGCGGTAACAGACAAATATACATTTACACACACACGCATATATATAAAAGGACCTCATTATCATCATTTCCTAGGCACGATCGTTGGACATTTTAGGAAATTTTTGGGAAATCGATACATAAGAACAACCTCAATTGCATATGCATTTGGCTCATTGATTTTTCTAAGGTTTATATTCTCCACAGTTGCATCATGTAATTTTTAGTCACTCATAAACCTAATTTAATATCTGTTCAAAATCATTTTCTGTCCAAAGCACTTGATGGTAAATAAAATGAGTAATGCAAGGACGTCTCATCAATTCACTTATTTTCTTTGTATAAGGGAAATAAATATTTTTTTTCATTCAACTTTGAAAAGGAGCAAACCATTTTATCCACGAATCATCCGCAAAGGTATTTGTACCAGATGATAGAGCAACTATCTGACTAACATAGATAGGTTTATTTGAGGGAAATTGCAAAAGCGGAGATTAGATATAAGAGTTTTGGGGGTGAAACAGATGAGTCACCTTTGTATAATAGCAATGATATAATATAACATATTTATCAGTTATTTTAATATGCATTATACGAACTTTCTTGTAAAAAAAAGGTTCGGTAGCTGCTTCTATAAATTTCTGTTGGGCAGTTTGCTCCTACGGCGCTAATTTTCAAAATTTCAGATGTCCAGTAATCCTATCAAGCAAGAAATTAGATTCGTGCAAATTTATGTACAAATATTTGGCCGTTAACGCTCTGGCGGCCGAAAATTTTGTTTTATAGTTACTAAAATCGATATTTAAATGTCCCATGTAAAACTAAAGGTCTAATTCGTCCAAAGGCAGAGGAATAGGAATTTAAAACGGGAGATATTTTTGTCCTTATTTGCGAGATCGGAAAACATTATTTTACAATCGTGTTCATCACAAGCAAACAAGGCATATGATATAATTATACACCACGGACTGTTCGCTTCGGGCATATAATGCTTGTGAAACTCTGAATTGAAAATGAGATAAGGCTGCTCGCTGACGTCTTAGCTATGACATTCCAGTGACGAAAATACATTTCTAGGAGCGCCTGAATTTTCGTAATTATTCTTAAAACTATAGCTAAACCCCTCGTAGGAAGCATAAATTAAAATGTATGAAGTGGATTGTTGGGAGTTGGCTAATATATAGATTCTTGATTCTTCAAATACAGAATTTTATTAAGTGTGCTAACAGTTTCGGGCACCATTGGTTAACTTCTTCAGAGCAATTTAATATAGAGGAGGAGCAGGGACAAACAACTGCACTCAGTGAAGACTACATTATGGCTAAGATGACTTCATTGAGGCTCTGTCAACGTGCTTCTCCGGAAGCCAAGACCATAATGAACTAAATAAAACGATGCCAAAAATGTTTAACAAAGAAAAAAGGTCTCATTTTCCTTCTAAAATGTAAATCTAACTAGACCCTCCCAAAACATCTGTGCACAAGCCTTCTTAAATTTAACCCTATTGACGAGAAGTCCCCACTATACAAGAAGTTTTCAAACGCAAAGTTTTCGTTTCTGTTCAATGTACTTAAATTGGAAATCGCTAATATTAATATTGATATTAAGAATTTAGAAAAACATATTAACAATAAGACTTATCTGCTAAAAGGGGAAATTGACACGCCGATATATAATTCTTATTTTTGAAGTAGCTGACGAACATTACAACCCACTCAAAAACTCACGATAAAAACACCTTAAACAAAATGTTCAAGAAAACAACCAACCCAAACAGTATTGCACTAAAAGGTGACAATCCATGGTTGAAAAATATATCAAAAGTCAAGCTTTCCACAAAACATAAATAATGTACTATTTTTAGGAGAGAAATTCTTTACCCGGTAATAGCATTAGGAAGTATTTGAAGAATTTAGAATCTATGTATTAGCCGACATCGGCTAACAATACGACTAATGATAAAATGCATGAAGAATAGGAAACATTTTATTTAAATTGTCCTCTACTTTGTGCATTTTTTTGGGGACTTGTCGTTTAATATTTAAATCCCCTCAACCTATTTGAAATAGCTGGATGTTTAAATGCTAATAATCATGATTATTACCAGAAAATTCAAACATCACTGGACATGAATTTGATATTAATATATCACATTCACTTCGTCGTCGAGTTGAGGTGAATATTGGTGGTCAATAAAATATATGAATTTAGAGAAAATGACTTATTAGCATCCCTTGAGTGAAGGCTGTATTATGAAAATCTCAAATTTCAGTGGCCAAGAGTCCAGTTGTAAAATAGTCGAAATTTTTAATCTGATATAAACTAAGACAGTTTATAGGAATTAACTTGATTACACATTTAAGAATTCAGCCAGAAAGAAATAATATCGCAGGATGCTTTGGTTGAAAAATTTGTTTCATCATTGCACTTCTTCCTAGAGGAACTATAATGTGGCAAGGGAAAATTCCTGAGAATGGTGAATTGATATATATATATATATATATATATATATATATATATATATATATATATATATATATATACATATGTATAAGTACCTATTCAATTTTAGTGAGAATTACTTTATTAAACATGTTTAAATGCCAAATGTTCATATTTTCTTCATGTCAAGGAATTAATGAGTGTTATTTTTATTTTCAGGTGCGTATATTTTTTTACAACATCTTGTAAAGTAAGTAACAATATACACATTTATAATCACATTATTGAAATTATTTCTGTTTTGAGACCCTTATTTTGTTGAAAGAAGAAAATTAAACGATCCAGGAATGAGGTTATCCATTTTTTTTTTTTTAAATTTAGGCCACACTTTCGTAAAAAACGGGTCTATTAAATCATTCAAAATTTACTGGATTGCATTCCAAACATTCTGGAGGAAGAACTGAATCAACCTTTCTCACTGGCCCTCCAAGACTTTTGGTATCCATTAAAAATAAATAAAAAAGAAGTTTTGGTTTCAGCGCTTAACAATAACAAACGAGACGAATGGAACTGTTGGAAGTGAAAACGAGTTTGGCTTTGTGAATTTTGATATCGGTCCCAGAAATTATAGGATCGGCTAGGAGTCATAACTGTGTTTAGGTAGTTATTGATTGACAAATTCCAGACAAATAGGCATTGTTTTTCCTTAATATTTTGAAAACTAATAAAGGTACACAAAATGTCCTTGTACGATGTATTTTAATGACTCGAAACGAGTAGCATATTGTAATTTGTATGGTGCTGGATGTGGGGTGAAAATTTGGGAACAGGTCTTATAAGTTTTCCCAACAATCTGTTTATTTAAGCACAGGGCCTTTCGGTACTTACCTCCCATCATCAGGTGATAGATTCGAGAATACAATAAATGCTTGCGCATCATAATCAAACTAATGATGATGGCTCGTCAAAAAACTGACAAGCTTTGTGCTTAAATACACAAGTTGGAAGGACGGTTTCCATTTTATAAGGCATGATTTCCCAATTTCAAATTACTCATCTCCCCATAAAGAAGAGATTTAAAAAAAAAATAAAAAAAAACCGTCAAGAATCATTGTAAAGGCTCGTATACTTATATACAAATATACTTTATATTTTCTATATTCTAGAAGTATTCCAAACTAATGAATAAGTAGAAAATGCAATAGAAATCGTTGTTTTCCTATTCTTCTCCAGAATTAAAACGTCCGTCATGCAACGGCATCCCAACGAACTGGAATGAGTTAAAGTGCTTTGTTTTATAGATTGATTGATACTGAATTAATGGAAAAGGCATTCTTCACTTGAAGTATTTTATTCTGATTAAAAGATGAGATGTTGTCTTCCCAAATGAAATTTCTTTTTTATTTCTGTAATATTTCCCTGAGTCTCGCTAGTCCTGTACTTATTCTAAGATTAACAAGAGGTGTCATTTGGAATAAACAAACATAAAGAGCAAGTATTTTAAAGAAAAAAGAACTATAATAAATCAATACTCCTTATTATTTGTTGAAGCTACCAAACATTAAAAAATAATCATGTAAGGCTGGAGGTGGAGTGTAAAATAATTTAAAGAAACATTATTTCAATGGGAAAAGACTTTTCAATCCGCCAAATTAGGGTAACAGTTACTTTAAACAAAAACCCCACTATATTCCTGCAGTCACCACTTCATAATTCACGATATAAAAGAGGTGATGACGGAGCAGAAAAAACATTTCTGGTATATGTTAAAGAAGTTGGGTTATTTAGTGTTTAGGAATATATATATCTATATATATATAAAATTGTAACCTCTGTCTGTACATTGATTTTTTTCGCGAAATTTCACGATAACTTTTCGTTTCACATGTCATAGACACCATAACTGCATTTTGTTTCTTTCGTGTATGTTTGTTTGTTTGTTTGTTTGTTTGTTTGTTTGTTTGTTTGTTTGTTACCTTTTCACGCATAAACGGCTGAACCGAATTTCATGAAACTTGGTATGTATATTACTACTAACCCAACTTAGACTTTAGGCTATACTAATTATCTCTGAGACGAACAGGAGTGGGGGTTATAAGGGAAACCTGAAATTAAAAATAGCGATATTTCGTTTTCTATTGTTTTTCGGCAAATATGCACATAACAAAAGTTGTTTATTTTGTTATTTAGAGTAACTTTTGTTATATACACTTTTGTCGTATACCAAAGTTTAAATGCGTTATACGCTAAAAATTATAGCGGGGGTCAACAATATTATTTGCCAAAAAAGAGTCAACCGAACTAAATAAAACTCGGTATGTGTATTAGCAGTGAGGCCTTCATTATAATAAGCCATACCAACATTTCTATGGACGGGCAGGAGTGGGGGTTGTAGGGGAAGCCTGAAATTAAAAATAGCGATATTTCGTTTCCTATTGGTTTTTCCGCAAATATAAACATAATAAAAGTTGTTTATTTTGTTATTTGGAGTAACTTTTGTTATATACACTTTTGTCTTATACCTAAGTATAAATGAGTTATACGTTAAAACTTTAGCGGGCACTAAGGCTGAACCGAACTTAACAAAACTTGGTATGTCAATTAGCATTAATTCTTCCATGATTATAAGTTATATTAAAATTTTTAGGTTCGAACGGGAGGGGGGTTATAAGGGAGGCCTGAAATAAAAATTCACCATATTTACATGTATAAGAGACGGGAAATATAAAAATATGGAAGACTGTGAAGAATTATGGAACAAATAATTCTATTATTAGCAAATCACCGGCAACGACGGGTATCAATCCTAAACACTGGGACGGGTAAATGTCAAAATATTGTGCAAAGTCAAGCCTTGCCATAAAAATATCATCACCATTCAGCCTCAACTGAATTCCCGGGCGAAGCCGGGTATCTGAGCTAGTATATATATATATATATATATATATATATATATTTATATATATATATATATATATATATATATATACTAGCTCAGATACCCGGCTTCGCTCGGGAATTCATTTGAGGCTGAATGGTGATAATATTTTTTTTGGCGAGGCTTTACTTTGCACAATATTTTGGCATTTACCCGTTCCAGGGATTAGGGTTAATACCCGTTGTTGGCATTTGTTAATAATAAAATTATTTTTTTTTTATGTAAGAGTTCACTGTCCTGCATATTGTCACATTTCCCGTCTCCTGTGCATTATTCATAGATTTAAATTATTAAGGAAAAAATATTGACATACATTTGAATTAATTTTTTCAGGTGAGGCACCTGGTAGTTCATATTGAAAAGAAGTGCTGAGCAAATTTCTCTAAATAACAAAATAAACAACTTTTGTTATGTGCATATTTGCCAATAGGAAATCATTATTATTAATTTCAGGCCTCCCTTATAACCCCCACTCCTGCCCGTCCCTAGAAATGTTAGTATGGCTTGTTATAATGAAAGCATTAGAGCTAATACACATACTGAGTGTTTTATTTAGTTCGGTTGAGTCTTTTGTGCCAAATAAAATTGTGCACTCCCGCTTTAGTTTATAGCCTATAACTCATTTATGCTTCCGTATACGGCAAAAGTGCATATATCAAAAGTTACTCTAAATAACAAAATAAACAACTTTTGTTATGTGCATATTTGCTGAAAAAGTAATAGGAAACGAAATATCGCTATTTTTAATTTCAGGCCTCCCTTACAACCCCCACTCCTGCCCGTCCCTAGAAATGTTAGAATGGCTTATTATAAGGAAATCGTTAGTATAAATTCACATGGCGAGTTTGGTTTAGTTCGGTTGAGTCTTTTGTGCCAAATAAAATTATGGACTCCCGCTATAGTTTCTAGCGTATTACTCATTTATACTTCTGTATACGTCAAAAGTGCATATAACAAAAGTTACTCTAAATTACAAAATAAACAACTTTCGTTATTGCATATTTGCTGAAAAAACAATAGGAAACGAAATATCGCTATTTTTAATTTCAGGCCTCCCTTATAACCCCCACTCCTGTTCGTCTTAGAGAATATTAATATAGCCTAAAGTCTAAGTTGGGCTAGTAGTAATATACATACCAAGTTTCATAAAATTCGGTTCAGCCGTTTATGCGTGAAAAGGTAACAAACAAACAAACAAACAAACAAATAAACAAACAAACATACACCAAAGAAACAAAATGCAGTTATGGTGTCTATGACATGTGAAACGAAAAGTTATCGTGAAATTTCGCGAAAAAAATCAATGTACAGACAGAGGTTACAATTTTATATATATACTAGCTCAGATACCCGGCTTCGCTCGGGAGTTCATTTGAGGCTGAATGGAGATCGTATTTTTTTTGGCAAGGCTTTAGTTTGCACAATATTTTCACCTTTACCCGTCCCACTATTTAGGATTAACACCCGTTGTTGGCATTTGTTAATAATAAAATTAATTGGTTTATGTAAGTCTTCACTGTCCTCCAAATTGTCATGTTTCCCGTCTCCTGTGCATTATGCATAGATCTCAGTTATTAAAACGAAATATCACCATTATTAATTTCAGGTCTCCCTTATAACCCCCACTCCTGCCCGTCCCTAGAAATGTTAGTATGGCTTATTATATATAAGGAAAGCGTTAGTGCTAATACACATACCGAGTTTTATTTATTTCGGCTGGGTCTTTTGTCCCAAATAAAATTGTTCACTTCCGCTATAGGTTTTAGCATATATGTATCTCGTTTATAATTCGGTATACTAAAAAAGTTTATATAACAAAATTTACTCTAAATAACAAAATACACTTCCGCTATAGGTTTTAGCGTATATCTCGTTTATAATACGGTATACGAAAAAAGTGAAAAGGATGAAATTACTTACTTCAGATTAATTAATGTTCCAGTGAAAGATAGAGGAAGGGGGGGGGGAGTAATATACTTTGCTCCTCATGAAACAGCTACTTGTTTTTAAAATGCTTCATACAATTGAAATGTTCTTGTTTATCGTCATGTTCATATTTGCCGAAAAACCAATAGGAAACGAAATATCGCTATATTTAATTTCTGGCATCCCTTACAACCCCTACTCCTACCCGTCCCTAGAAATGTTGATATGGTTTGTTATAATGAAAGCGTTAGTGCTAATACACATACCGAGTTTTATTTATTTCGGTTGGGTCTATTGTCCCAAATAAAATTGTTCACTTCCGCTATAGATTTTAGCGTATATCTCGTTTATTATTCGGTAAACGAAAAAAGTGTATATAACAAATGTTACTCTAAATAACAAAGTAAACAACTTTTGTTATGTTCATATTTACCGAAAAACCAATAGGAAACGAAATATCGCTATTTTTAATTTCTGGCTTCCCTTATAACCCCCACTCCTGCCCGTCCCTAGAAATGTTGGTAGGGCTTGTTATAATGAAAGCGTTAGTGGTAATAGATATACCGAGTTTTACTTAGTTCGGTTGAGTGTTTTGTGCCAAATAAAATTGTTGACTCCCGCTATAATTTTTAGCGTATAACTCATTTATACTTCGGCATACGACGAAAGTGTATATAACAAAAGTTACTCTAAATAACAAAATAAATAACTTTTGTTATGTGCATATTTGCCGAAAAACCAATAGGAAACGAAATATCGCTATTTTTAATTTCAGGCCTCCCTTATAACCCCCACTCCTGTTTGTCTTAGAAAATAATAATATAGCCTAAAGTCTAAGTTGGGCTAGTAGTAATATACATATCAAGTTTCATAAAATTCGGTTCAGCCGTTTATGCGTGAAAAGGTAACAAACAAACAAACAAACAAACAAACAAACAAACAAACAAACATACACGAAAGAAACAAAATGCAGTTTTGGTGTCTATGACATGTGAAACGAAAAGTTATCGTGAAATTTTGCGAAAAAAATCAATGTACAGACAGAGGTTACAATTTTATATATATATATATATATATATATATATATATATATATATATATATAAAATTGTAACCTCTGTCTGTACATTGATTTTTTTCGCGAAATTTCACGATAACTTTTCGTTTCACATGTCATAGACACCATATCTGCATTTTGTTTCTTTCGTGTATGTTTGTTTGTTTGTTTGTTACCTTTTCACGCATAAACGGCTGAACCGAATTTTATGAAACTTGGTATGTATATTACTACTAACCCAACTTAGACTTTAGGCTATATTAATTTTCTCTGAGACGAACAGGAGTGGGGGTTATAAGGGAAGCCTGAAATTAAAAATAGCGATATTTCGTTTTCTATTGGTTTTTCGGCAAATATGCACATAACAAAAGTTGTTTATTTTGTTATTTAGAGTAACTTTTGTTATATGCACTTTTGCCGTATACGGAAGTATAAATGAGTTATACGCTAAAAACTATAGCGGGAGTCCACAATTTTATTTGGCACAAAAGACTCAACTGAACTAAACCAAACTCGGTATGTGTATTAGCAGTGAGGCCTTCATTATAATAAGCCATACCAACATTTCTATGAACGGGCAGGAGTGGGGGTTATAAGGGAAGCCTGAAATTAAAAATAGTGATATTTCGTTTCCTATTGGTTTTTCCGCAAATATAAACATAACAAAAGTTGTTTATTTTGTTATTTGGAGTAACTTTTCTTATATACACTTTTGTCGTATACCTAAGTATAAATGAGTTATACGTTAAAACTTTAGCGGGCACTAACGGCTTAACCGAACTTAACAAAACTCGGTATGTCAATTAGCATTAATTCTTCCATGATTATAAGTTATATTAAAATATTTAGGTTCGAACGGGAGGGGGGTTATAAGGGAGGCCTGAAATAAAAATTCACCATATTTACATGTATAAGAGACGGGAAATATAAAAATATCGAAGACTGTGAAGCCTTATCGAACAAATAATTCTATTAGCAAATCCACGGCAAAGACGGGTATCAATCCTAAACACTGGGACGGGTAAATGTCAACATATTGTGCAATGTATAGCCTGCTAAAAAATTCCATCATCATTCAGCCTCAAATGAATTCCCGGGCGAAGCCGGGTATCTGAGCTAGTATATATATATATATATATATGTCTATTAACGCTCTAGTGGTTACAATTATGTTTAATCGTTCCCAAACTCGATATTTAAACGTTTTTGGAAAAATAAAGATCAAGTTCGTTAAGGGGGGAGGGGGGGGGGTTAAAGCGGGCTAATTTCGAAAATTCGGAATATCTTCGTTATTATGCATTGGATCAAAAAATTGTATAGAATCAATCCTATTGCAAATGTAATGCTCCATAAATGTTGTTATGTACGTTTTTTCAATATCTTCATTATTAACGGAGATATTTGCATTTTTTTTTAGTCCTGCCTAAAGGACTCTGTTTCCAGTTGTTGGCACCTATACAATTGAAGTAAGGATGGAGCACGCCCTTGCCCGTCCTCGACATATGGTTCTCAAAATAGTCTTACACACGTAATCCACATGCCCTACTGCCAGCTGTTCCATGAGGCGTACTTTAGCAATCTATACTAGCTCTTGCCGAACATGTTCTAGTTCACCACATAATTATTTTATATCTTCTAGTTACCTCAAAATGAGCCGAACTTACAATGATCTTTTTTTACAAAGAGAATTAATAGTACAAGAACTACACTTTATGACTGAACAATGTAAAACACTAAGTAATTCTTTTTTCTCTCTTGTTTTTATATATTTCTGTTTGTAGTTGAGGGGAGGGTTGCTGAAGGCTAAAAACAAGGAAATACGAATAGCTTGTTCTCTCTCGTTTTTTTAAATTTCTGTTTGTAGTTTTAGTTGTAAGTAGGTTGTATAGGAGGAATGTCATGTCCTTTTATTTTTAAGCGAATATTTGTTGTTAAGAAGTATTCTTTTTAGACTACAATGTATGAGGTGTTTTTAGTTGTTGTTCTTTTCTAATATTATTATTGTTTGTGTTTTGTGAGTGCTACGTGTTAGGTCAAGGCTAAGAACTCCTTTTGGGTGATAGCACCTTTTTTTATAATGTCCTTTCAAGGGGTTAGGGACTCCCTTATTAATTGTGTATTTTAAGTATTATAGGTTAGAAGAGTTATTATTATTATTGTTATTGGTAATATATTGTTTTATTTTTTATGTATTTAAAACGCAAATAAACAAGTAAATAGGCCGGTTTCAAAATACCCTTATGTTGGAAGATCCAGAGAATTAATATTTAAAAAATAGATTTAATGATGAAGTTACTGACAACTCCAACGAAACTGACTAAATAATTCAAACACATTCAGCTATAACTGAAACAGCAAAGTTCAACTATAGTTAAAAGAATTCAAATATTTTCAAATTATTAGTTATGTGCCAAGTGATTGTAGCCAAGAAGCATAATTCTATTTTCATGAATTATTATAACACACAACCCATAATTGATTTAATGTAGGAGCTTAGTTTTATGAAACATCTCGTCGCACAATCTTTTATGTACCATCCATAATTTTTAACTCCTTTTTTTTCTTTCAAATAGTCCAATAATAGCTATTAATTTACTTTTATAGTTCATAAAGCAACATAAGGATAACGCTATATCAGCAATATTTTTATTCAATGTAAGTTGTTCTGCTGCATTAATAATTTTTCCTTTGGATTATTTTGATGAAACCACTATTACCGATGAAATTTTCAAACATATTTTGACTCCCAAGTAAATACCCATTTCTGTCAGTGGGAGAGTATAGTATTTACAACAAAACAAAAGTCCATGACGGAGGGAATGCATAAACTAAGCAGATTTCCCACGTGCTGGTATAACACATTACTGGTTTCATCTTACCACAAATTCTCTGTTTCCGTGCAAAACCCCCTATGAGAAGGGGCGGAGGCGGGGGGAAGGGCATTGAATGCTGAAAACAAAGAAGTACGAATAGCTCGCTTAGCATTTGAGTTAAGAAAGAAATGTTTCGAAAATCGCGCAATTAATTGCTGATTTTCCTTAACGTAAATCTCCTAAAAGAGATTCATTAGAAAATTTGAAGTATTTACAATAAACGTAAAACAAGAACTAAATTTGGAAATTTTAAAAAAGTATGTACAAGGTAAGACGTGTTACAAGATTCCGCTATAGTTTTTAGCATTTATCTCATTTACAATCCGGAATACGACAAAAGCGTATATAACAAAAGTTACTCTAAATAACAAAATACGCAACGTTTGTAATGTGCATCTTTTTCGAAAAACGAATAGGAAACCAAACATGCCGCTTTTGCATTTCAGGGTTCCGCCCTCCCAGGAAACCGCCCCACCCGTTCGTCCCTAGCAATGTTGGTACAGCTTATAATCATGGGGGCATTATTAATAATTCGTATACCGAATTTTGTTTAGTTTGGTTCGGGCTTTTGTGCCTAATAAAATTGTTGACTACCGCTGTTGTTATTAGCGTATATATACTTCGGTATACGGCAAAGGTGTATATAACAAAAGTTACTTTAAATAAAAACATAAACAACTTTTGTGTGTGTGTATGTACATATATATATATATATATATATATATATATATATATATATATATATATATATAAAATATTTACCTAATAGATGACGTGAATGAGGGATAACTGCTAATATATGAGAAGTAACGAATCTCAACCATTGTGTGTAAATAACGATATGAAAGTTGGTAGACTCTCGCTAGTTAGGCATACGGGGAGTGTAGGTATATATGAAGTGGGGAGCGGCTTAGTAGGCGGGAGGGCCGGAGTCTCCAACAGTCATATACAGAGGCAGGCTGTATATTCCCCACGCTATACCAAAACTGTGTAATCTGTCAGAGCTCCTTTATAGCTCTGTCGTGTAGCCTGTACTGTTAGGGGGCGGCGTTGTCCTCCTTTTGCCCGTGATTACATGAGAACCGTTAATTATATTTTATTATAATTAGTCGTAAAATGTTTTAAGAATCAATCTTGTTAAACTAGTAAATCATTACAATTGGTGTTCTATGCTTTTGTTTTTCTAAGTACTAAGCGAGTTAATCGTACTTCCTTGCCCTCAACCTTCAGTGACTCCCGATTCTTCCGTAACGATTCTCAGTTAAATATATATCCGATATTATTAGTCGGATCGTAAAATGTTTTAGAATCAATCTTGTTAAACTAGTAAATCTCTACAATTGGTGTTCTATGCTTT
Organism: Riptortus pedestris; assembly: GCA_019009955.1. Taxonomy (NCBI): domain Eukaryota; kingdom Metazoa; phylum Arthropoda; class Insecta; order Hemiptera; family Alydidae; genus Riptortus; species Riptortus pedestris. The sequence goes on from CM032233.1 coordinate 18,550,005, forward strand.
TTTTTTCCTAAATACTAGGCGAGTTATTACTTCCTTGTCTTCAGCCTTCAGTGATCCCCCTTCCCTAATCGTCGTTTTATCTTCATAGAAATATAGAATACTAGCTAAGGTACCCGGCTTCGCTCGGGAAATCATTTGAGCCTGAATGACAATGGTATTGTTTTTTTGGGCAAGGCTTCAATGTTTACAAATACACCCGTTTAGGCGCATTGTTTTCCCGCGAAGGTCAGACAGATGACTTAAAGATGAGAAATTTTACTTTTGAAGAATAAATGAATATAAGTCCCTCTCCACTTTTTGACACATCTTGAATAATTTAAATCATAATCATGGATAGCATTTATTATAATTAAATATCACCTATAATGTACATATTTCTTTACAAAAACCAATCCGAGCTTACTTATATACATAACATTATGTACATAATAGTAAATGTGAGTAGAAAACAAAATACAACATTTCACAAGAAATAAGTTAACACGTGTTAGCCTCCCGACAACTTCCTCTTCTTCTCAAGTGATATCAACATTGCTTTAATAAAATTACTTCCTCAAAACATTAATTTTGAATTTTCTAGTAATTTATATTCCTGTATAGTAATTTATACATAGATTTTATCCTGGGGTAAATAAATAACATTGGAACCCTAAAAGAAAATTTATATTGTAAAAGCGAGGTGAGGGAAATATATTGTAGCAATTTCAAATCATATTAGGTTTAAACGAACACAGGAAATAAGTTAACACAATTAACTGGGTTAACCCCTAGACAACTTCCGCCCCCGCATTTTTTTACTTTAATAATTTGTTCAAAACATTAAAAAGTTCGAATTTTCTATTAATTTATATAGCTGGTGAAAATAACTAACAGTGGTACCCTAAAAATAATTTAATTTACATTGTAAAAGCGAGGGTGGGAAAGAGATTGTAGCAATCCCCCCCCCCGCAACCTCAAGTCATATTGAGTTTAAACCCATATTGTCTTTTATTATAATGACATTACCAAGTAACGTTTAATAGTTATGGATAGTTCATAGTCATTTCAATAGTGACAACATATTGAAGAGAGAGGATAATACGAGTAAATACCACAATTCAAGAGTTTGATTCCCGCACAAGTTCCCTTATCACACGTGCAAATTCAGCCATATTTCGTTTAAATAATACACTACACAAATTGAATAATCAAAATGCTATGTTAGATTTTTAATGGAAATAAAAAACAAAGTTATTTTCTAATTAAAATAAAAAACAAATGAGCAGGTTAGGGGCGGAGATTTATAACTTCCCTAATCCGAATCACACATAGATCTATCTATCATATAAGTCTAAGAACATAACATCATTTGTCATTATATGTCTTTATTAAAAAACTTTAATGAGTACTAATAAAATTGTTGACTACCGTTGTAATTTTTATTATATAACTCGGTTATGGTTCGTTCTACAACAAAAGTTACTCTAAATAATAAAATAAACACCTGTTATTTGCATGTTTGCCAAAAAAAAAAAAAATACGAAATGAAATATCGTGAATTTTTATTTTAGGCCTCCCTTACGTATTCTCTACTCCCGTTCGAACCTAAAAATTTAGCTTATAATCATGCAAGAATTAATGCTAATTCACGTACAGAGTTTTGTTATTTCCATTAAATCGTTAATCTCTCTCTCTCTCTCTCTCTCTCTCTCTCTCTCTCTCTCTCTCTATATATATATATATATATATATATATATATATATATATATATATATATATATATATAATTGGAACCTCTGTCTGTACATTGATTATTTTCACGATAACTTTTCGTTTCACATGTCATAGACACCATAACTGCATTTTTTTTCTTTGTTGTATGTCTGTTTGTTACCTTTTCACGCATAAACGGCTGAACCGAATTTTCTGAAACTTGGTATGCATATTACTACTAACCGAATTTAGATTTTTGGCTATATTAATAATCTCTGAGACGAACAGAGTTCCTGTTGTCCGGATAAAAAATTGTTTATTTTGTAATTTAGAGTAACTTTTCTTAAATTCTTTTTTGTCGTATAACAAAGTATAAACGAGATATACACTAAAAACAAATGCAGTAGCCAACCATTTTATTAGGCACTAGCTAAGGTACACGGCTTCGCCCGGAAATTCATTTGTGCCTGCATGAAGATGGTATTTTTTAGCAAGGCTTTACTTTCCACGATATTTTGACATTTCCCCGTCACAGTCAGGGTTCATACCCATTGCTGTGGATTTGTTAATAATTAAATTATTTCTTATGCAAGGTTTCACTCTCCTCAATATTTTTATAGTTCCCGTCTCCTGTGCATGTAGTTTTATTTATAACCTAATGAACATATAATTCATAATCGTAGAAAGTATTCTGTCTTCCAAACCATGTATGAATAAAAGTTTCTCTTGATGCGGTACAAAGCTTAATGGTGACAGCTGTTTTAGGTTCGTTATAACCACTATTAAAAATACACTTTATAAGTCTCGATTGAAAACTGTATATTAATATTGGTGTTCAGAAAAGTATATCATACATTAATGGAGCAGAGTTAATAAATATCAGAAATAACAGTGTGCACCTCCCCAGCGTTCATCCTTTTAAATTTTTTACTTAAGATAATAAAAAAAATTCACATTCCTGAGAATAACACTACATTGCTATAAGCATCAATTAACATGTAAACATAAACCAATAAGAGGTCGGCAGGGAAGCGGCAGAACTGATAGTACAAGGGAAGTAGCTCGACACCTCCCTAGCCTCAGTGCTGCCAACTCCTTTAGGATATTAATCCTGTAATACATAAAATTATATGAACAAATCAGATTACATTTTCTTCAGAATACTAAAACTGTTTGCTCAAATACTTTTTACGTTCTAATTAAATAATGTATTAAATACACATAGGGAAAACCGGCGTTTCTCATGAATTAATGTTTGGGATAAGAGAAGGGGGGGGGGGGGGTATACTTTACTTGGTACAATCTGTTGTTGGCGTTAAATAATAACATAGATTTGTATTATAACGCATAAAATTTGAACATGGATTTGAATTAATTTATCCAGGTGAGGTACCTGGTAGCTCATATTGGAATGAATTGTTGAGCATATCAAATTTCTACGCACATTACTTGCTCCAGTTTTTAGTGTATATCTCGTTTATACTTTGTTATAAAACAAAAGTGAGTATAACAAAAGTTACTCGAAATAACAGAATAAACAACTTTTGTCATGTGCATATCTGCCGAAAAACCAATAGGAAACGAAATATCGTTATTTTTAATTTCAGGCCCCCACTCCTGCTCACCCCTAGAAAAGTTGGTACTGCTTATTATCATGTAGGAGTTACTGCTAATTCACATACCGAGTTATGTTTAGTTCGGTGGAGTCTTTTAGGCTAAATAAAATTGTTGACTCCCGCTGTAGTTTTGATCGTATAACTCATTAATACATCGATATACGACGAAAATATATAAAAAAAAGTTACTCTATATAACAGAACAAACAACTTTTGTTATATGGATATTTGCCGATTTCGCATAGGAAACGAAATATCCCTATTTTTAATTTCACCATCTTAACCATTTTAGTTTAACCATCTAGCGATCGCAATTTTATTTCAATAGTTGCCAAACTCGATATTTAAACGTTTTATGTAAAAATAAAGATTATGTTTCTTAAGAGCTTAAATCGGACCTGCGGCAGGGGTCGAAAAATTACAGAGAACCTACTCGTATCAACAATTTAATTTCGTCTAAATGTTTTTCTTCGTGTTGTTAGATATAATAAATAGTTCTCAATAAAATTAATATGATATATTTCAGTAATTGTTTTTCTTTCCGTGTGAATCAGTTTGTTTACGTTTCAAACGCTTCCTGTCGGCAAGTTATTGAAATTGTATGTAGGATGAAAAAAATTGTTGGCTACGCTTCCATTATAATAACATTAATACATTAGAAGTCACTTCCACCTGCCAGAATACCAACTCAGAATATTGAAATTTACTGAAACGTTTCTCATTTCCGTTTGTATTTATTCACTTAATATTCATGGTGGTGCCGTGTTAGCAGTATGCAGATTTATCTATTACTAAACGTCACGAGGGAAATCTGCTTAGTTTACGCAGCCCCTGTGTGACGGACATTTTACTGTGGGAGCAACTCAGGAGAGATGGTGAGATGAAATCTGTTTAGTTTACGCTGGTCCTGTGTGACTGACGATTTTAGAGACTCAGGTACTTAAAGTAAAAATTGGGTGTTATATTCCCCTATTAGTGGGGTTTTTTACCACGCTTAACATGAATATACCCCTCTCCCAACCTCTGGTCCAATTTCAGACAGTAAGTAGTATAACCTCTAGAGTTGCACTCAACTTTGTTATATGGTATTAATCAAATCGAGTATGGGATTAATCAAATAAACATATAAGCTTCATTGATGACATAATTAGCTCTTGGATTACGTCATCAGTGAAAGTTTTATGTATTATAGACGGGAGGGGGGGGGGGCGATTAACAGAATTTATTTGCAAATATAAATGACTGCCACTAGAACGCTAACAGATAAATATATGCCAACCATAAATAAAACGAATAATAAATAAAAAGACAGTACTTAACGATTTTAAAGTAATCAGGGACAAAAGGAAGGCAACGACGCCCCCTAACAGTACAGGCTACACGACAGAGCTATAAAGGAGCTCTGACAAATTACAATACTGAGTATAGCGTGGGGAATATACAGCCTGCCTCTGTATATGACTGTTGGAGACTTCGGCCCTCCTCGCCTACTAAGCCGCTCCCCACTTCATATATACCTACAATCCCCGCACGCCTCACTAGCGAGAGTCTACCAACTTTCATATCGTTATTTACACAAAAGGGTTGAGATTCATTACTTCTCATATGTTAGCAGATATCCCTCATTCACGTCACCTATTAGGTAAATATTATATATATATATATATATATATATATATATATATATATATATATATATTAGCTCAGATACCCGGCTTCGCCCGGGAATTCATTTGAGGCTGAATGGTGATGGTATTTTATAGCAGGCTTTACATTGCACAATATTTTGACATTTACCCGTCCCAGTGTTTAGGATTGATACCCGTCGTTGCCGTGGATTTGCTAATAATAGAATATTTGTTCGATAAGGCTTCACTGTATTCGATATTTTTATATTTCCCGTCTCTTATACATGTAAAAAAAATTTAACTTATAATCATGGAAGAATTAATGCTAATTGACATACCGAGCTTTGTTAAGTTCGTTAGTGCCCAATAAAATTGTTGGATCCCGCTAAAGTTTTAACGTATAACTCATTTATACTTAGGTATACGACAAAAGTGTAATAACAAAAGTTACTCCAAATAACAAAATAAACAACTTTTGTTATGTTTATATTTGCGGAAAAACCAATAGGAAACGAAATATCACTATTTTTAATTTCAGGCCCCCTTATAACCCCCACTCCTGCCCGTCCCTAGAAATGTTGGTACGGCTTATTACAATGAAGGCGTTAGTACTAATTCATATACCGAGTTTGGTTTAATTCGGTTGAGTCTTTAGTGCCAAATAAAATTGTGGGCTTCCGCTATAGTTTTTAGCGTATAACTCATTTATACTTCCGTATACGGCAAAAGTGCATATAACAAAAGTTACTCTAAATTACAAAATAAACAACTTTTGTTATTTGCATATTTGCTGAGAAAGCAATAGGAAACGAAATATCGCTATTTTTAATTTCAGGCCTCCCTTATAACCCCCACTCCTGTTCGTCTCAGAGGATATTAATATAGCCTAAAGTCTAAGTTGAGTTAGTAGTAATATACATACCAAGTTTTATAAAATTCGGTTCAGCCGTTAATGCGTGAAAAGGTAACAAACAAACAAACAAATAAACAAACAGACACCAAAGAAACAAAATGTAGTTATGGTGTCTATGACATGTGAAAGAAAAAGTTATCGTGAAATTTCGCGAAAAAATCAATGTACAGACAGAGGTTACAATTTTATATATGTATAGATAGATATATATATATATAATTTTGAACGGACCTCATTTTCGTCATCTCCTAGATTGGACCGATGGACATTTGAGAAAATGTTTTAAAAATCGCGTCATAGGTACGACCTCAATAGCTGATTTCCCATGAGGGAAATCTACTAAAATTAGGATTCCATATTCTAATAGGAGAAATATTTTAAACGGGGGATAAGTATCCTTATCGCTATTGTTTGTAATTAAGTTCGACGTTAATCCCTTGTTTAATTCCATTATTGGCAAAGGTTCTTCTCACTATGACTCCAACGGACTTCAGTCTTGTTCAGGAGCTCCGAAAGGACGTTTTGCTACAATTATAGCTAGTGTTTTATGGAGTGTTTATTGCAATTTGAAAGTTTGTCAAAGGCTTTGTGATTTTGACGTGTTGTCTTTTGATTAGATTAACTTTTTGAGATGAACGGATGAACAAATCATCATGGACACAGGTATTTTTTGGTACGATTTATTTTGGAAATTTTATAAAATCCTACATTACATAATTTTGAAAAGAAAAATAATCTGTAACACCTGTCAATTTTTGAACAGGCTTATTTTTATGGTGTAATTTAAAAAATAAGGGTTTATTGCTTTAAAGTGAATTCAATTATAGCTCCGAAAAGTGGAAATAAATTTAAATATAATTTATTTATTGAGCCTTGATGTCCGTCTCGCATGTTCTGCCAACATTTATTTTAAAAAAAGTTTTGAGTTTAACCTTTACAGCTCAGATTGAACTCATAACGCATTTTTTATCAAATTTCCCTTAAGGTAAATTAGCTATTGAGGTCGACGCGATGAAGCGATTTTCCTCATATGTCGATCGATCTTACCCAGGAGATGACGAATATGAGGTCCATTTAAAATTACACACACACACACACACACAAAGATGTATATATAAAAATGGAAGAAAGACAATAATTTTTCTAATAAATATTAATGATATATAATAAAAAAAAATATATTCTAGCCCCAAAATACACACAATACACACCCGAATTTTTGGGCAGGTATATGTCTGTTAACGATCTACCGCTCACAAATTCTGTTGTATCGTTACCAAACTCGATATTTAATCGTTTTATGTAAAAAGAAAGGTTGAGTTCGTTAATGGGAGAAATTGGACCAATGAGAGGGGGGTGATTCGAAAATCCTAAATAACTCCGTTATTATACATAGGATCGAAGAAGTGAATAGGATCTATCTTGTTGCTAATTTAATGTTCTATGAATGTTGTTCTGTTTTTTTTTTTCATTATCTTGATTATTACCCGAGATATTTGCGTTTTTTTAGTTTTCAGCCTTGAGTAAACCCCCACTTCTACTATTTTTATATTAACAATAAGCTGTTGTATCATGAACCACTTCATCTTAACGTTGAATACCAAATATGGCTTTCATTGAAATTTTATTTTGTGAGATATATGCAATTACGTTATGTGATGATGACGCCATCAATTAAGAGTTTCCGTTCTTTACTTGACAATGTTCATTTGATGAACCATACTCGATGTTTCAATGAAGGCTGAAGATCTTATTTGTTATTGACTGAAATCGGACATGGAATGGTGGGGGTTTAGAGAGAGGAGGGATTCGAAACGACTCGGATCGTAAAATGTTTTAGAACCGATCTTGTTAAACTATTGATGTTCTATAATTGTTATTCTATGCATGCTTTCGTTACCCAAGTATTAGGCGAGGTATTCGTACTTAATAGTTTTCAGCCTTCAGTAAACCCCCCGCTAACGCACGTGGAAAATCTGCTTAGTTTACGTAGCCCCTGCGTGACGGCCTATTTTTCTTTCTTTGGATACATTTCTTCAAATTCCTATTCTACTAGGTACTCCTACCTAATAGATAACGAAAATGAGGCCCGTTCAAATATATTTATGAATATGTATGCCCGTCATAATTTGTGTTTGATTCTTACCAAAACTGATAATAGAACTTACCATTAAAAATAATGGTAATTTGGTTGATGAATGGATTAATAGGGCCAGTAGGAAAGTGGGTTTATTGGAAAGGCGATGCAGAATCGTAAATATTTCAAATTCGAATACAACTCTATGTGTCTACTCTTATTGAGGAAGTAATTCACTACAATCGTAGTTCTTTGCTTTTTTTCTAACTCGAAATTTAAAGAAGATATTTATACTTTTTCGTTGAGTGAACACCACTCCAACCCCCCGATTTCACTAAAATCTATAATCCCCTCTGTACCTAGTATGTATGACCTTACTAAATTTTACCAGCACATGCACAACGAGTTTTTTAAATCTGACTCATTGAGTTTACACTTCAGATACTTAATTTCTTTGAGAAGAGAGACCATGAGGACATGTCAAAACCCAATTTGGGTGAGAAGGGAATTTGGCCGTCAGGCTGCATTTCCCTTTTAGCAGATTTCCCTTAAGGTAAATCAGCTATTGAGGTTGTATTCATGACGGAATTTTTGAAATTTTTCTTCAAATGTCCATCGATCCTACCTAGTAGATGACGATAAATTGAGATCCGCTTCAAAAACTGTATATATATATATATATATGGTCTGATTTCAGCCGTTAACGAACTTAATCTTTCTTTTTACATAAAACGACTAAATATCGAGTTTGGTAACGATCAACAAAACTTGCGACCGCTAGAGCATATATATATATATATATATATATATATATATATATATATATATATATATATATATATATATATATATATATATATATTTGTCTGTTACCGCTCTAGCGGTCGCAATTTTTGTTTGATCGTTACCAAACTCGATATTTAGTCGTTTTATGTAAAAAGAAAGATCAAGTTCGTTAATGGCTGAAATCTGACAAGTGGGAGGGGGGTTTAGGGGGGATTTTTGAAAATTCGAAATATCTCCGTTATGCGTCGGATCGAAAAATTGTATAGAATCAATCTTATTGAAAATTAAATTGACTATAAATATTGTTCTGTACATTTATTCTGTATCTTGAATATTAACCGAGATATTTGGATTTGTATTGTGTGTGTGGTCGGCAGGAGTCGGCTATGTTCGGGAATTTCCGCCGAGACCTCTGGCGGCTGTTTGTCCCTCGTGAATAGGTTTAGAGATCCCTTACTACTACAGTTGTTATTGGGCAGATTTCTCTATTGTAAAACTTCACGTGGGAAATCTGCTTAGTTTACGCAGCCCCTGCGTGACGGACTTTTTTTTTATTTGTGACATATACAAGAAAAGTATGCAATTTTTTTTTTACTATGAAGGGATAAATATTACTCCGCTTTTAGTGCGGACTACAAATAGTAACTATCAATCGGAATATATTATAAGTTTATTTTCAAGCTTGGAACAGCTATTTCAGATTTAATCTAGCATGAGTCCAAATATATAAAAAACTTAAGCAATTTTATTATATCGTAATCATATTATAACATTTCTGTTTATTCTACAAGTCTACATAAATTATTTTGTGGTCTAAATAATAGTTCAACAAGAAATTATTTATAGCATGTTTTCAATACACAATTTAGAGGATAATTAATAATTAGAATATTTTGTCTAAAGATTTTCAGGTACTATAAATAATAACATGAGGCATAAGAATGTAAAAACAATTTTGGATTAAAAGCATCAACATCTGGCTTGGATCCAAATAATTCTAATTGCCAATAGCATGAGAAGTCAGGAACCCACTTGGTGGTAAATAAATAAAATGTTTTTAAAAGGTTTCACATTGAATAAAAAGAAACAAGTTATACTCTTTATTTTATCTTTTATATTTAAGGTTTATTATCCTTTAAATCAGATATGGCCAACCGTACACATGTTCGGGCCAAACTCTATTGTATAAATACGTTCGTGGGCCGCTTTTAAAAGTAGTGCATTTTAAAGAAGTTTTCATTTTTAACAATAGGTATCAGACATGAAATTATACGACAATGTAATTATAATAAAATTTATTAAAATAACAAAATGAAATGAAAAAAAAAATAGTTACAACATTATAATTAAATCTTAAAATTATTATAAACAACGAAAATTATTTTATTTTTTATTGTTATTAGGCACCGAACTTGAGAGGGTTATTTGTGCCTATGTGGTCAAAGGTCATTTTTCGTTTTTCTTCCTTTTCTCTCATCTCTTCTCATTTGGAGTAAGTAGTGTAATATTTTTGTTTAATTGGGTTTTTCAAAATGTCTCGCGGGCCGGATCAAATCTTACAGCGGGCTGGTTGTTGCCCACTTATGCTTTAAAGTATTTTAGACGTGAGTGAAGTTTCAAAAACTTTACCTTAAAAACAATCAACTATTGAGAATGTATTCATGACGCAATTTTTCAAACATTTCTTCAAATGCCCGACGATCCTAACTACTTGCCAAAATATAAATTTATACGGTTTATTTATTTGTTTATACACCCCCCTCCGCATCTTGGCGATTTGGCTCAAAGTTTCACAATTTAAAATGAAAACAAAATTATAGAAAACTAAAAAAAACTGTAATAACAAATAAAAAATTAAATACAACAAATAATCATTAAATACTAGAAATAAAGACAATTAATAAACATAAGACAAAAGCAAACATAAATAAACATTAGACTAGTAATAGGGACAATAATTTAAAATGGTTTTAATAAAAAAATTATGTTATTCCTATATACTAGTACATTTATATTATTATTTATTTATTTTTTATTTATTTATTTAGTTTTTTACCCCACAGCGATGGCGATTTGCATTATTAGGAAGATATATTTACTCCTTCATGTGCTTACCTTTTTTTGTACTTTGATATTATGGAAAACATACTGCTCAAAAATGAATAGGGATATTGGTTATTTTTTCTTATCCTATTAATTTTAATTAAATCGATCTTAATTAAATTTCTTTTTTATGGGGGAAAAAAGACAATAATTTCTAATAAATATTAATGATATTTATAATAATAAAAAAGAAAATATGCTAGGCCCCATACATACCACAAAACAGCCAATATCCCTATTCATTTTTGAGCAGTTTATTTCTCCAATATCTACGGTTAAACACATAGATAGAACTAGAATTAGATAGTTTATACTCATGGCGCGATTCGAAAATCGCGTCATGAGTATAAACTCGATATACTAATAATGGCTTTCCTTAAACTATTACAGATAGGAGATGCTTTAAGACATCACCAAAACTGGTTGCCTATCTAGTTCTAGTTCTATCTATGTACACATATACGGTTTAATACATTGTAATCTGTGGGCGGGTTGATATTCTCAGAACCACTGGCATAAATATTGTAAATTTAGCCATTCTTAACTGCTAATGTCTTGTTCGAGGTTTATCAACGACCCTGCCTGTTGAGAGCAATTTATCTGCCTATGATTCCACCCCCCCCCCCCAAGGCCATCCATTCATCAATGAAGCTGTTGTTCAATATCGGGGGAGGGAAATCTGTGTACGAGTAGATACACACTAAATCACCCTGAATAAAGTAATAGCTATCCATTGGATACCAGGCCACTCAGGCTTCAAGGGAAACATTTTGGTTGACAAACATGCAAAATTAGAGACTGATTTTGACTTATTTCATACTGCACACGATGCCATTAAACTTATTAAAAAAGAGGTCAACATAAAACGCGAAGTGGAATGGCGTTAGACACACACAAAACAACGTGAAATAAAAGACACTATTTGTGAATGGCCGTCAAGTAACCAGAATTCTTGAAGAGGAGTATTTCTTGCTCGTTTGAGGCATGGCCCATTCACGGATAACATACCAACACCACATAACTAGGACTGAGCCACCATCATGTAGATCGTGTAATACACAATTAACTATGAGTCACTTACTTACAGACTGCAGAATAATACCTGACAAGAACATACCTACCAACCTTTCAGAACTACTACACGACAACAGCCCATACATTGCGACAGTCGTGAAACATCTCCAAGAGAGACAACTCGCTAGAGCCCTTGACATACAGGTTGAAGATGACATACAAGTAGAAAACAATGACCCTACTACACCAGACGATGACAACGATAGTATTGTAACACAACATTTCCACCTAAGATCATCTAGTCAAATAGGAATTATTGATGACCCCAACAAATGCCTGAATATTGAAAAGAACCAAATAGTTATAAAAAGAGGTAACCCTGAAAAAAATAAATTCTTAAAATTGTTCAACTCTAAAAAACGTATGATTTGGTATACTGCATGGCCCTATGTCAACGGTTTAGAAAAAGAATATCTTGAATTTCTTGGAATTCCTGGCAAAACATATGGTGTATACTGTTCGGACCCGAACTTAGATATAGAGAATGAAATACTTAATGAAATCTTTAACCATTTTACAGACATAATTGAACACCATTATCCAACAATAAAAATTAAAAGATACAAAAAACTTTTAGAAGACATTAACTCCACAGACGAACGACTAAACCTCATAGCAACTCGACATGAAGGCAAAACTTGTCACAGAGGCATTAACGACACACACACACACACAATACTTCGCAAACGATATTATTGACCCGGATTGTTAACAGACATCACAAAATACATTAATAATTGTGACGTATGCAAAAAGGTTAAATACGTCAGAAATCCACCAAGATCAGAATACAAAATAACCCCGACACCTTCAAAACCCTTTGAAAAACTGCAAATGGACATACTTCATTACCAAAATAAATTTATATTAACACTTATTGATGGCTTTTCGAAAAAACTATACGCTTACACAATCACTTCAGCAAATGGAACAGAAATCATAAACAAACTAAAAACATACCTAAGCAATTTCCCAACACCACTCGAAATTCAATCAGACAACGGAACTGAATTCACGAACAAAGGACTCGACAATTTCCTATCATACAACAAAATACAATCATACTTTTCTACACCGAATTGTCATAACAAAATTTAACTAAACACTAAACCATTGAACCGTAAATCTACCACAAAACAACAGTAATTTCCTTAGTAGGATCGGGCAATTGAAGAAATGTTTCGAAAATCGCGTCGCGAGTATAAACTCGATATACTAATAATGACTTTCCTTAAACCATTACAGATAGGAGATGCTTTAATACCACCAAAACTGGCTGCCTATCTAGTTCTACTTCTCTTTTCCACAAAAAGGTGGTTGGAACCTATTTCACCACTCTATACTTTTAATTCTTATAGTCTCCTTAGTGAAGAATTCTTCACTTCCAACACTACTGTGAAATAATTTGCCTTGTGCAAACCCCTAGCTTCTAGAAAATATAACTCACATCCTTAGCTATCTTAATTTAAAAATCTGTGTATTTATTTTTGTTAAACTAGTTTAAATTTTTTTAACCTCAGAAATAAGCAAATCTCGTTAATAATCTAGTTCTCTTTCAATTTAAAATGTGATTTTAAGCTAAATAATTATCATGAAAATTCTAAAGGTTTATTTTGTCATAACTCCTGGCTCTTAAAATAATATTCTTTTTAATTCATTAAACTTTCTAAAGAAAGTAGACCTTTTCATAGAAAAGTTTTTCCTTTTTGGCTGTTTTGATACTTGTAAACATAGAAAGCCGCTATTGTTTTCATGTGTATTTGGCATATATGATATTATTTGAACTCTTTCGTGTATTCCGTGTAGTTCATAAGCTCAGACACCAATCTGCTTAGAATTCAGTGTCACTAAACTTACATTTTAAATGTTAACAAGAAAACAAAGCTACACACTAATAAGTATTTATGTAGATATTCAAAATTTTGTTTAAACGAAGGCAATGCATTTTATTTCGCTTCTTTGCGATGTCCAAATCTATTATCATATCTGTACATGAGGAAGAATCAACGAATTATAAGATATATATATGAAATACATTTATATATTAAATTATATGCATATGTACACCATTGCAGCGAGGAACTGTAAAAAAAAAAATAAAATATAGAAAGTCCCTCACACAGGGGTTGCGTAAACTAAGCAGATTTCCCTCTTGATATTTAACAATTGATAAATCTACATTTACCAGTATGTAGCACCGTCAACATCAAGTGAATAAATACAAACGATAATAAGGAACGACATGGGAAGCACCTGAAACGTAAACAAAATAGTGTGCCAACTTCACACAGGAAAGAAAAACAATTACTGAAATATATCAGAATAGAACATATTAATCTAATTGAAAACTATTTACTATATCTAGTACTGTAATTTGTAATGGATCAGAATAACTTTTATCTCAATTAATCCAATTTTAGTCGTCCAAGAACTTAGGAAGGTCACCATAAAATATTTCTATTTATCTCGTATAACAAAGGTCGCTTGAAAACAATTTATGGTATTTAAGCTTTGAATAATGTGGTTTATTACATAACACAGTATTTTTTATGTAACATGAGTGGAAGTGGGGGTTTGCTGAAGGTTGAAAACTGAAAAATGCAATGACGTACAGTAACAGAGATATTTCGAATTTTCGAAAACCACCCCTCTCCCACTTGCCCGATTTCAGCCATTATCGCACTGGATCTCTATTTTTACATAAAACGTTTAAATATCGAGTTTGGTAACGATCAAACAAAAATTGCGACCGCTAGAGCGTTAACAGATATATATATATATATATATATATATATATATATATATAGATAGAGAGAGAGAGAGAGAGAGAGAGAGAGAGAGAGAGAGAGAGAGAGAGAGCGAGAGCGCGAGAGAGAGAGAGAGAGAGAGAGAGAGAGAGAGAGACAGAGAGAGAGAGAGAGAGAGAAATAGATATAGATATATATAATTTTGAACGGACCTCATTTTCGTCATCTCCTGGGTAGGATCGATGGACATTTGAAGAAATATTTCGAGAATCGCGTCATAAGTACGACCTCAATAGCTGATTTGAAGGGAAATCTGCTAAAACATATGCTGTGTTATTAATATTGTCTGCCAGCTTGACTTCTGAAGTCTGAGCTTCAAAAGGTGGAACACGATTTGATGTTTTAACTAGGTATAACATTCAGTGCAATTATTATTAAATTAAAGATTATTAGCAAGTAAAGATTAACACTAACCCATGGAAAGGAGAAGATCATATAACAACTTAAGAGACGTTATAAAATACCACCATTCGGTAATGTTTTATTATTCTAATACACCCTAGTAGCGTCCATGCCTTGAGTTCCTAATTCATTCTTTCAGTGGAAAAGTGCGACACCATAAATCCTCCTGCACTTTGATAAAAATAGGGACAATAGTTTGGCATATATAAATCACTGTTTGATTTAGTGTTCCATAAAAACGGAAAGAAAATCAGGTGAGATTGGCTTGGAGCAGTCCCAACTTGCACGGGTTTCATCACATGTGTTAGTACCCTATTTATATAGTAATTTCCTCCAAGCGTGTATTGTCTTAATGAGAACCAGACAAGCTAAAAAACTACTCAGTTGAAAAATATTTACTACTTTATTTTAAGCTAATCCCAATGACAAACCCCGCCGTTTTATTGGCTTCTCTATACTCCCACCATGATTAAAATTAAAAAATAAGTTGATAATTGATTATTCGTGGGAGGGAAACATGTCTTTGTGCTCCTGATAGATACAATAAAAAAGATAAAATGTTAACAAATTTTCCCATTTATATATCAATTTTATACATTATTATATTATATATTACACTATATATTATAGAACATAAAAAAGTCCATCAAGCAGGGGCTGCGTAAACTAAGCAGATTTCCCACGTGAAGTTTAATAATAAACCTACATACTGCTAACACAACACCACCGTGAATATTTAGTGAATAAATACAAAAGGTAATAAGAAATCTTTCCCCTCTCAACGGGAAGCGACTCAAATGTAAACAAACAGGTGTGCCAACGGCTCACCGGAAAGACAACGTATAACTGAAACATATCAGAATATAATATATTAATTTTATTGAAAACTATGTACGATGTCTAGTACTGTAATTTATATTTAATCAGAATAATTTTTATCTCAATCAATCAAATGTTTGTACTCCAAGAATTTAAGACGGAGGGGGGAGGGTCAACAGAACATATTTGCATCTCTCTCGTATAATAAAGGCCTCTGGAAAACAATATTTGGTATTTAAGCTTCGAATAATGTCGTTAACAGAGTATTGTTTATGTAATACTAGGAGAAGTGGGGGTTTACTGTAGGCCGAAAACTGCAAATATCTCGGTTAACATTCAAGATAGAGAATAAATGTATATAACATTATTTATAGTACACTTAATTTGCAATAAGAGTTGCTCTTTTTCGATCCTACTTATAGTAACGGAGATATTCCGAATTTTCAAAATTCTCCCCTCTAATGCCCCCCTCCCACTCGTCCGATTTCAGCTGTTAGCGAACTTGATCTTTCTTTTTACATAAAACGACTAAATATCAAGTTTGGTAACGATAAGACAAAAATAGTGACCGCGGTAACAGACAAATATATGTGTGTGTGTGTGTGTGTGTGTGTATATATATATATACAGTTTTGAACGGACCTCATTTTCAAGGGAAATCAGGAAATGAAATCTACTAAAAATCATGAATCTCAAGACGTATGATAATTACACAAAACAGTCACCACTAGAACAAAATTTCATATGGCAATCTCCAATATAATAATTATAATAACGTGCTTGCTTTATCATAAAGACCGGCAATGGCTAGCCCAAAAATACTATTAGACAAAAAAAAGAGATAATTACATTTTTATTATGTGTGTGCAGATAACTGACGAGTTGAGATCAGCTGATGTCGGTTCTATTCGTGAGTTTCCGCCGAAAGCTAGTTCGGCCGTTTCCGTAAATGTTCGGCTCTCATGAAATTGGTTTAGAGACTCATTACTACTACTGTTACTAGTATGCAGATTTATTGTAAAACTTCACGTGGGAAATCTGCTTAGTTTACGCAGTCCCAGCGTGACGGACTTTTTTCTACTGGGATTATGCTATCATTATTTTTTTCGTGAATTAGTTTAATGATTTGCTTCTTTAAAAATTACATATATATTACAATAAAGTATGATAAATATTTGCGAAAACAATGTTAGGTCTGATTACCAGAAAATCCACTTGTTACAATAAAATAATAATTGCCAGATAGCAATCTCATTTTACTTTATTAATACAGTTTTAAGAGCTTTGAGATTTGAAGTGGGTGACAGAATGGGGAGATTAGTTTAGATTGTGTAGGTGTTATGTTGTCAAACGAAGAGATAATATGGGAAGAAAGATATGATAGAGTGTTGCCTATCTACTCGTAGTTATCGGCAGGCTTGCAGCACGGCAGGTAGGGCGCTGCTCAGCTCATCATGGATGAGCCAATAGAGATACAACAAAACGCCTCTAATAGTACGTACGATTATTTATTTATTGTTTGAAATAATCACTTATACATCATGTGAAATGAAAGTCAGATTTCCATTCACAGTATGCCTTACACGAGCATTCAAAAACTCCAAAGTCGATATAGGTACACTCCCGTTTGCTAGCTCCCTGGCTATGGTAGCCCCACAATGCTGAGGTATTCAATAATTTATTATCATATCCCTCGAGTCACAAAATAAAAGCTATGATCTACAATTATGATGTACACATAAAATAAATAAATATAAGCTTTTATTAAATATAAAAGCTATGATATACATATAAAATAAATAAATATAAGCTTTTATTAAATATAAAAGCTATGATATACATATAAAATAAATAAATATAAGCTTTTATTAAATATAAAAGCTATTATCTACAATTATGATATACATATAAAATAAATAAATATAAGCTTTTATTAAATATAAAAGCCATTATCTACAATTATGATATACATATAAAATAAATAAATATAAGCTTTTATTAAATATAAAAGCCATTATCTACAATTATGATATACATATAAAATAAATAAATATAAGCTTTTATTAAATATAAAAGCTATTATCTACAATTATGAAAGTTATATATAGCAAGCACTGTGGAATATAAGTTTTGCCTTCTTCCAGTTTAACTATTTATAGTTTTTCTATTAGTTTTTCTTTGTTTGTTTTATTTTTATTTTGTTTTTTTCCTCATGTTGTAAATATAGTAGCAATTTATATTTAGTTTTGTCCATTCTATTTTACATTTGTAAAAGTTAGCTGTGTAAAAATTTTAATTTTTATTTAATTTTGTGAAATTATATTTTAGCATGTTAAAATATGAATCGCCATTGTAGCGGCATGGTTCTATTTATTTTGTACATTTGTAACATTTAGCTTTGTAAAAATTTTAATATTTATCTAATTTTGTAAAATTATATTCAATCATGTCAAAATATGAATCGCCATTGTAGCGGCATCTCAAATAAACAACAATAATAATAATAGTCTAGTCACAAAAGGCCACAGCAGTTCTCAGATTCCACGCCCAGATTTCCATTACTATATTTTAAGTCTTACACGCTGTGTTACCCATAGTTGACATGTTAACGGGGAAAAGTCCGTCACGCAGGGGCTGCGTAAACTAAGCAGATTTCCTTCGTGAAGTTTTACAATAGATAAATCTACATACTGCTAACACTTAACACCACCGTGAATATTAAGTGAATAAATACAAACGGTAATGAGAAATCTTTCAGTCAATTTTAATAACCTCCCAACGGAAAGCGTCTGAATTGTAAACAAACAGGTCGGCTAACCTCTGAGAGCTGAACAAATACTTAGAAGTGTCTTTCACCAGAAAGAAAAACAATTACTAAAATATATCTTAATATAACATATTCATTTTATTGAAATCTATTTACTATATCTAGTACTATAATTTATAGTGAATCTGAATAATTTTTATCTCAAATTTTAGTAATCCAAGAACTAAAGACTGGGGGGGGGGCAATCAAAACAACGTATTTGCGTGTATCTCGTATAATAAAGGTCTCTTGAATGGGTTTGCTGACGGTTGAAAACTAAAGAATGCAAATATCAATAAATAAATAAATTATTTATTTAATACAATATACCGCATCCACTATTGTTATTAGTGGTATATGGATCTATAGTTCTTGGAACAAACGAATTTCTGTTAAAAATGCAAAGAGCCTTTTGAGCTTTTAAGTTCGGTTTAAGGTTCAAAGTTGTTCTTGGAAGATTGTATAATTCACAATTAAGGAGAAGATGTGAGAAAGTAAGATGGACATTACAAAAAGGTTGGTGGGAATAAGCCTTTGAATAAATAACTATGTGTTAATTTTGTGTGTATAATTCGGATAAGTGCAAGAACAACCTCCTTTTTTTTACTCCTCTACGCTACCACTGTTCCTTGTTCAATTATGGTTAGTAACTCCATCTCGGTCGTTTATTTTAAATAAAGCTATATTCGATGAATAAATAAGTGATTGAATGTGTGTGTGTGTGCCCAAGTGTGTGTATATGTGTGTGTGTGTGTGTGTGTGTGTGTGAGAGAGAGAGAGAGAGAGAGAGAGAGAGAGAGAGAGAGAGAGAGAGTGTGTGTGTGTGTGTGTGTGTGTGTGAGAGAGAGAGAGAGAGAGAGAGAGAGAGAGAGAGAGAGAGAGAGAGAGAGAGAGAGAGAGAGATAGAGAGAGAGAGCACGATTATGCAAATTTTCACAGATTGGGCAAATTTTTGAAATATACGAAAACCGCGCCATGAGGAAACCACATTTACGTCTCTTGAATGACACGTAGATGAAGTCATATTACCAATCAACTTCAATTCATTCCCTCTAACCCTATAAAATCAAGATTTGAAATTTCAGCTTGGCATCAGACATTTAGTGATATATTTGTTTAATGTGAAAATCGATTTTTATCTATGTTGGAATACAATTTACGAGTATACATTGCATTGATCGGAAAAACTCAAATATGCAGACCTCAGTGACTACTAAATAGACTTGTGCAAGTGCTTGGGTAAACAGGCGGCCTGGACGTTCCTGGAAAGACATTGGAGGTAGGCTTTTGAATATTGGGAGACAGCAGCATACGTATGTGACTCTCCATAAACTCGGAGAAAACAGAACACAAGATTGTGAAACCAAAGTGGGAAAGCCGAGAAGGTTTTGTATAGGAAGGTTCGCACAGAGCACTAGTGGTGCGAGAATTTGTCTACTTAGACTCCCAAGAAAATACCCGGAATGACTTTGGGAAAGAAATAGACGCATCCTGGCTGCTAGTCAGTGTTCTTTCGCCCTTCAAAAGAAAGTCTGTTCTAACTACCTGTAAAAGTCCACAAAGGCCAGAATATATATTATATATTTCAAATTATGGCTCCGAAACCTCGACTCTTACAAGGACTGAGGAACTTGACCTGTCCAATTTTGAAAGGAAGATCCTGAAAAGAACTTATGGAGCTGTGTGTGCTAATCGGGATTGGCAAAGGAGAACAAATCTCGAGTTAATAGACCTATTCAAGGCCTAAGAAGTGGTCGATGTTATTAAGTTTTCCCGGCCACGATGGACAGGTAACTCCGCAAGGATGTCCTGAGGATATCCCATCTAATATCCTGCCGGAGTGCATATTTGGATAACGGAAGATTGGACGCCCTAGGCTGTGATGGGGAGTTTGTGTCCGATGCACTAACTGAACTTGCGATACTCAACTGGAAGGCAGCAACGCAAAACACTGGAGGATCTGGCCATGTTTCGAGGAAGTGGGTCGTAGAGCCGGGAATAAAAAAATAAATAAATAAATAAATAAAAAAAAAAACATTGATCAAAAAAGTCCGTCGCCCAAGGGCTGCGGAAACTACGGAGTTTTCCCATCTGCTTGTATGGCATACGCATGTTCTCGTCTATTATATTCTCTATCTCTAAGTAAAAAACCAATGAGAAGAAAAGGGGGTATAATGAACACAAAAAAGAAAAATGTATGAATAACTCGCTTAAAATTTGATTTATGAAGAAATGCAGAGAACAACAATTGTATACCATCAAAACAAGATTGGTTCTATAACATTTTACCATCCGAAGATTAATAATATTTTGAGTTTTTGAATCCACCTCCCCCTTTCTAAATACCCCTACTCAGCCAATAACAAATATAATCTTTAGTGTTGACGGAAACGGTTAAATATTCAGGACGGTATAGATCAAGTAAACATTTTGCGGATAAGAAAGTAAAAAGTCCGTCACGCAGGGGCTGCGTAAACTAAGCAGATTTCCCTCGTTTTGTTTACTAATCTATATAATTTTTCGATCCGACGTATAGTAACGGAGATATTTCTAATTTTCGAAAATCCCCCCTCTAAACCCCCCCCCTCCCACTGGTCCGATTTCAGCCGTTAACGAACTTGATCTTTCTTTTTACCTAAAACGATTAAATACCGAGTTTGGTGACGATTAAATAAAAATTGCAACCGCTAGAGTGTTAACAAACAAATATATATATATATATATATATACATATAATTTTGAACGGACCTCATTTTTGTCATCTCCTGGGTAGGATCGATGGACATTTGAAGAAATTTTTCGAAAATCGCATCGTGAGTACGACCTCAATAGCTGATTTCCCTTAAGGGAAATCTGCTAAAACTTAATTGATGACGTCATCAAACGATGAATTTTTTTAGTGTTTTTATTGCGATGATCTTTTGTCTCAAACTAAAGTTTAAAAAAATGCTTGCAATTCAAATTGTATTGCTCTACGCCCCTAGTTGAACATTGAAATAGCAATTAACAAACTTGACTTATACGTAGTTAGTAGCAATATCGATTTTATTGATAACTAACTATCAATATATATATATATATTGATAGGTCGCAAATCTATTTATGTAAAAAGGTCCTATTTTCGTATCTAATAGGACTGATAAGTTGGCAAGTTGATTGTTTAGGAAAATCGATTCATGAAAAAACTTCAATAGCTGATTCCTCAACAGAGAAATCCGCTAAAAATACTTTGCTTAAAACTACATATTTATAAATTGATTGGTATAACTTCATGAATAAATAATGAGATTAATAATTGCCTAACTTAATTTTTAATGGGTGTGACGTAGTGGATTTGATGAGAGACAAGGCCCACTTTGTTAGGTTCCAATTTTTTATTAAATTAGTATTTATTGCTAGAGGAACATTGTATACTATCAATAAGGGCATAGAGTTTTAGCTGCTTGCTAAGCCATTTAATGAAATGAAGCCATCATCAAATATCAAATATCGCTGTGAGTAAATTTAATTTAGCCCAGCTTAGAGATAACAGTCAACCGGCACTGATAAGATTGATTGTCATGTAGAAATATTATTATTCACTTTAATCACTTTATAATTAAAATATTTGTTTGAATAACAAAATTACAAATTATTTGACTCCTAAGAACAATAATAGAACCTTGACAAAACCTTCCCCAGAGTTAACGAAATTTTCTGAAAGGTAGGCTAAAATCATTGATATGTTTTAAGTTGGGAATATGTCTAATGAAAATTCTGTGAACTCTTTGATTCTAAATAACTAATACCAAAAGATGATATAAGCCATTTAATTGTTAAAATTGAAGCCTCGTATGATGAAAATTAAATTGCAAGGTATGAGCAAGAGTAGCAAAAAATAGCTAGAAAGAGTTTTGGAGAAGAAGTAGAATTTTCAAAAGAAAAAGAATAAAGAAAACCCTTTATTTTCTATGTGTTAAGATGGGTGATGGGAAAAACAATTTTAAGACAGGCAATAATATACAGAACATACACATTTCACTGGTTATTCTATTGGTGACATCTAATATCAGCAATAACACATTATTAACAAAATTTCAAACTGAAACCATGATGTACTGCTACTAAAAAAGTCTAGGAATTTAAAAGATATTGGAACCACAATTCAACGAGATGTGACATAACAGTGTCTAATTTAACATAAACTATTCAACCTGAGAAAAAGATTTAGAGAGCTCAACCCAAAAAATCAGCTATCACTGTGTAAGAAAAAAATGTACTTGTTAATAACCAATGAATTAAATGAAATCATGGCTAAGGATTATTTAGATGGAAAAGATGCATTGTATACTATTTATAAAACAGAACTGAACTGGAAAAACTACAGAAACATTGTTGTTAAGCATAATTGAGCATAAAATGTGAGACCTTTGGTAAATAAATGTGATTGTACATTAATTGACTCAACAGGGAAGAAATAGTAATTCATTATGCTCCCAGTAAACAAATAACACATATTTTGTCAACTGCGGTTTGAAAAATCAAGCGGCAAATAAACCTTTCCTTCAGTACATACAATAGTTTCCTCTGACATTAATAATTTGAGGCAATAAAAAAATTGTCAGGTCTCGCTAAACCTTCTTTATTTTTTGTAGAACAGCAAATGTTTAGCCCTCCTGGGCATTTACAATGCCAAAACATACAGGGTAAATGTATTTTAGTAATTATTGCCCCTCATACTTAAGGGATCCATAATTTTCTTATAAATCAAGAGTACAAACCTGAGTTTTAAAATTATTCTCCTGTCACTGTACAACTAAAACACAGCAGGAGACTAAAAAAGTTATAATAAACAGCCTTAACCAATGTGGTAATTTGTCAACAATAGCTAATCTAAAACACAAGTAGGTTGTATAACCCTAATTAGAGCTAAACTCTATTGATGAATACATAAATACTAAATATACTACATTATATTTTAAAAATAAATTAGTGACAGAGAATAATTTTAAAACTGAGGTTTATACTCTTGGTTTCTAAGAAAGTTATGGACCACTTAAGTATAAGGGACTATAATTACTAATATAAATTTACCCTGTATGTTTTGGCATTGAAAATGCCTAGGAGGTCGAAAAGTTTGCTGTTTAAAAAACATCATCAGTAAGGACAAGGTGCACTTAATTATTTATTCAAAATCCATTAGAACACTGCTGAAAAATGTTTCAAGCCATTTAATATTAAAATGGGCTTCTGCCATTAAAACAAAGCATTTTAATCAATCAATTTGAGAAAAATTGCTCTTGTGTTAAAAGTTCTTTTAAAATAATTCAGACCAAGAAATATTAAATAAAAGTACAAATGGAAGAAAGGAAAACATTAAGAAACACAAATTCACTAATACATTTATTACCAAAATTCATTTTGACTGACAATGATGTTATATATCACACAGTAACTAGCAGATGAATATAAATAAAAAAATAATAACTAGTGTGTAAGGAGGTTTCTCTGGGAAAGCTATCCAGGTTTGAGTTACGGCACAAAGAGGTAGGGGTTTCAAACAAAGCAATAGAAACCTCCAGTAAGTGCAACCTCCTCCGAAAAGGATCATTCAAACTTTTAAACATCTTTCGACAGACTAATTCGTATACAATTAAGTATTTATTTTTTTTTTTTAGAAGCATACATATGCTTCAAGAATTTTTTTTTTTTTAACGTACACTTTATGCTACTGTGGCTAATCGGGACTAGTTATCTACAGGGAAAACCGTCTTCTAGCCAGGGTGGGACTAAGGAATTTATTTAATGAGTCCGTCACTAAATACATTTCTACTGCCCAGGGCGAGAATTGCACCCGCCACTCTAGTTTTACCATATAAGATTAAGACCAACGCCTTAACTCACACATCCAAACCGGAGCCCCGCTTCAAGAATTTGTGCAAACATAAAAAGAACACGTTATTTATATACGGCTACTTTATGCAACTATGGCTAATTGGGACGGGGTTTCTACAGATTACTACCCTTTTCTAAGGATTTTATTTAATGAGTTCGTCAATAAATAAATTCCTATTGCCCAGGCGGGAATCGAACTCGGCACTCTAGGTTTACCATATGAGATTAAGACCAACAATTTAACTGTCATGGCTAACCTGAGTCCCTATTAATGACTAAAATAAGAAAGTGAAAAGTGCGTCACGCAGAGGCTGCGTTAACTAAGCAGATTTCCCACTTGCCTTACGTATTTGCATTTATTTAAAAAATTAAAAGTTCAACGAAAACAATGTTTGGTATTTAGGCTGCAAATAATGTGCTTCATAATATAACAGACTATTGTTGCTATGACATTAGTAGGAGTGGGGGTTTACTGAAGGCCGAAAACTAAAAAATGCAAATATCTTGGTTAGTAATCAAGATAATGAAAAAATGTATATATCAACATTTATAGAACATTACATTTTCAATAAGATTGATTCTATACAATTTTTGATCCGACGCATAACAACGGAGATATTTCGAAATTCTCCCCCTCTAAGCCCCCCCCCTCTTCCCCATGTCCGATTGTAGCCGTTAACGAACTTGATCTTTCTTTTTATATGAAGAGCTTATATATCAAGTTTGGTAACGATTAAACAAAACTTGCGACAGCTAGAGCGATATATATATATATATATATATATATATATATATTTAAAGTTTTGAATGGATCTCATTTTCATCATCTCCTTGGTAGGGATCGATGGACATTTGAGGAAATTTTTCTAATATCGCGTCATGAGTACGACCTCAATAGATGATGAGATTAAAGGGGAATCTGCTATTGAGGTTGTACTCATGATAGGATTTTCGAAAAATGTTGTTATATACATGTTTTTTCTATATTGAATATTGACGGAGATATTTCCATATTTTAATTTTCGACCATCAGTAAACCCCCACTTCTACCCATGTCACATTAACTATTAGATGTTACAATATGAAGCACTTTATTTGAACCCTAAATACCAATGATTGTTCTCATTGAACTTTTACGTTTTGAGACACATGCAAATACGACATGTGGTGACATCATCAATTAAAATATTTCTTTCTTTACTCGAAAATGTTTATTTGATCTATACCTTACTCGATATTTACCAATTTCAGTCAACACTAAAGATTATGTAACGGCACCTCACCTCAATAAAACATAATAGAAACAGACATTTGTCAGGCAGAACATGACTGTGTTCGTTGCACGTATTAAACCGATATTCTTATTTATCATCAGGTTTGCCATGAGAGTAAAGGCGTTGGTCTTAATATCGCTAGGTAAACCTAGAGTCATAAGGCCGATTCAAACCTGTGCAATAAGAATTTATTTCGTAAAGAGCTCATTAAATTAAATCCTTAGTTCCACCCTGGTTAGAAACCCAAGTAATTAGTAGATACGCCGTCCCAATTAGTCTTAGTAGCACAAAGTGGACAAAGCAGAGCAGAAAGTCCCAGCAAAACATTAAAAAAAAAATTGTGTAAAAAGTTGTGCCGACTCCAATATCTTACCACCCATTTCGTTTGTTTTTTTTTTAAATTACGTTGACATTTTTCATTACCATCCTCTTTCACTTTTACTTATAACACCTTCCGAAATTAAATGCTCACTCACGTATTGGTGAACAGCACAATTTTTTTTCAATTTTGATTACAGAATCTTAATTTCAGGAAGCACTTTTCACCCAAAAGACATTGTTTTTTGTTTTTTTTAAAGAACTTGATTTAGTTAGTGTATGGGTGTGAATTTAAATTCTTCGTGTCCATAGGAGTATCACATTAAGAATATGACTCGCATAAGCTAGTACTTTTAGGTTATTTATATGATATTAGTTTATTAGCTATGTTGTCCTTACGGATGTCGACCCTCCAAAAAGAAAAAAGCCTGTCATGCAGGAACTACGTACATTAAGCAGATTTATTATGTGCTGGAATGCACACTTGTGATATCATCTTATCATTTATTCCCTATTTCACACCTGGTAATAAGCCTAAATAAACAGGAATCGAAATGAAAGTTGGACATGAGATTCAGTTACACAAAATAAAAATCCAATGTGTCTGAGTAGGGTTTTACTAAAAGCTGAAAACAATAAAATACAAATAACTTAATTATCTAATTACGAACAAATGTATAAAATAAGGGAAATCTGCTAACAGCAGTTGTAGAACAGGATTGATTCTAATACAGTTTTAAAACCAGACTTATAAATAACAGATATTTTGAATTTATAAATCCCCCCCTCATCAAAACTCCCGCTCTTCCTGGTCCGATTTAAGCTATTATCGAGTATGATCTTTAGTTTTGAAAGAAACTAAAATAAATATAGTTTTGATCAGATAAACATTTTTCAGTCAGAGTAAAATCTTTATTGATAACGCCACACAACATATTTGTATGTATTTCACATACTAAAGGCTCGTTGAAAACCATATTTGATATTTAAGCTAGGAATAATGCACTTTACTTGCTCATTGTTAATATAAAATGAGTACTTCGGAGGAGGGGTTTACTGAGAACTGACATCTAAAAAAATGCAAATATCTCGCTTAATAATTGACACAGAAAAACAATGTATAACACAATATTTATAGAAAACTAAATTTGCAGGAAGTTTGATTCATATTTTTCAATCCTACTCCATTATATTGTAACAGAGGCAGTTCAAATGTTTATTTCCCCTCTCCCCTCTTTCAGCTGCTAACGAACTTAATCTTTAGTCTTGCATCTAGTTCAATATCTAGTCTAGCTTTCAATATCTAGTTTGGTAACGATCAAACAAAAGTTTCGACTGCTAGAACGGTAAAAGACAATTTATTTATGTATGTGTGTGTGTGTGTGTGTTTATATATATATATATATATATATATATATATATATATATATATATATATACCTGTAGGCCTCCCCTACTTGAGGGGATAATGGACTAACTTCCCGGGCGTACTGGAAGTGGGGGCCAGTATTCAGACTCGCAACTTTGGCTTTACAGACCAACACTCTAACCACACTGCTACGTTGACCCCCATATATGTACATATATATATATATATATATATATATATATATAATATATATATATATATATACATATATATATGCATATCAGCAATGATGAAAAGTACCATTACTGTATACTGTAGAAATTTAAATTATAAAATTAAATAATAGTTTAGGATTTAAGTGGCAGCTGAAAAGTAAAGAATGTCACAATAAAACACCAGCTTTCAATGAAGTTTCAAAATAAATAGTTACATACTAGAACATCAATTGCCTTGCAACCAATCCCTTCAGCTCAATTTTATCTATGCCAAATCAATATTATCTATGCTATAATGAATAAATCATCCAAGAAATAACACGAGCTGAAAAATGTATTTGGTGTAGCAACTGTAGCTGTAGTTCACTATGTGTGTGCGTTAACAGTCATGGAATGGTCTGCTTGTTGTAAACAAACGCAAGATACCATTTTTCTTATTTAGAGGCCCCAAAATGAAAAGTTTTTGGGGCTCCGAGCCTGGAACTGCCATGTGACTCACAAAAATGACTTAATCTCTAAATTTGACGAAAATTGAATAAATATCAAACCAAGCAAGTTCTAAACTAAGTTTTATAAAACAGGTAGCAGCTGTAAAATAACAATTAGAAATTCCTCAGGTCAACAATCCTGAGCAGCCAGTAGAGCTGTATGGTTGCCAGGTGCTAAAAACAGTGCTACAGATGCTATAAATACTATTATTTAACTCTCTTTATAAAGTGTTTCATTTTGTTTAAGTCCAATTAGATTCAAATTGTCAATGTTTTGTATTCACGCTATGTTTTGAAAACATTGGAATTTAATTAAGTGTGTAATGGGATTCGCGAATGATTTGTAAATTTTACAGTGCATTGACTCCTATGATAGTACTAAAAGTATTTCAGTGTTTACTTTTATCTGTTATTGTGTGTATGTGCGCAAACACAAACAAACCTACATACAGATATATATATATATATATATATATATATATATATATTTTAAAGTACATGTTTGTGCGATTAGAGATAGAGCAGTTGTTGAAATTTTCTATGTATATTGGATAATTTCCTCGTCAAATGGACATTGTAGTTATCATTATTTTTCTGAATTAAGTATAGACTTAAATAAAAATATATATAAACACAGTTTCATTAAATTTATTTTACATGAATGATCATTATTCATGCGAAGGTGCATACTGCATACAGGGTGTCCCAACTTCCCGTGCCACCCCCCCTTAAAGTAGCCAATTGTGTTAAGAAATGGCTGAGACTTGGTGTGGCAGAATTGTGATCCCTGAAGAATCTTTTCAGTAAATATTCAACCTCCAGTTTGTTTGTTTTTTTTTACATGGAGCTATGCAGGTGGAAAAATGTATTCCTTTTACAAATAATTAATACGTAATTAGTTTTAAAAAATTAATTCTAAGAAAGTTTTTTGTTATGTAGATGTTTTTGGAAGTAAACTTTTTTTTTTATTCATGCAAGAGTACTTTTGCGTTATTTCGTTTTAAATACTTTTCTATTTTTTTTCAGAATTCATTCTTTCCCCATAGACTTGTTCCAAAGATAATTTTGTTGACTAAAACAAGGAGGAAGGGATTCTGGAAACAAAAAAAAATATAAATATATATATATATATATATATATATATATATATATATATATATATATATATATATATATAAAACGAAATAACGCAAAAGTATTCTTGGATGAATCCCAAAAAAATGTTTACTTCAAAAAACCTCAACATAACAAAAAAACGTTCTTAAAATTAATTTATTTTTCACTAATTAGGTGGTAAATTATTTGTAAAAGGAATACATTTTTCCACCTGCATATCTCCATGTAAAAAAAACGGTGCGGTTTCTCGTTGCTACTTTGGCGTTATTTCGTTTTAATTAATTTTTTTATTTCCGAATTCATTCCTCTTCCCGCAGACTTGTTTCAAAGATAATTTTGTCAGCTACAACATTTATGTCGCAGCATTTTTCAATAAAAAGTACCGATTCTAAAATAAAAAGTTGTACATTTTAAGGCTAAAGGATGCGTCCAATCGAAAAATTCACCAATATAAAATCGTATTAGAATTTGATTTTCTACAAGAATCCGTCATATAAAGTATGGCATTCCATTGGAAATTCCAGAGTTAGGGTCGCTGGAGAGGTTTATGAGGTTAAATATGGACTGAAAAGATTCTTCAGGGGTCAGAATTCTGCCACGCCGAGTCTCAGCCATTTATTTACACAACTGGCTATTTTAAGGGGGTGGCATGGGAAGTTGGGACACCTGTATATATGTATATATATATATATATATATATATATATATATATATATATATATATATAAAACTTTTTGAACACACCTCATTTTCGTCATCAACTAGGTAGGGTCGGTGGACATTTGAAGAAATGTTTTGAATATCGCGTTATGGGTACAACCTCAATAGCTGATTTCCCTTATGGGAAATCTTCCAAAATGTCAGTGGATACTACCTAGGATATCACGGAAACGAGGTGCGTTCACATTTGTATATTTATATTTGTCTCTTGGCACTCGAGAAGTCTTAAGTTTTGGTTTTATTGTCACAAGACTCGATATTTAAGTTTCTCCCACTTATATGATAATGCTTACTCGGCAAGCCTTGTGGACTGGGCCAGATGGAAAAAGCCCGTCACGCAGGGGCTGCGTAAACTAAGCAGATTTCCCACGTAAAGTTTTACAATAGAGAAATCTGCCTAATAATAACAGTAGAAGTAAGGGGTCTCTAAACCTATTCACGAGGGACGAATAGTTACGAAAACGGCCGTACTAGCTTTCGGCGAACGGTCCCGAACATAGCCGACTCCTGCCGACCACACAAACAATACAAATGCAAATATCTCGATTAATATACAAGATACAGAATAAGTGTATAGAACAATATTTATAGTAAATTTAATTTGCAATAAGATTGTTTATATACAATTTTTCGATCCGACGTATAATAACGGAGATATTTCGAATTTTCAAAAATCACCCCTCTAACCCCCCCCCCCTCCCACTGGTTCGATTTCAGCCATTAACGAACTTGATCTTTCTTTTTACATAAAACGATTAAATATGAACTTTGGTAACGATCAAACAAAAATTGCGACCGCTAGAGCGTTAACAGACAAATATATATATATACATATATATAATTTTGAACGAACCTCATTTTGGTCATCTCCTGGGTAGGATCGATGGACATTTGAGGATATTTTTCAAAACTCGCGTCATGAGTACGACCTCAATAGCTGATTTCCCTTCAGGGAAATCTGCTAAAACGTTTTGAATTATAATAGTCCTTTATTATACATCTTTCCTCACTGCATGTTTTGCAGCTAATATCTCTAATAAAATTACTTCTTCAGATTATTTATATGACTTATTTCAATTATTAGATGTGACTAAGGACTATAGTGCCGATCCTTAAGCCCAGGAAGGGCTCATAGCAAAATAGTTTCACGAAACGTGTTATTCCAAGCTTAGATACGACGTATTTCTTTCATCACACCATTAATGAGTGATAGATGGAGACATGGAAGAATTCGTGACATGACGACATCAATGAACATTGCTCTAGAGGCCTCATTTTTTTTTATTATATCACACTCGTTATTTAACCATTTCATGTACAACAAAGTAGTGTTAGTAGTGAAAACATATACTTGGTTTTTCTTCTTCAATGCTCCTGAGTGATTAATATTTGCAATCCTGATAATTATGTTGTAATGTTCTTAATTATCACATATTAATTTTAAGATTTTAATCTTTCTTTTCATGAGTGGGGATATGATTATTTATAAGCTCTGCATTTGGGTTTATTTTATTAATAAATGTACAACTATTAAACATTTGACGCAATTGGAGTAGCAACTATTCTCCTTTCTGCTCCTCAAAAGCAAATTAAATGATACATGTTTTTATTTTCAGGGAGCGAAAGCCCAACATATTTGTTGGCAAATGGGAGTCATCATGGCTTTCACAAAAGTGAAGACAGGCTCCATGAGCTCTCTAATGAAATTTCTGCACCTTATGAAGTACCACAATTTCCAATTGAACAAATTGAAAACAAGTTGGCACGCCAAAGGGAACTTGCATCAAGGTAATGTGTTGTCTCCTGTGTGAGTAATTCGTGTATTATCCTCACTTGATTTTACATGTCTCATTCCAAATTATTGTAGGTACCTTGGACTTCTATAGAGTAGCTTGAAGCTCATGAAATAAATTTAGGGCAACCATATTTATAATTTTGGCACTTTAAATTTCACAGTACTCGAAAAGATGGAATACTTTTTTGATTTACTTAGACCCAATTATGATATCATACACATCAAGACTTGGTGGCAGGGTCAGATAATCAGACATCATGATCTACATTGCCCTACATATTTTGAGGCTCTTCTTCAAAGTCTAATTTGTTATGCTCATTGTACCTGGGCCACCTGGAAGTTCTTTTCTATAGCCAGTAGGGAGATATGGTTAACAATTAATAATTCTGTGGTAGCAATGAATAATTTGCTATTCTTCCAATTCAAGAGCTTCTATTAGCCAGAGCCTAACTTGAAGAAAATAATTCATGAAAATAATATGTCTGAAGCTTGCTTCTTATATTATTTGTTACTCATATACATAAATATATATATATATATATATATATATATATATATATATATATAGACACACACACACACACACACACACACACACACACACACACGCACACACACACACAATAGGGTAGGTCATAGTTTCTACCGACTGTTGGGGGCCTTTAAACACTCAGCTATGTCTTTCTACAATACTATTGTAATAGGAATTGATGAGAGACATTCTTTGTTAAAGCTATGGTTGTTCAGTTGGCCACATGGTGACATTACCATAATTTCTAAACTTTATTAGTTTTTACTTCTTCTACCTATCTTTTTTTTCATTTTTTGCTTTTAAGACTGTTCATTTAGCTGACCTTCACATTTCTTTGTCAGTAGTTAGCAACTAAATGTCTTGATTTACTTTTTATATTTTTTCAATGTACAGAGATTATTTTTTTTTAAATTAAGGTAAATTTATTTCAGTTTTAGCAGGATTGTTCATATCTTCAATTCAATTCCTTCAAACTAATTGTGGTTTTCCTATATTTCAGAGGAATGTTTGACAAACGTAGTCACTATGAACCCTCCATTGCAGGAACTGTAAATGATCTAGATT
The DNA here is from genome assembly GCA_019009955.1 of Riptortus pedestris. Lineage (NCBI taxonomy): Eukaryota > Metazoa > Arthropoda > Insecta > Hemiptera > Alydidae > Riptortus > Riptortus pedestris. Next base: position 18,582,993 of record CM032233.1, read on the forward strand.
CAGAAAGTCAATTTAAAATAGATGAGCATGATTATATACCTCATTTCCAGAGAGTATCTATCAGTGGTGAAGACACCAGTGGTGTAAGTAATTATTCTATTACAATATTGAAAATATTAAGGTGATGAGTGATAATGACCTAAAGATTTAAAATATAACTAAAATAATCCACCCAAATTGTATAAACTAATGATGGTTTACTTTAAATTTAAGTACAACAATATTACTAAATCATTAATGCTGTTTTGTCCTTTAGTAGTATTTTTTCGTCACTCTGTTAATCTTAATAACAGTGCCCAGTGTATGTGTAAAGCCAGTGTTGTACTGTCTATTATCACATGTAACATACATATTGCCTTATGATAATGTTATATATTTGCACAGCAGTGTTAATTTCAGTTTACTCATCATTCATGCCAACTCCAGCTTAGAATCTGTATCCAGTGAATACAAGTGTAACTTCATAACTAAAATTGTGATTGAGTTCATGTTCTCATATAGCTTCTACACCTTCCTTATTGTCTAAGTTATCTCCCTCTTTTCTCTATCCAATACTTTCATCATGTTTATATCTGACATAGTCCAATTCTTCAGAGAGAACGGTGCCACAGGCGTCAGCATTGATAGCACTCATGAGACAACAATGCTCTTACTAGCAGATGACATTATTCTTCTTAGTAATACTTGGCAAGAAGCTCAAAAGAAACTGAAGATCCTGGAGCAGTACTGTACAATGAACTCTTTAAATGTAAATGTAGAAAAATCAAAGGTTATGGTATTCCATAAGTCCCCTAGGCTGAAGCAACTTAGGCCACTTTACTGGCATGGTGAGAAATTAGAATATACTAAAAGCTACACTTATCTGGGAGTTCCTTTCACTTCTTCAGGAAGATTCAGCAAAGCATCGAAGCATTTTATTCAGAAGTCATCTGTTGCAGCCGCAAGAGTTCTGGCAATTTTGCGAAAAGGTCGAAGTGATTCATGGGACACGAAGATAGCTCTTTTTGACTCTATGGTATATTCAACCCTCCTTTATGCATCTGAAATATGGAGCCTAAACTATCTAGATGCTATCGAAGTAGTACAGCTAAAGTTTCTGAAACAACTTTTTAGCTGGCCGAGGAGTACTGCCAACTACATAGTGCGCCTAGAGACAGGCCGGAACCCCGTGAGGCTCAGTGTTGTCAAGAAGGTTATAAACTATTGGTCCAAATTGTCACTCATGCCGGAAGAGAGGTTGCCAAGGCTTTGCTTCAATAGGCTAATTTCCCTGGATAGGAGCAATCCTGATACAATCTTCAATTGGGTCACCCAAGTCAGATCAATAGCTAATCACTATGGCTGCGGAAAGGAGTTTACTGGAGTTCGTCAGAACGGAATACTGAAACACAAAAATGAAATTTTAGAAAAGTTAAAAAACCACGACCTTTCAGTTGATATCCACCGAGCTACAAATTCCAAAAGTAACCCCATCTATAGAACTATATCCAGCTTTAATATATCCAGCCCGGAGAACTACCTGACATTTAAAACAAACATAAAAAAGCTAAGATCTGTTAGCCAATTAAGAGTATCAAGCTCAGAATACACCAAACTTCAATCACGAAACAAAACTTTCTCATTCAAAGCTCTGGAACCTTGCAATTTTTGTAATCAATTCATCCCTAATAGCCTGTCACATATACTTCTCTACTGTGAAAAGCTCATCGAAGATAGAAATAAATATCTACGAACACTTTCCTCAGCAGTCAGTGATGTACATAAAATTCAAGAAATACTTAGTATCAATAGCCTCGAAAAACTACACAACATTTACTACTTCATCACTTCAGCATGCAATACTCTGGAATCTGTGCGGATGGACCACACTCCAGTTAAATGTTATAATAAGACGAATTTATATAATTATAGAATGCTATTAGTTATCTTTATGTATTATATTTACTATTTACTCTATATTGCTTTTTTTTTGTTTTTCTTTTATTCTTTTTTTACTGCCATATTATTATTGAACTCAAGAATTTGGATTTAATTTATTTATTTAAAAGACAGAATTGTTATTTGTTTATTTAATTTGTACAAGATATAAATCTTTAACAAATAAATATATATTCTATTCTATTCTATTCTATTGCCTTGTGATAATGTTATATATTTGCACAGCAGTGTTAATTTCAGTTTACTCATCATTCATGCCAACTCCAGCTTAGAATCTGTATCCAGTGAATACAAGTGTAACTTCATAACTAAAATTGTGATTGAGTTCATGTTCTCATATAGCTTCTACACCTTCCTTATTGTCTAAGTTATCTCCCTCTTTTCTCTATCCAATACTGGAATCTCTTCCACTTCAATTCAAATATGGTGAACGTTAAAACCCATGCTCTACCTTTTATTAACTTCATCAATATTATTCTATTGTGAATAATTATCTCTACTTGTATCGATTTATTTCAGCAATTAAGTTTAATTTTTATTATTTTTGAATAGTGTGAGTTCTAGCCTCTATTTTGACTAAATGATATAATTTTTATGAATTTAAATTTTAACTAATATATACACATATATATATATATATATATATATATATATATATATATATATATACACACACACACAATACATAAACCCTTGAGCTAGACCTCTCTGTACATTCTCAAGTTGGGGAGACTAAACCAATGAGATAATTACTCTACACACTAATTGAGTACTAGCTCAAGGTGGACTGTACCCTAGAACGCCATCCACAGATCATACACTTTTTGCGATATGGGGAGTTAGTTGTCCTGATTTTTGCCACAGTTTTTGGTTAATAGAAGTTTTGAAATAAACCCATTTTTTGTCACAAGTCATTTTTTTTTTGTTGATAAAACGAATGTCATTTAGGTTCCCAGGAATTTGTTGCAAATTCTCACTTTATTCTTTCTCATGAGGCATCAAATATACGTAAGCATGTTAGCTTGTTTTGTATCTTAGTAATGCTTTTCAATTATAAGTATACTCCTTATTTTATAGGTCCCCATTGAAGATTTAGAACGAGCATCTAAAATGCTAGTTGAAGCATTACAAATAAGAGAATGTTACATGTCCATGTCTCATCAGTCATTTCCAATTTTAACTTCACGTTTCATCAGATCTGTGAAGAAAGAAGATTACCATTCTAACTGCATTGAACATGATGAAAAGATGTCTATTGAAGGTAAAGCAATATTTTATAATTAGGCATATTGTTACAAGATGATAGCCCTTTTATTGTATCTTAGCTTGTTAACAAATAAATTAAAGCATGTTATTTGTATGTAAAATGTGAGTGCAATATGACAAAAGGAAATAACCAATAACATTTTACACAAAGTTAATACCAAAAATATATTATTCATAATAATTTTCAAATATATTTTTTAAAAGTTTACTATTTCAAATTTAGTTCTATAATGGCCTGGGTTCTTTCATTTTGATGTAGAAATTAGTTATGCTCTTACAAGTATGAAGTATAAATATGAAGGGTATGTGTAAACTGAGGTGTAAATTTAGAATAGAAATTCTTCATTCGTCTAAGGAGAGAATAAAATATTGAGATGGGGGTATACAACTCTCTTTTTTGAATGTCAGTCTCACCTCTGAGTTGGAGACTGGCATTCAAAAATAATAAGAAAAACTGAGGACTTGGTTCCCCTGGTTTGGGAAGTGGATTCTTGGTTTAGAACTCAGTTATTAGACGAAAAAGTATTATGCCTAAGATACTACATATGTAGAGTAGAAGAATAGTAGTGTTATAAGTTGGTGTTTCGACTGCAATAAACGTCTCTCATAAGTCACCTTTTATTAATGTTTTTGTATGAAGCTTCTGGTAGACTCTACCAAAGATTGATATCATAGTTGGAGCTAGGGTGAGCATTAGTAGAGGCTACCAAGACATACCTATGTATTTTAAACATTTTAACTTGGTTTATAAGTGATGCAAACTGTATTAATTTGATCTGGTCAATTTATGTATTTATTTATTGTACAATCAGTTTTAAATTTATAATCAAATGATGTATTTTCCCTATGAATTATAAAAGATTTTCAGAATTTTCTTGAAAACTTTTATTACAATATTTCTTAACTCTATTTAAATACAAATAAAAAAAAAAGTATCTAATTAAGTCCTTGTTTTTTCATCAGATGTTTTATATTCCGAAGGGAAAAACTAGAAATATTATTACACTATATCTGTTGAGCAGGAAATGGTTACCAATAATAAGAGAGAAATTAACAGCAGTTATAAACTAATAATTTTTTTAAAAATGTTTATAGATAAAAAGATGGGTTTCATAATAAAAAACGTAATATGAATAAATACATCTTCAATCAACACAAGACGCTTGTAGTTATTAGAAGCTCTCCGGAGAAGAGACTAACTCCTTCGAAATATAATCAAGCTTGCTTAGGGAAAAGAAGCTTGGAAAAATAGTGATAAAATGAGGAATAGCTTTAACCATGTTAAGTACACAGTTAAAACTAAAGAATCTAAAATAATTCGATAAAGTGGTAAAGGAGTGAAATAAATGTTTCCAGGTTTTTGACCATCTGAGAAATTAATTAGTAATAAAAACATTTTAGTTTAGGAATGTCAAATAACACCCATATATTAAAAACCCTCAGTTTTTCTTGCATTTATCGTTTTTTATTTATTACTATACAAAATTATGTAAGTATTTGTTTTATTATCTAGTGGTCCAGAAACATATTTTTAAATTTGTTTTTCATTTAGATCATCCTGTGCATGCACCTTCATCTCAAGGAAATCCATGGGATTGTGAATTCCCTCCTTCTTCCAACTATGTGATTCGTTCAAAAGCTGGAGTTTTTCAAGTTTATAAAAATTCTGATGATGCAGATGCTGATAAACCTTTGAATTATCAATATCCCGACCTAGCAACATTTGTTGCTGATATGAACAAATTATGCATAATGATAGCAGATGGCCCATTGTAAGTATGCTATACAATAATTCAGAGATATTAGTTGTTAAAGGGAAGTAAAATCATATACTTTATATAAGTGAAATAAATTACATTTGGGGCACTCTGGGCAACAACATTGGAATGTTGTCACTCTGGTCCTAGTAAAAATTAAGTTTTGTGCATTATTCCCATAAGGACACAGGAATTATTAGTGATAGACTACATAAAGGATGCTCCATTTCTTACCTACGATAGGAATAAGATAACAGCCTCCAATTAGCCATTGTTTTATAAATCATATACGCAATAAGAAGGCATCATATAAATGCCTAAATTCACAAATAGCCTCACATTTTTTTGCAACTATATGGATTGAAAACCTTGCCTCAATGTGAAGTGGAGATTATATTTTAGGACAAAATATATCTATATGGTAATATTACACTTTGTCCTTTAGTGCAATATTCATTCTGTTATATAATACATAAATTGTTGTCATAAAGAGCTGAAGATTCTAAGTTGGTTGGTTGGTCAGAATGTTGAAATGGAAATCAAAGTTTCCAAACAAGGACATTCTTTTGTTGTACTTATGCACAAGTAGTGACTTTTTATTGAGCTTTTACTTGTTTTTCTATTCTTTAGTTTGCCATATTAGTACCACCTCCCACTTTATATTGGTCTAATAAATGTAAGTAACCCAGTGCCACTAAGTGTATATTTATGACATATTACTACCTATGGTTCATTTTCATGTAGGTAGTTTTCTAATACAAAATATTTACAACTGCTGATTCTATTTAAATAGACAACATGGTTCATAAATATATTTATTTCACATTTTTTATGGCTATTTATTGTGCCTCTCACTCTAACTATTGTAAATGCTAAGTAAAACATTTTTCATCTCTCTTTTATAATATATTGAAACTTGCATGAACTGTAACTATTTTTAATTCTGTCTTAAAAATTGACATGATACTTTTCCTCCTATTTTACATTAGCATGATATTTTTGTAGGCTAGTAGTTTATTTATTTTTTTAAATTACAAGTCATCGCTATTAATATAAACTTTACCATTATATTAACTTCAGCAATTATTTCAGATTCCCCACTCATAAATTATTTTTGCAGTGTAGGTTAATAATATACAAGAAAACATTTCAAATTATTAGAGCTGCTTAATCCAGAACCATATAATATAGTTATGTCATGATTTTCTCATTTTAATTTGATATTTCTTTGCAGGAAGTCTTTTTGCTACCGCAGATTAAGTTATTTATCATCAAAATTTCAACTACATGTGTTACTTAATGAATTGAGAGAGCTTGCTTCACAAAAAGCTGTGCCACATCGAGACTTCTACAACATCAGAAAGGTATATAATTAATGTTGCACCACATACTAAAGATGATTTATTATTATGACACTTAAATCCAATTTTTAGTTCATGAGCTGTACCCTTGCTATTCAATTACTTCCTTCTTGGACTCAAAACATCTCATTTATTTATTTTCAGAGTTAGTATTTCTCTTTTCTACTTCAGAAGTTCATAATCTGTAGCAAAACACAGTAGTTATTATTTTAATAAGAATATGAATAATTTTCAGATAGTTTTTTTAACAAAAGTTAATGTTAAATAACTAATATATTAATCATGTTTTATATAAAATTTATTACAATAAATAATTTTCACCTTAAGATATAATGTGTTTTCACTCATCTAGCAATGAGTTACAGGTGGATATTGTTATTAAGGAAATAATTTATAAATTTTATGTAGGCATCTGAAAATTAGTCTGCTAATGCTTCTGAAAGCTGCATTGATCTATACAGGTGGATGCCAGTAGAAAATCCAAGCTGAATACAATGCACTCACTCTCGTATACCTCATATGGGTATACTCACTGGGGTGTTATATTGTAAAAATTCAGAATTGTGCAGGAAGGATTAGTTAAGGTATAATGAAATAAATTAATGAATATAATTTCTGCAACTAAGGAAATTTGGATTTTTTAAATACTAAAAAAAAAAAATAATAAAGTTTTAATGAACTTGATGTAAATATACCAGAGGATATTTGCTTATAGCCTATTTCTTTATCTTAATTTCAGGTAGATACTCATATCCATGCTGCATCATGTATGAATCAAAAACATTTGCTGAGATTTATCAAGAAGACATTGAAGAATAACATGAATGAAGTGGTTACTATTACAAAAGAGGGAGATAAAATGACACTACAGGAAGTCTTTCAGTCCATGAATCTAACTTCGTATGATCTGACAGTTGATATGCTTGATGTTCATGCCGTAAGTTCTTATAATGTATCTTTATAATTCTTTTATATTAAGAATTTTACTCACAGAATATGCTTAACATATTCTTTATGAAAAATTGAATTGCTGCATAGTTTTAAAAATAAAAGACTATTTTCCTATGATGAAAAATAAATTATATTACATTAGTAAAACAGTCAATTAGGTATTATTGGTAAGAGGAAAATCAGTAATATACCTTCACTTAAAATTTCTTTTTTCCATCAGTAGCACTTTTGTAGAACAGATGTGTTTAAGCTAACCTATCTTCTGCAAGACTAATTGCAGTTGCCTACTTCTACTTTGATAGCCTGGCGGGAGAAAGAAAAGTCCATCATACAGGGGCTGCATAAACTAAGCAGATTTCCCATGTCCTGATATAACACACTTGTGATCTCATCACCACATATTATATATTCCGATGTACAACCGATGAGTAGGAGGGGGGGGGTACCTGAAGGCTGAAAACAGGAACATAGAAATAACTCGCTTAATACTAACACTCTTTTTTCGAGTTACATAAAAATACATAGAACAACAATTGTAGACCTTCAGTAGTTTAACAAGATTGGTTTTATAACATTTCACAATCAGACTCATTATAACAGAGATATTTTGCATTATCAAATTCCGCTTCTCTAAACCCCCTCTATTCCAGGTCTAATTTTTGCCTGTAACAAATATGATCTTTAGTGTTGACATAAATGGAGAAATATTAAGTATGTTATAAATCAAATAAACATTTACGAGGCATGAACATGAAATTGTAATTGATGACATCATCACACAACAAAATGCATGTATCTCGCATAAAAATGGTCTCTTGAAAACAATATTTAGTATTTAGGTTTAGAATGATTTAGTTCACGATATAACAGCTTATTGTTAATATGCATGAGTAGAAGTGGGGTTTAATGAAGGCTGAAAACTAATAAATCCAAATATCTCGGTTAATATTCATGATAGCAAAAATACGTATATAACAACTTTTATAGAACAGTAAATTGTCAATAACATTGATTCTATACACTTTTTCGATCCAACGTATAACAACAGAGATATTTCGAATTTTCGAAATTATCCCCTCTAACCCCTCCCCCCCCCAGATACTGGTTGGTATGAGATACTGGTCCAATTTTACCCGTTAATGAACTTGATATTCATTTTTACATAAAATGTTTAAATATCGAGTTTGGTAATAATCATACCAGAACTGTGACCGCTAGAGTGTGAACAGACAAATATATGTATATAATTTTGAACGGATTTCATTTTCGTCATCTCCTGGGTACGATCAATGGACATTTGAAGACATTTTTTGAAAATCCCATCATGAGTACAAACTCAATAGCTGATTTCCCCCAAGGGGAACTGCTAAAATGCTAGAATAAAATTATTTGATTGCATAGATGCCCTAATGATATACCACCTTTGAGAAATTTCTTTTCTCTAAAGAGCTCAAACACCTAAAAACCATTATCCAACAACTAACTAAAATACTGTCTACCATTTGTCCACCTAAAAATTTTATAGGGTATTTCATTTGCATTGTTCTTCCCTTACCTCATAATAGGGTCTAAATCTTGTTGAACCCATTAAAACAACAGTTTCATAATTAAAATGCTGATTGTAGCTCATTAATTCAATCGCCAATTTGTAGCCTATAGTGCTACAGAAGTATAAAAAATTGTATTTCAAACCCCTTAATTTTAAATGTTTATTGTTAAAAATTGTGGACTTCCATACCATTTTCATCTGCACGACCATAGCTATTTTTCATCAGCTCTAAAAATGCCAACTTCAGACACTTCTATTTTGTATTCATACATTTTTTCCCTCTCCATTGATTTAAAAATAATTATTCTCAATCTTTTTTTTTTGGCCTGGTTTTGTTTAATGATACATATTTTCTACCGTCAATGAGCAATTATAACATTCAGCACTTTAATATCAACTTCCAGAGGGTTTCATTTCTTGTTAGCTATAGTCTCAATATTTGTTTTTTTTGCTCAGGTTGATTAATATTCTTTTTTCATCCTTAGTTTTTTTTTAAAAATATTCATAATAGTAAGGTCAGTATTATTAACCTAGATAACAAATCTATCGGATGGGGGAGGGGTGTAAATCCTTCAATCCATTCGTCTTAATTTAACCACTAGTGATTCTTTTATCTTTACTTCTAAGTCTTACCGCTTCTACCTCATAGTCTACGAAGAAAACCTGTTCTCATACCCCATTGACTTCATTGTTATAATGGAACTCAATTATATCATTAAATCCTAGAAATACTTCTCTATTTCTTCTTATCTTTGCTAGGACTACAGTTGACCAGTTGTAGTTTTTAAGTTCAGTAATTAGGTCCTCTAGTCTCACATCTGGTCTCAGGAATTACAGTTTCTTCAAATTATGTTTTAAGTTAGTTTCATTGAGAAAGCCTTTGTTTTTCTCATTTCATCTAGATTTAAGTTCATTTGTTATGGGTCTCGATAAGTTTTTTTGGTGTGTTAATTAAATGTTCCATACTTTTTTGTCACCTGAAGTGTATTACCTCACTCAACAGATCCCATTCTACAAATGTTGATTTATTATTTTCAGGACCGCAACACTTTTCATAGATTTGACAAGTTCAATGCCAAATATAATCCTATTGGTGAAAGTCGTTTGCGTGAAGTGTTTTTGAAAACTGATAACTACTTGAATGGAAAATACTTTGCCAGCATTATTAAAGTAAGTTTTCTTTTTAATTTATTGGCAGTTTAACTTATACCACTATTCTTAGCATGTTAAGCTAGTATTTCTTAATTCCTGAAACCCTTAATCATAAGTTATGAAAATATTTATTTAGAAAAGGTCAATAAGTTTTCCATAATCTATTAACACCATTTGTTCACATTTATACACAGTAGTAAATAATTTATATTAGAATTTTTTGTTATATATGTGGTGAGCATGCTCATAATAAGACATTATTAAAAATGGTCAACAGAATTGAGAATAAAACAGATGGGTATACTTTTTATAAGGTGTTCCTTAACCCGGCAGTGGTGGCACCGGGTATCTGGGACCCACAGCTAACTTCGAATGCTCACGCTTTCTAGATTGGGTAAGGTACAAGTCTGGAATCCATAGTACCTCTCGAGAAGGTGTCTTAGATAACATAGAAAGAAAGAAGCACTTTTGATCCTCATTGATAGGGGAGTTATGGCTCAAGAATAAGCCCATGGGTCTCTCAGACCCGGTGCCACGTTTCTTGAATGTTTCTTTTTTCAAGGATTTGGTAAGGTGGCCCCGGGTCTCTGGGACCCACAGATAGTTGAACGTCAGCTGTAGCTCTGGGATTCACAGAGGGGACCCGAAATCCTTTGAATCCCAGAACTTGGGGTGGGAGGGGTAGGAACCTCTCCACCATTCAGTACTCAGCCAACTTACCTATTGTGTACATCTTGCAATTTCAGTTCCTTGCAGGACAGCAGAATTTTATTATATATTCTCCCCCCCAAAAAAAACAAATGCGTTCTCATTCTTTCAACCTTCCATCCCGATGGCAGCGTTCGAGAGATCGAACGGAAACAAAAAAAACCAGGGGCACTCACCTTCTATAACATGACTAAAGGAGGGGCTGATGTTGTCGGTGAAATGTGTGCCACTTATAATACTGCTCGAAATGCAAGAAGATGGCCGATGGTGATATTTTATAGCCTGATGAATGTGGCGGGCACCAATGCATTCATCATTTATAAAAAAGTAATAAAAAGTACAACGATATATTTGAAAGGAGGGTGTTTTTGAAAGAGTTGGGAAAGCAGCTGTGAGAAGATCATCTTCGCTGACAGGCGCACAACACCCATGTGCCGTGCGAAATCCGAAGGGCTATCTGTAAAATACTGAACATCAGCACAACAACCAGAACAGCTGATCCTCCGGCCCCAGGGAAAAGAGGAAGATGCAAGGATTGTACTGGAACTGATCGAAAATCCCGATACTACTGTCGCGTGTGTTCAGGTTTTGTGTGTCTTGAACACTCACTTTTTGTATGCTCAGACTGTTTTCAAAATAATGAGAGACTTTTACTATATTTTAGTTAATTTTTTTATAGCCAAAATGATATATATTATGTTCCTATAACGCTTATTTACTTTGTTTTCTTTTTAAATTTAATTGTATACGTTTTAGTTGTAAATTAAATATTTTCTTCCAGATATTACGTTTATTACCTTGCAAAATCATGGTAGAGTAATACTTATGCAGTGAAAATTTGTGTAAGAAAAATCTAGGCCCAATAATAGAAGTTTAGGGGTCCGGGTCTCACAGACCCGGTGCCACCCTAAGGACTGTTCTAGAGGGTGCCACCACTGCAGGTGCATATTAGAAACTAATATCTTATGGGTTTGGTCCAATGTAAATTATAAAGATGAATATGATTAGTGGAAAACATCTTTAGAAGAACTGTGCTTTTCTTTTTCATTATTAATACTTTACAGGTACCCAATTAGCCGTAGTAGCATGTAGTGGATGTAAATAGATAATTAAAAAACAAAAAAAAAATATTTTACACGTGTTAACAAAAAACAGTGAACCTTTTTGTATGTATATAAACATATATATATTCACACATGCACATATGAAGACCTTATTCATAAAACTTTGTTTATAAACTTTAATTTATTTTAAATGAATAAAAATACCACAAAACCTAAGCACTTATCAACCAAAACAATACGTATGGGGGAACAAAAAGAAAAAAATTGACACAAAAACAGATCAAATAAATAAATGAACAGTATTTTTTTTGTTGGGTATGAGATTACCTCAAATGCTGAAGCCACTGTTGATCTGCCATCTGCTTTCATAACTATTTTTCTCTATCCCCTTCTTATCAACTGTGTACAAATCAATATTTAAGTTCACTAAATGTTCTAGGAAGTTTCCTTTGACCTTGAAGAAAGCAAATATCAAAATTCTGAACTACGACTATCAGTATATGGTAAAAGTCGAGATGAATGGGATAAACTTGCAATGTGGGCAATAACATACAATGTTTACAGTGATAATGTCCGCTGGTTAATACAAATACCTCGTTTGTTGTGAGTATAGCTTTGAATACATTATGCCTTTTTTTATTTTTACTGTTTCTTCATATTTAAGTACATTGATAACTATTTTAAGTGTGAGTTCTTACTGAATATTTAACTTGACAAATTCAGAGTTTACTTTAAGGTGAGTTTTGATTATAAAAAACACTATCAAATATCTGGAAAACATAAATGACTAAAGCAATTCCTTGTTGCATGTACAAAAACTGTATAGAATAATTTGATTGTCTTGTCATTATTCTATACAGGTGCTTTTGGCATATATGTTAATTTTGCTTCCTTTTGTACTGTAATTTATCCTTAAATTGTGCTCATAAGTGGTGTGATAATTTTGAAGGACAGCTAAATCATTCACTCTGATTCTGAGTTTAGAACTTGGATTATTCCTAAATAGTGACTATTTTTATTTTAAGATTCATTATTTTTATAATTATGCAATCCAGTACAGTTGCCCCCAATTGCTTGAACTAGCCTTTTAACCCTTTATATGGCACATTTGGCTAGCTATCAGAAAAATTATATTTCTCTAAAAATGGTGTTAGGGATTCTACAAATGACTATTAATAATAACAGAAAAATTTAAAAAAAAAATGGAGAATAAGTTATTGGAGAGGCCACTATAGCCACTAAGGTGGTCGGCCTGCCCAGAGATTACCGGCTGATGGACAGCAGGATTCTACGAGTCTCCACCTCCAGCAGGGAAAGGGTTCGGCTCATTACCTGCTCCTGTCCTTTGTGTCTACAACTAAATAGTTTCAGCAATTTTTTCCCCCATAAAATGTTTCAATTACCTGTTCTTTTCTGTTTCAGTGAAGACATGCAATGTTTCTTATCACTCTAATAAACATATTTGAGAATACTAAATTGCTATAAAATATAATTTACTTATAATGTTGAATTTGATTGTTTAACTTGTAAACATTGTGAAAAAAAATATTATAAGCAAATGAAAAATAAATACTCCTGATTTCCTAAACGGTAAAATCCTAAAAATGGAAGGGCAGAACCATATTTTTTAAAAATTACTTGACAAAGAATATCTTAGTAAAGTATTGCATTCGTTTTTGCTGGAGTAAAAGCAGAAGAATGTAGGTGACAACAGTAATGCACTTTGAGCGTCCAAACAGCACTAACTAAGCAGGTACCTGGAATGAGCAAGGGCTGCTTTAGCGGCCGGGAAGTGGGTATTTTGGCTCAGGAGGGGCGAACATTCAGGAATAATTCCTCATATTCTCCAGACATCTAGTGGACACTCCTGTAACTATTAGCAGTACTCTCAGTACGAGTTTGAAAGATAGCAGTAGGTTGGCCACTTTAGCAGTCCTTGCCCTATAAAGGTTTAAATAAACTACTTTGAGTTTAGAACATATTGGCCTCTTAAGAAAAGCATATTTAAATAACTAATATATTTCTTTTCTCAGACACTTTTTGGTTAAAATTTTGAATACTAAATTAACTAAAGTTAGTGCTAAATAAGCTAGAGTGGAGCAATTTGTTCAAAAATAGGCAGTTTTTAGCTATAGTTTTTATTTGAATTTATGTGTACTAGTATATGTACTCCTGGACAAAATTAAAGGACAATTTCAATATTTTAATTTTCCTTAATTGTAATGATAATTTTCAGTTACCATTCCAATCCCAAGAAGTGAATAATGTTTACAGTTTTAAGATTCAATTCATAAAGGATTACACTAATTACACTCTGGTGCCAGAGAAATATTTATTGCATTCGTTAACAAAAAATATTTGTAGTTGATGCTTTAATTTTATCCAGCAGTTTTTATTTTAACTAGAATATGTAGCTTTCTTCCATGAATTGACCTTTTCAAACTTGAATTTTTGGCCTGCAATATTGCTTTAATAGATAAATACAGTTTGGCATGTCATGTAAGCTCTTTTCTAATGTTTTCCAATTGAACTAAGTAAACAGATTGATTGACAAATCCATTGCCCCTAATTATTATAAGACCTGATCCCTATGCGCCCACAAGCAACCCCCCCCCCCACACTCTGTCATATTCTTTATCTGGAGCACTTTAGCAACAAATACCAGTTAGTGAATGTAGGAAAAACAGCCACAAAGTATCTTACACGATGCACTTCCAATAACCATGCCAGACACTTGAACACTGAAATATACGAAAATGTATTTGTTACGTTCATTTTGAATGTGTCAAATGTTAGTTTTGCCATTAGGTTTTCTTCTTAGCATTTTCCCATCAAGAAAAAGAAATAAATAAGCAATTAAAACTTAATGTCAGCTTACGATACATCAAAGCTATAGTTTAAGAGGACTAACTGGTAAAACAACAATAATGACTTAGTAAGCACTTAAACTGGACGACATGTTTACTGTAAGGTGCCCAGGAACAGACTGAGAACAGTGCAAGATGCCCAGCATTTCCCAGGAACATAGAAAGAGAAAGGGTCCATAAACATGGCAGGCATAGCATAGGATTTTCAAAGAACCCTCATGCCCCAAAGCAGTTGGTCAGATGTCTCCAAAGTGAATGAATGGATCAATGAAAAGTAGCCTTTATTATGCCTCAGTTTCCATAAACAAAATAATTCATTAATAACATCAATTAAACTTTAATAAAAGTCTAGTAAAAGTAAAATAAACAAAACTTTGATGCAATACATAATTAACTACACCCTCACATACATAGTTAACAATATTGATGTCCCCATAGTAGCATTTATTAAATGAACTTATCACATGTTCCTGCAAATACTTTGATTATCTTATTTAATGATCTGGAGTCTGCTCCTGATATAAAAGTACACTGTTTTGCTGAATATGGCTTGAACTTGTGATTGAAATCAGGATAATGGTTCAAGTATTTCCTTTGAGATGGCAATGCATTTATCAAGTCAGTCAGAGTAAAGAATTTCTGAATCATCATTAATTTTGAGCTCTTCCTGTGATGAGACAAGACTGATTTAAGGCACTTGTTATTTACTTTTTGTGTTTAAAAAATAAATTCAGTATCAATTTTGGCACAGGAACAATCACTTTTTCTCAAATAGTTGAAATAAACAAAAGTTGAGTTCTATGTCTGTAAAATTATTAACTAACATAATTTCAATGCTTCAGTTAATAATTTTATTAATGATGGCACAGTAAATTTAGTAATTATAAATTACTTATGAGTAATTAATTATAAACCATTGTAATTTTCAGTGACATATTCAAATCAAACAACCTGATGACTGATTTTCAGGAATTTCTTAATAATATTTTCCTTCCACTTTTTGAAGCAACAAATGATGCCAACAGCCACCCAAATCTTCACAGGTTCCTTCAATATGTAAGTTAATTTTTTATTAAGTGTTAAACAACCCAATTTTGGGTTAGCGATGGTTATTGGAGTGGATGCATTTTAAAACAAATAACAATTCTTTAGCACGTGAGTTAGCTTTTACCTGGAACTCCAACAAAAAAAACAAGAATAATTGTTTGAGCCTTAATTATAGCTTAGAATTCATATGCCCAGATTTTGTCCCCCAATTCACCTGGAAAATATATGTCAAAAATCGTTGAAAGCCGATGATGCCATTTTTAGGCCTTTGCCATATGTCAGTTGATACATATCTATAACAAAAGTATAAACACTGTGTTGAACTTCAACATATACCCAAAAACATGCATATATAAGCTGGAGGATGTGTGATGGACAGACTAGTAAGAGAAGAAGTTAATCTTAGTGGCAAAGTAGTAAAAAGAATATTATAATGAAAGTCTTCGGGCACTGGCTGTGTGTTCATGTTTCTGCCCGACATTTTGCTAGACATACCTATTTCTAGTATCCTCAGGGCTTTCTCTGAGACTGAACCATGTTCACTACCTGAAGACTTTGATTATAATATTGATAAGGACCGTGGAAGTCTACGATTATATTTAATTGAAAGAAATAACATTAAAATCATTGAGGTTAGTACAAATTAGGCTGAAGAACATGGGATAGGAAAAATAAAGAATGTTTATTCAAATGAAAGACTACCTAAAAGTGTAATGTTAAGTAGTGTAACTCTTTAAAATGGCTTAGATCTGTATAAAAGAGACGCACTATAGGACTAAGACCAATAATAGTGTTGGTTTTCAAATAGGTATATTAGTTTAATGTGATTGATAATTGCTAACATATATATATATACATATATATATATATATATATATATATATATATATATATATACACACACACACACACACACACACACACATACATATACATATATTTGTCGTTAATACTCGAGCAGCTGAAAGTTTTGTTTACCATTACCCAACTCGATAATTAAACATTTTATGTGAAACTTAAGATAAAGTCGCTAATAGCTGAAATTGTACCAGTCGGATGGATTTCAAAAATCAAAGTATCTCTGTTACTATACCTTGTATTGAAAAATTGTATATTACAAATTTTATTGCAAATGTATTTTCCTATAAATAATTGTTTTCTCTATCTTGAATATTAACCAAGATATTTGCATTTTTTTTTTAGTTTTCAGCCTTCAGTAAACCCCCACTCCAACTCTTGTCATATTAACAATAAGCTATTACATCATGAACCACATGAGTCAAAGCTTAAATATCAAATATTGTTTTCATTCAGCTTTTACTAAGTGAGATACAAGCAAATACTTTTTGTGATGGCATCATAAATTAAGATTTTAGTTTCTTAGCTGAAAAATGCTTTTTATATTTGATCTACACTATACTCGATATTTAATGATTTCATAAAACACTGGACCAGAAATAGGGGGGTTAAGAGAAGAGTAAATTCAAAAATTCATAATATCACTGTTATTACGATTAAAAAAATGTTGAAGAGCCGTTCTTGTTAAAGTGAGGAAACTCAACAGTTGTTGTTCTAATTTGTTTATAGCTCAAATTTTAAGCAATTTATTCACATTTTCTTTTCAGCCTTCAGTAAACCACCACTTCTACTTATCGGATTTTTATTTAGGTATTGAATATATTGTGAGAAGAGATCAATTGTGTGTCGTACCAATGTATGGGAAATCAGCTTATTTTACGCAGCCCCTGCATGATGGACTTTTTGTATTTTTCATTACTTCTAAAAAAAAAAAAAAAATAAAAAAAAATGGTTTTGTGATCTATATTATAAAATTAAATCTTGTTTAAATAAAACATCTTTAATTAATATAATATGTATGTTGTATCTTTAATATATTTCTAGGTTATTGGTTTTGATTCGGTTGATGATGAAAGTAAACCTGAAAATCCTCTTTTCGATAAAGATGTATCAACACCAGACCAATGGAATGATGAAGAAAATCCACCATATGCTTACTATCAATACTATATGTATGCAAATCTGACTGTTCTCAATCATTTTAGAAGGTAGCGTATTTTTATCCTATTTTTTGAAAAATTCATAACTGTTATCAACACTTGAAATAAAAATATTTCAATTCTCTGCTCTATATAAAGTTGAAGAACGGATTATACTAAATGAGTTAAATGAGATATACTACTCATCTATGATTGTGGAAAGCATGATAACATATTTTAGAAAGAAAAACTGATTTTTTTTTTCTTTGCCTAGTTTTTCATATATATATAAAATTTACTTTCCAATAAAATAACCTTGGGGGGGGGGGGGAGAGAGAGAGTTTATTACGTGCACATCCCATTCAGTTATTCATAGATCACACGTATTTTTCTTTGAATAATTCCTTGCTTGTATACAATTTTATTTTAAAATTAATATGAAAAACAATGTGTTAAGCATAATGCAAAATGATCAAAGTATGGAAGGTGGCAGCTTCCATAGTCTCCTGCCTCAACAACCAAATTATTTGTACTTATTCTTGGATTGCTTCACAAATTTATAATCTTAAAATTTCTATTTTAGGGAAAAGGGCCTGAACACATTTGTTTTGAGGCCCCATTGTGGTGAAGCCGGCCCTGTACAGCATTTAGTATGTGGATATATGATGGCAGAAAACATTTCACATGGTCTACTGTTACGAAAGGTATAAAATAATACTTTCTAACAAGATTTTGCATAGTTTAATACTTTTGTTACACAGGTAGTGTATTGTACTATTTTTACCCAGGTTTTAAATGCTCATTATATATAGACCTGTATTGACAACATTTAAATTCAATTGCCACATTTAGTTCTTATAAAATATTACACATGGTTTCATTTCAAACATTCTTTGGCTCCAATATTTTATGGATGTACGAGTATTTTTCAATGCATTGCTTCCTTCTTATGATAATTGGTGATTTGGCTAAGAAAATGTGATATTTTGTGTGTGTGTTTTTTTTTTATTCTTCAAGGAAGAAAAATTTTGTTTGTTTATTTATTTACGTCCACTTTATGCTACTTTGGCTAATTGGGACGGGTTATCTATAGGGAACCACCCTTTTCTAGGCAGGGTGGGAATTTATTTAATGAGTCTATCACCAAATAAATTTCTACTGCCCAGAGTGGGAATCGAACCCACCACTCTAGGCCTACCATATAAGATTAAGACCAACGCCTTAACTCACATGGCCAACCTGAGCTCCCAGAAGAAGAAAAAAAATTAATAATTAAAGTAGTTTTTAAGAGTCCTATATGAATACGTGATATAAAAATAAATAAATACCATATCACTTTGAATATTCCAAAGTTTTTCATGTCAGAGAAGAACTGGGGGGAAAGGAACTTCATAATTATAACAAGACCTCTTGTTAAAAACCAAAACAAAAAAAAAAACTGTAATTTTGAGAAGTGATTCATGTCTGCTGAGACAACATTTGTTTGTTTATTAAAGCCAAAGCTAAGACTTGAGTATACATCTACTCTTAGTAAGCTGAAGATGAAAATATGTGCATGTTCAATCCCGCCAAGGGAGAAAATTAGTTCATGAGTTCGCTACTAGAGTGCACTAGTGTCCCAGTGCTTCTGCGTAAGTGGGACTCTAATGAGTAAACACATCTGACAGCCCCTCAAGGTGACTAATGATTATGACTATTAGATCCTGTCTAGGCAGGCTGACTCAGGGTGAACTGGTTACAGCCCCCCCCCCATCCCCCGATGTACTTTGCGGCCCACAAGTTTACTGGAAACAACCTGGTCCTTCTTGGTTAACGGGGGATGTATGTCAAATTGATCACTCACTACTTAAAACTCTGATCACGATTCCCTCAGGTCTCCCTCTGATCACGGTTCCCTCAGGTCTAAATATGTGTATTATATATGACATTTCAGAATGTCATTCATATACCAAGATACCCAAGTGAGCAAACCTATATAACATATGACCTATTTTTTACTTTATAGTATTATAAATTGCAAACAATTATTTAGTTAATGAGAATTTAATTTTTTTAAAGATAATTTTGAACAATATACCAAAGGTGCAATATGTAAATGTTTTAGCTGCTGTATTTTATTGTATTCTAGCACATATATTATATATAATTTATTTATTCAAATAAATTGGTATTTCCAGTAGGGATTTAACAATATATATAACTATATAACTTTTTGTATTATTTTAGGTTCCTGTCTTACAGTACCTCTATTACTTGGCCCAAATAGGCATTGCTATGTCCCCACTTAGCAATAATTCGCTGTTCCTGAACTATCATAGGAATCCTCTTCCAGAGTATTTGGCACGTGGTCTCTGCGTATCGCTAAGTACTGATGACCCACTGCAGTTTCATTTTACAAAAGTATGTTTTTTCCCTTTTCTTTTATAAACCTTGTGTTAAAGCTATTAAAGGTTAGTTAAGTGATACATCTAATCAAGTTAAATCTATTTATCAGACATTACATTGGGTCAATTTAATATATTTTTCAATGTTTTAAATTATCACAAAAATATTCGATATCAATAAAAATGGGCTTGCTACTATCTGTTACTAAAACATTTTATTTCAATATATAGTTCATTAATTCTTAAAACTATAACATTTCTGAAAGAATTTCAAATTATATTTCTATTTCTTTCTTATTATATTTTTATTGTCGCCATATCTATTTTATAATCAACGAAAATACGACTGAGTGGTCATCTTTCTCCATGGGAGACTTAATGATTTATGACTTTTGTTTCCTGTTATGCACTTTTCCAAACCTTTATTTCACTTAAGTAATTATGCCTGCATACCGGGTATTTGGTAGCCAATTTCAATATATTTTTTTCAGGAACCTCTAATGGAAGAATACAGCATTGCTGCTCAAGTGTGGAAACTCAGCTCTTGTGATATGTGTGAACTTGCTAGAAATAGTGTACTTATGAGTGGATTTCCTCACAAGGTATGATTATAATACTGATTATAACAATCATGATAGAAATTGAATGTATTCCTCGGATTCTATTAAGCATTTTTGAAGCTCTCATCTTGTACAACCAAATATCATTGTAAAATTAATACTTTCCAATAATATGTGAATTCAAAACTTTAACCCTCCGTTGGGCGCAGCTGGCCTGAGAGGGCAGGAAAACATACTCTTGATACCCCGCCTCATCCTGTCTCCCCTGTGAGGTGCCATTCCCAGTAGTTTCCTGATTCGTGTTCATGGTTAGAATCCTCTACTATAGTCTATTGCCATCCTTCATCCAGCCCGTATTGTCCCTAGGTGGCTTGTGAGGCCGACTGAGCCCAATTGCTCCTTAATTTCAAAGATGATTTTTTTCAAGGTATATCTACTGCAATGGTTCCTTTTACTAAGATTAATTCTATTCTATATGGAAGTTCGTCTATATCTTGAGAAATAAGTGCAAGACTAACCCTGGCCTCTCAAGCCGAATGTGCCTGATCAATTTTACTTGTTTTAGTTTAAGCTTCATTCTATTCTAATAAAGTCATTATTTTATGTTCTAAATAGTATATTGGTTTTCCTTAGATCCTAGCAAAGTCTGTCCTGCCGGCATTTTAAATTAAAATTGATTAGGTGGGATGTGGGGGTTAAAATATGTGGGCGGCCTCTCAGGCCGGGTACGCCCGATTTTTAACTATCAGAGAGGTTTAACTATCAGAAGTGTGTAGTATGGGTTGATCCCTGTCACCCATGAATTTCAGTAAATATCTCCTTCATTCAATGTCCTGTTTACATACTAAATGTTTTTGACAGCCATATAAATTTACCATTTTGCCCCCTTTTATAATGCAACATATAACCATTAGGATATACATTCATCCCTTTGATAGTACACATTAAAAGTGTTCTATGCTTCAATATTTTAATAGGATTGTTCCCATTATCTTTGTGATGGGGAGGGGGGAGGGGCATAACAATGCTACAGCAAACTCATTAAAAATATTTAAAATAATTTTTGATGTCATAGTTGTTGACTCCAAATTTTCTTATCATTTGAATTTCCATTGATCTATTTATTGTTTATAAAATGTAGCTCTCTGGAATTCTTTAATAATCATGTAACTATTTAAATTGTTGGTAATGGAATTTTTATTTTTATATCCAATATTTTTGTATTTGTTTAATGTAAAAAATAAATTACTATTTAAACAGCAACATCAGAATAAGTGACTCAAATGGAAATTGGAATAGCTACATAAATAATAGAGAATTGTATCCTATTACATTAAAAGATATCTTATTAAACATATAAATTTAAATTATGTATTGATTTTAAAAGGTACTATTTTTCATAGATGAAGCAGTACTGGCTTGGGCCTAATTACACAAAAGAAGGAGTCGCTGGGAATGATATAACAAGAACAAATGTCCCGGACATTCGGGTTGCATATAGAAATGAAACTTTGGTTGATGAATTATCAAATATATTTAAAGTTGTTCAGAAAGAAAATGATTAGATAAGCCAGTTCTTTCATTGAAAGTTTACATACACACACAGACACACACAGACACACACACACACACACACACACACACACACACACACACACACACACACACACACACACACACACACACACACACACACACCACACACACACACACACACACACACATAAATAAACTAATTGAATTATATTGAAAATAGAAGGAATAAACGAAAAAAGAAATATTCATGTTAAAGACTGAAACATAATTATTTGAGTTGTGATATTTTTTTATCAGACAAAAAGCTTCATTAAAAATTTAGGATTTTTTTTTCTAAAATAATATATTAAATAAACACTATAAAAATATTTGTAAAAATAATTAATTTTTTATTTTTCCTTCAGAATAAAATTTATTTGTTGCTGCCTATCAGAGCTAAAGTATCTTGAGGTGCCATACTTTTACATGAATGGATTGATTTATAAAAATGTAACAAGAAGACTGATGGTTTAGTAAAAAAAAATGAGCAGCACAATTTTTATTATTATTGTCTTTTAATAATATTGACGGAATTGAGAGATGTCTGAGAACAGCTTTGTAGCGGTTATTTTATTAATAACCAAAATTTTAAAACTAAAGAAGTATTCATTATAATTTAATTCTAAAACAGTTGTTTTATCATTATTTCTAAAAAAAACTTCAATTTTGCTATTTGAATTCTTAAGCTGCTTCACTAAGCATATGTATTTTCCATATCCATAGCTCTTTACTCTAGCAGTTTCATTCTTGTGTCCATTATAGCAAATTTTTTGCAAGTCTTCAATAGCTTAACTAGGTGAATCTTTAAGAGACTAAAATTAAAATAAACACTTTTATAATTTGCCTGAAATAGTTGTAGAAATGGTTGTGACAAAAGTTCCTTGTCTGAAAACACTGGAGTAAATATCGAGCTGTGAATATTGATCAAATGTTGCTAATTGCTTTTGAATAATGATTATGTTTAAAAAAGTTGGATATTATATGAAGTTTAATTTTATTTCACAAAGCATTGTTAACAAAAATGAGATAAGCTGTATTTTATAGATATTTCATTATTTTTTACATGCATATACGTATATTAAAACTTGGTTGTATCTATTTTGTATAGAATGAGTAGTGAAAAACAGTTGTTTATATTTAAAAACTCATTAATGAGCTTCACGAATATAATTATAAATAATATCCATCATATTCTTGTAAAATCAGAGTAGTAATAAGCAGTTGCCCAATTTTGATGCATAAATATAGTTGCATATACTAAAAAATTATCAAAGTGTCTATGATAGTTAATAATGTGGATACTAATATCGTATATTGTAATATATAAATAAAGAAAATTCTTGAAACAACTATTAATGAGAATTTGTTAAGAGTTCTATTAGTCCAATTAACTGAAATACATCGTTAATAAAATTCCATACTCCTTTTGGTAAAAGCCTGCAATGGCAAATGGTAAAACTCCTTAAGGCAAAGATTAATTAAACATTGATATATGAAGAACAAAAATATATGTCAAGCTTTTATAAGGCTGTGAGCTTCTGTAATACTTTTAGTTATTATGTTTGGATCTATGGTGGATATTATTAATTTTTAACCTTAAAGAATATTATATCAGAGTGGAAATAAAACTAAATGGGGAACAACATTATTATGGAATACATGATTGATTCATGTTGACTATATTTGCTTTTATTTACTACTCGAAAACAAGTAGCATTTTATATTTGTATAGTTATTGAGATTACATAGCACTAATTCATTCCAATGCTAAGAAGGGAACAATCAACTGAGTTTTTTTTGACTGAGTTCAAATAATTTATTATCAGCTTTTAAAACCTCTTTCGTATTTTTGTTTTGTATTCCTATGCATTTCAAAATATGACCAAAATGTGTATATATTGTTTTTGAGTAATTCAGAGAGAGTGATTTAAGCCATCTATTATTTTAATATGGCAAACACTTTCTTATCTAATTTGCTGAACAGTCAAATGACAAGTTAAATGATTTATCAATGTTTGTATTTGACTTTTTCCAATCTTGAGGAGACCTAACGTGGTTAATGTTAATGCACGATTAATTGATTATGCTTACTCAGTAATCATCAAATTATTCTAATAACAACTCCCTCTGGAAGTTAAGACTTTATTAAACTATAATTTTTAAATTATTTTAGTTAATGGTTGATAATAATATTATATTCACTAATAAATGTATCAGTTATATATGATTAAATCAATATCAAGAGATTTTATTAGATGTTGATATATAAAATTGTGTTAGAAAAAAATATTTCAAAATGCCTAATTATGAAAATTAATGTTGCTACTTTTATTCAGTATATTATTTGTTGAAATTGCTTGTTTCTTAATGTTAGATCTACAAGAGAAATTTGTTAGTTTTTGAAATTAATAAAGGAAATATTTTTCATAATTGCTAAAAATATTTTATAAATAATATAATTTATATATAAACACATTGTGAGAGCTTCAGAAGAAATCAGCTAACAAACTTATACGTAGATTTAATTAAATGTGTTGTTAAGCATTTTAAGTTACTATTTATAGTTACGCATCTTATTATACTCTACCTGAATTAATGTATGAGGATTAAATATATATTGTCAGCTTAGAACATATTTCAAATTAAGAATTTTAATTGTGTTCTTTGAGTATGTTGAAAACTATTTATTCTACTAGATGGCATACCACCTACTTCCATGAGATATTGATTTTTATACTAGAATAGATTTCTGGCTGAATTGTAGAATAGCTGCCACTTGTTCATATTTAATCCATGTATTGAACTATTGTGTGTAAAATTAATTCCAATAAATATTTTAAGTATAAGTTAATTATGAATACCATTTTTTATCTTCCTCAATAGTACTATGTGTGTGATATATGTGGTAGTCTACTTCTAATATATATATATATATATATATATATATATATATATATATAAATTATGTGTGAAGGAAGGCGTGAAGGCCCTTGTGAGTAATATAGAATAGATATATCTAATCTACCACAACTGGATCATGAGCAACAGTATGTTACAGTGTCTTGGTGTACCTCATTGAGATGTACTCACCACGAAACTTTGGCATGGACAAGAACTCAGACAATTAAAATACTAATCTTATTGCTATAGAAATGTTTCTGTGGCTATAATGCAGCTATGATATTGAATATAAGTGAATCAATAAATACAATGGATAAAGTCTTTAAATATACACATTTAATGCATTAAATTATGCATTGAATGCACATTTGCCAATTGATATAAATAATGGATTAGAGTGTTGTTTATAGCTGAATCACACTTTTATTTGAAGATAAAGCATTGAGATCACTTTAACACAAAGAACTAGCCATTTACTGCAATTTAATTACCCTAGGTTCAAGTTTTTTTGTTTTTTTTTTTAGACAAAACAAACAAGTAGCTTCTTCTCGAGAGGATAAGCTTATTGGAGACATAATAATAAAAAAAAAAAATGACTAGATGGAAAGTTTTCTCTCTCACAAAGTAGGTACATTGTTGACGTTCTCTTCAAATCAAGGATAAAATCCAGTTTAGTAGTACTTTTCTTACAGCTTTTACTTGAATTTATTTACTGCTTCTCTGTTTCTGAATTTATAAGCTATGTAGATGTCAATTGATTTCAGTGTCAGAAAACCCATAAAAAGAAGATTGAATATACGTTGACATTAGTCAATGTTGCCTTTAATACCATACCCCCATCTTATAATAAAGAGTAAACATTTTTATTAAATTAATCTAAAGACTTTTCAGGTTATGGGCATAAGGGATTTTTAAGAATTTCATAAGTAAGAAAGGTAAAAATGGAAGTATAATAAGGGCTGAAAAATGATCGTCACATCTCACAAAATTAGCTTTTATTCCCAGCAATATTTCAACTAGCAATGATTTAAAATTAATTGATTATAATAACAAAAAATACTTAATTTAAAATTAATTCATTATTTAAATTGCCATTTATTATTTTTTTATTTTGAAAAATAGAACTAGTCTGAATATAATATTATGCAATGTACATTTGAATGTTATATATTCTCTCTATCTTACTGTGGTTCTTTTATCTCTTTCTCAAAACTAGAGAGGAACCCGACCTGTTGAAGTTGAATCTCTTATAGACTGCAGTTCTGGAACTCATTAAATTGCACTGTTAAAAATACTTTTATGGACTACAGACATTTCTCACATTTAGTTAATTTCTCGTACATGGTCTAATATGTTTTTTAACTAGTATTAAGTATGATTACGATATTTAAGACTTAATATAAGAGTGCTTTCAAATGTTTAGACTAATAAAAAACATTTTTTCTTGTTAAGAAATGAAAGAATTTATTCAAATTAAGAAGAAAATTAAATAAAAGCTGCAAAAAGGCCTTTGCTAGGATTTGGACAACTGTAGCATTCATTTATTTTTACATTACATGTATCTTCAGATTATACATTCAGCATATTATATCTTCATCAGCCATTTTCATCATGATGTTTTTTTACCCCCACAGAAAAAATGCAGCTCAAGCCAAAAACAAAATGGGAACAATGCATTTAATGAATGGACAGTGCATGAGTGGTTTGCGAAATTCAGGCAGTGAGAATTGGGTGTTGAAGATCGCAAATGCTCAGGTAAACCAGTTGCGGGCACCGATGACCATATCAAGAAGATTATTTCTGAACAACACCAGATTACCACTCGGGAAATAGAAGAGAGGCTGGAAGTATTGAATTCAGCTGTCAATCAAAATATTTTGGGACTTAGTTTCAATAGTCGCCTTTTAGTTTGTGTACCAAGAAATTTAATGAATGGTATATTCATGTGTGATTAATTACTCAAATACATGAAAATGATCCACTTTTGAAAAGTTTGGTAACTGGAGAAAAAAAAAATGGATTTCTTACAATAGTTTTGAGCGAAAATGATTGTGGGGCCATTCCAGTGAGCCTCTAGCAACCACTTCAATCCATGGTATAGGTATTTTTGGGAATATCCATGTCTAAAAAGTTATGCTCTTTTGCTGGTGGGATTGGAAAGGGTGTTGTGTTCTCGAAAATTTTAAATTCCGATAAATACTGTTGTGAGTTAAACAGATTAAAGTAAGCAATTGACTAGAACTGGCAAGAGTTGTAAAACTTGAAAGGTGTTGTTATACACAATGGTAATGCTAGACTGCACATGCCTTTGGTCACACAGAAAAAATTGTTGGACTTTGGCAGGGAAGTTTTACCTTACCCTCCACATAGCCCGGATTTAGCACCCTCGGACTATCATTTGTTTCATTTCCTCCAAAATTATCATAATGGCATTTTAATTCTCTAAAGGAATTCAAAAAACACCTGGACCAGTTTTTCAGCAATAGATCTTACGAAAATAAAATTATTTAACTTCCCAAAATATGAGACATACAAAATTGTAGTTTTATTATAGATTAAACATGGTCAATAGTATTATATTTATTTTCATTCATTTTTCCGGTAGAATTTTCAATCATAAAAATCGGCGGAAGCACTGAACAACCCACAATACAAAGGCTGAATAATTCGCTTAATATTTGAGCTATGAAAAATCTATTCAATAACAATTGCAGTTCTATAATGTTTTTCAATATGACTCATAATGAAGGAAATATTATACATTTTTGATTCTCCCCCCCCATTTCCTAGTATGATATCAGCCATTAATGACTGAAATTAATTGTTTCATGAAAAAGTGAAATATTGAGTATGG
This sequence comes from Riptortus pedestris, assembly GCA_019009955.1. NCBI lineage: Eukaryota > Metazoa > Arthropoda > Insecta > Hemiptera > Alydidae > Riptortus > Riptortus pedestris. Next base: position 18,610,924 of record CM032233.1, read on the forward strand.
TATAGGTAAAATATACATTTTTGAGTTAAGAACATAAAATTGTATTGATGACATCATCATAACTTCAAATAAAATGGCTCAACAGAACCAGCATGGTGGTTCATGATTTAACAGCATTTGTTAATATGACATGAGTAAGAGTGGGGGTGTACAGAAGGTTTAAAACTGAAAAATGCAAATATCTAAGTTAATCCAGGTAATTAAAAAAAATTATATATATATATATATATATACAATCGACTCTCGTTATCATGAAATTCCACGGGACTGCCATTTTTGTTCGTGTTATGTGTAGTTCGTCTTAGGCATAGTTCGAGTTATAGAGGTGAACTAAATGAAAATTCGTGTTACAGAGGTAAAAAAATGTACTGTGATTTATTCCCTACATCTTCTACAAATCGACATAATCATAATATTTTACGAATATTTTAATGAATTAAAATATGTATATATACATAATTAAAAAAAAACGGTAAAACACAGAAAATATAATATTAATTCCACTGATTAATAAGTCCTTAATCTTCCTTTGCTTAAAACTGAAAAACACTATCAGTCATAATGTTGATTAAAATAAAAAAAAACTTTTCGCACTCATTCTCGAATATTTCACGCACAATCAGTTGACACTACATAAATCAAAACGCTCCACACAAAGTAAACAGACCCAAGACGAGACTGTAAACAGACTAAAGGCTCTTGTGCCCGGTTATGACTCACCGACAGGTTGCAACCTGAATGCCGGGATTTCGTGTTAAACAAATCCATTCTGAGAACATTGTGATATAGAGGTAATGCGCTAATCAAATTCGTCTTATCTACTGAACTTCGAGTTACAGAGGTAATTTTTGTCTCTCTTCGTGTTATAGAGGTAAAATATAACCGGAAAATTAGTTCGTGTTACGTATGGTAATTTCTTTGTGTTAGACAGGTTTTTCCAAGGGGATTAAAAATAATTCATGATATCGAGGATTTCGTGTTATCGAGGTTCGTGTTAGCGAGAGTTGATTGTATATATATATACGGGGTGTGGCTATTAAATAACGAGACTGACGCTGCTACAGAAGAAGTGCGCATGTGTCAAACGCCAGCAACTAACAGCTGTTATCGTGAAGCTTCCTCTTTCGAATACAGTGCCTCTCGCTTCTGTAAACAAATCAGTACAGCCGTAGCCTTTGTTCGCATTATAGTTGTTTTTTTGTTTCGCCGGAAAAATGTTAAGTGTAACAGTAGAGCAACGAATTGTTGTAAAATTTCATGTGAAACTTGGAAAAACCGCTACTGAAACTTATAATTTATTGAAAGAAGTGTATGGCAATGAATGTTTATCACGTGCACGTGTTTTTGAGTGGTTTAAGCGTTTTCAAGATGGCCGAGAAGACGTTCAAGATGATTCACGCCCGGGTCGCCCTTCCACGTCGAAAACGGATGACAATATCGAAAAAATCGGTAATCTGGGTTCCTGAAGGTCAAACGATTAATCAACATTACTAGCTTCATGTTCTTGCTGAACTCCGCGAAAGAATAAGGAAAAAACGACCTGAATTGTGGAAGGACAAGTCATGGGTTCTCCACCAAGACAATGCGCCGGCTCATTCCGCATTGTCTGTTAAGAGGTTTCTAGCCAAATTCAGCATCCCAGTGTTAGACCATCCGCCTTATTCGCCGGATCTTGCGGCGTGCGACTTCTATCTGTTTCCTAAGGTGAAATCTGCATTAAAAGGAACAAGATTTGAGCCTGTTGAAGCTGTGAAAGAGAAAGCAGCTTGCATCCTGAAGGAGCTGAGAGAAAAAGACTTCCAGCACTGTTTCGAACAATGGAAGGTTCGCATGGAGCATTGTAGGGATGAAGGAGGGGTGTATATTGAAGATGATAATAAGTAAAAATGTATGAAATAAAAATAAAATATTTTTCCCCATATATATATATATATATATATATATATATATATATATATATATATATATATATATATATATACACGAGTTGCCCAAGTCGCCATTAGGAGCACTGCTCTGGCATCGTAATGGACCAACATGTATTAAATGTTTAAGGGAAGGATTTAAAATATGAAAACTGTTATCTCATCTGCATGCATTTATTGTTCATGGTATAAACACTTCTTTCTTATAGAAAACCAAAAATCTAAAAACTATGTTCCTCTTGAGGAAGCAAAGATCGTAGCAAGCGAGGCCTTGGACTTGCTCCATGGAATCCTGAACTGACCGCATTAAGTAACTCTCTCCTAATTTTTTCATCATGGAAGACCTCTCCAGAATTATTTATGAAACCTACATCACTCTGGGAAAACCTTCTTGCTATTCATCACAGAAGTCGTCGATATAAAGTCCAGGCCTGGTGAAGTTTTGATAAAAAAATCCTCTGAACATCTTTGGTGAGATTACCATTTATAATATTTCTTTTGTGTCATATATTTGCTAGTAATTTGAACTATAGTTTATGTCTCATCACGATCTAACCTGAGATATATGAATATTGTTATATAGATGACAATGAATAAATTCTAATTTATCTTCATTGAGAGTTATTAATCTCCTTTATGTATATCTATTATTACTTAAATAATCTTATGATAATTGGAATAATCCAAGCATTAAGTTCATGAATTAGTTAATTTAATTAATGAATAATAATATTTTTAAATGGTCTAAGAAACCCAGTACTTAATGTGACTAAGAGTTAGAAATTCTTAATAATTTATTTAATTATTAATTTTTAGTACTATGAGCATAAGCCAAGTACTTTTTGGTCACATTTAGAGAACCTTTTTTGTCTATAATGACATTCGCTTACTCTGGGACTTGATAAAATGCATTTACCTATAAGGGGAAATCATTTACTCATTTACACAGATTTATTTATATATAATAAATATTGTTATATTATCAATTTTATTTATATTTATATAACATTAAATTTGCAACAAAATTAGTTCTATACAATTTTTTGATCCGACATATAGTAACAGATATTTTGATTTTTCTAATTTCCCCCCTCTAAACCCCATCCCCTCCGACTTTTCTGATTTCAGCCATTATTGAACTTGATCTTTAGTTTTACATAGAATGTTGGGTAATAATCAAACAAAAATTGTGACCACTAGTCCTGTAACATGGAAGTATATATATATATATAAAATTTTGAACGGACTTCATTTTGAAATTTGAGGAATGTTTTCGAAAATCATGTCTTGAGTGCAGCCTCAATCATTGATTTCCCCTAAGGGAAATCTGCTAAAAATTAGAGGGCCCAGTTTACATATGCACATTCTGATACACTGAGTATGAATTTTATATTTTAAATGCTATGACACTTTAATAAAATAAATAAATAAGTTCTTTGCTAAAAATATTTTTTAGGGATTAAAAAACAACAACAAGTACAACAAACTTAATCATCCTTGTGTATTTTTCTATTTCTAAAAAATATGAGAAAATACTTTTGTCTAGGAACAAAATTATTGTACTATTTACAAACTATGTTTTGATTTTATTCTATAAAAAGACTATAATTTATTCTGAATTACCACTGATGACTGTATAATAATAAATTCAGAAATAAATAATATAAGAAAAAGTAATGTATCTAGTTGGTATCAAAGTGCATGGTAATTTATAAATTAAATTAAATTAACTACAATTTTTTTTTAAACATTTTGAATTTGGAAAATGTTCATAACTATAGGTGTACTTATAATAAAACAACATTCATTTACTATGAAATTAATATTTTTATGATAAGAGTACATGAAATGAGTATGAATATTGTCAATATCCAGGCATTATTTTGATCTATCTATGGAATTTGTCTTTGACTATTTGTACAAAATAATTTAAGGCAGCTATCTAAGAATATCAATTATGATTCATATGTTTCATTATATTTTTAATAATAAAAATAAATCTATGACCATTTTCTAACACTTATTATAATTATCTTACATTAAGATAATATTTCCATACTAGGCTTTTAAAGCCAACATTCAGAAAGATATACATAACCAAGATTTATAGATGTATCATGAAACAGACAGCTAAAAGGAAGCATAAACATTACACATTTATCACACTTGTTCTTTGAACCACCTATGATACTAAAATAATTAATACTATATGAATTCTGAGAAAAATATTAATAACTTTCTTCAATTTTAAAATTCAACAAATAATTGTTCGAGTGATGTTATTAAAGTAAACAAAACAAAACAATTCCTTAATATTATTTGTAAAAAATAACTTACAAATAATGTCCACATCAATTTATGATAAAAGCAATTGCAAAATTTAAATAAACATTATCATTGTTTATTATTATAAGCGTCAAAACTTAGGAAATTTATCTGCCATGCAAATCACTTATACCTCATTTTCATTCCATTAAAATCAAATATTAATGAAATTTGAGAATAAAAAATGAATGTGTGTCAATACATGCATCTTGCAGTTGTCTTTTAATAGTAAAACTGTATTTTCTAGAAAGTGCATAAACTGTACCTACTTTTATGCTAATTTTCCTAGCTTTAGATTCAAGCCCAGACTGTATCCAAGATAATTTGAAATAAAGTGCTTGAAACACTGTCATTAAAAAATTGTTATGCATTTAAATTATTTAGTCAATTAATTAACTTAATTATAACTAAAGAAATTAATTGTCTAAAATTGTGTCATCTATAAAAATAGTAATGCCTATATGAAATTAGATAATGTGTTATAATTATGGCAAGACATTAGAAAAGTTGTTTTACTTGTAATCTTAATTGCCACATCATCAGCCTTTTATTAAATACAGATTGGGATATAATGCATTTACATTTAAAGAAAATTTTTGGATCAAACCAAAATTGTTTACTGGTAATTAAGACCCTATAGAAGTCTCGTTTTTCAATAAAGACAATGCATTTTTCTTCTAACAAACTGACATTAAATTGTAGAGTAAAATATAAAAATAAATACAAGTTTAATTTTTAAAAAAAAATGTGTTATTGTTTTTTAATAAAACTGTAAAAAAATGAAAAAGAGAGCATGGGAAATCTGAAGGTTGCTGGAAAAATTATTGCATTATTATAAAATTGATTTATAATGATTTAGAAGTGGAAAAATCAACATCTTACACATCTGGAAGACACCACTCATGAAAAAAAAAAACAATTTTCATTTATTATACTTTCAACAGAGGTTAATTTTATTGAAATTGTGTTTTATATTTTATTTAAAAATAAAAATAGTCATGTCCAACCCGGTATCATTAAAATTAGTAAAGATTTAAAGCGACAAAATATAATAGCTGATTACCCTTAAGGGAAATCTGCTAAAAGGGCTGATGATTTATGGAGAGTTTCTGGATGATAAATAAAATATTTAAGGCTATCAAAATGCTTTTCAAATGCTAATAGCAGTTTGAGGGAAAATTACCAAAAAGAAAGCATTTATTTTTATATATTTGGAATACTTTGTAAAAAATTAAGGACACTTATGTCTGCAACACAAATTCTGCAGGATGTTTGTTTATAATATGTTTGTGTAGTTCTAAGAAACAAATATAAAACCAGATATAATTACATCCTTAAAAATCTATTTCAAATAATTTTTGGAAAGTGCCTAATAAACAACTACAACATATTTAAAAAGAACCAATTAAACACAGTCACCAAAAATTGGCATCACAGATTGTTAAGTTATATACAAGAAAATACATACAACAAAATATGTCACAGGCAGTGTAAAAAAAAATGTACTAAAATAAAAAATAAATAAACAGACAATGTTTGAAATAAAACTGTGAAAAGTAATAAATATCATAAACATTCACGTAGTTTTATAGAAATAACATTGTACTGTCAATTTAAATGTGTTCCAGTGATATAAAATAACATTATACATCAACACTTTTGACTAAACAACACTCCTGTTTCACCCACTATGCTTTTCTTATAAACAAGCAATAAGAAAATATTTCTTTCTTATATTAATCCATTGCAATCATAATACACCACAATTAAAAAAAAAAAATAATAAATTAAAAAAAATTAACATCATTAAATCCTAATTTAAGCAGATCACAGTTTTTATAATGGCTATAACATAATATAGCTTCAAAGTAAATCCTTCAGGCCTAAATACTCTAGAAGACTATATGAAGCACCCAGGAACACAATACCAAGGAAATCCCCAATTGCAGTCAAGTAAGGAATAGTTGTAGTATCAGGGTTTATATTCCATTTCCATACACAATGAGTTAAAATATAAGCAGAGTACAATAGGATAAACACCTAAAAAAAAAAAAAAAATAGATATATTACTTTCATAAAAATATAAAAGAAAATGAGTTAAGGAAATAAAATGAAATGATTATAACAACATGAAAGATTTATAAATATAGTGAACTACTCAACTTTTTGAATTTATTTCGACTTTTTTTTCTATTATTTTTAAAGTTAAAAAGGAATTTAATTGAGTGTAGTGCTTTAACCCTCCCAGTACCATGGGGTCCTCCGAGGACCCCAGCTCTCGGAATTTTCATGAAAACTTTATGAAAAACTTGACCAATCGAATTGTTACTTTGTGACTTTTCCTTTGAAACGGTTTTGTATCAGATCGTATTAACAGTTTTTATAGATTCTACTAGATAAACCATTAATAATTTATTTATTTCTAAAGAAACTTGGTTTGGGTCCTTATGAGACCCCATGGTACTACATGTATAACTTTTTTAACCCTTCCAACACCACGGGTCCGGACAATCACAGACTACTTCATCTTCATCTTCTATAATATTTTCATCAACTTCAATTTCTTCATCTTCTATAATATTTTCATCAACTTCAATTTCTTCATCTTCTTCGCTCTCAATTTCAAGAACGTCATCAGCTTTGGAGCACTCTTCACTTTCTTCCAAATTATCAAGCTGTTCGTCATAATAATTCACTAATTCTAGGATTCGTTTTGTTCTTGAGGAAACAATCCGGTCCATTTTCGACGGAGGTTTCAAGTGAACAGAAACATTTGCACAACGGAAAAACAAACGACTTTAGTATTTATTAAAAGTTTTAAGTCACCAAACTTGAGGAAAGAGAATAAAAAACAAGGTATTCCTTCCTATTTTTACTCTCTTTTCTCGTATTTTGATGAATAACGGGAAGCTAATTGATTCTTAGAACGGCAACTGTGCTAACAAAATACGTAAAATGATGACTCCAATGAGTCAAATCAGTGAACCAAGACAATAAACGAAGGATTTTGTTTCTTAATCAATAAATTTTTTACAACCAATAAATTCATTCAATAAAATTGTAATAGGTATGTATTAATTGTAGTCATTTTTCATATTCCTAACTAATAAATCAAAATAAAGTATGTTTTTATATGAAAAACGTCGTAAAAAAGAGTGGGGTCCCCCAAGGACCCCCGTGGTAGTCTGTGATTGTCTGGACCCGTGGTATTGGGAGGGTTAAGAGCGCATATGCAGCTAGAAGAAGAGTATAGCCAGTATGATTTTGCTTAAATACTCAGTGTTCATCACACAGCTATTCAGACACATATTTCCCTCAAATTGTAACTATTACGAGGAAATGTTTTTGGGAGACTGCCAAACAATGGCATGGACAAAACAGCATCTGATGTCAACCTCTTTAAGGTAACAATGCAAGCTCTTTGTGGTTGATCATTTTTGAGCGTCAAGAAGAAGAATTTTCTCTGTGCAAAACCACTAATTCCATACAGCAGTTTATGACACTGTTTTCTTGAATATAATTAATCATCAATCAATCTGATAGAGCCATATAACTTGCCATTTAGGCATCTTCAAATCAAAATATAACCAACTAACCCTTTAATTGCGCAAAGCCACTATAGTGGCTTTGTTGGTCTTAGGATTCTCATTTTCAGTAAAATGCTAAGAAGAACTAGCTCATAGTCCTCAAGGCTCCTATCAATGAGTCTATATATTTTTTTTTAATCTTGTTATTAGTTTAATAATGACCTAGTCATCATGAGTGGCTATTATAAATTGACTGAAATGTTATTAAATTAAAGATATGCAAAATATAAATTATTATATTTTATGTAAAATGACCTGAGATAAAGCAGCTACAAGATACATAACCAAGAATATTAAAGAAAGCGTTATTGGGAATGTTGTTCGGACCAGCAGGATCACAGCTGCAAAAAGAATATGCCCAGGTACAGCTAGTGAAAGAAGGACTCGAGATGTGACTGCATAAGAATCTGAAAAAACAAAACAATATAAGATGTGGAAAAAAAATTTAATAGAATTTTTAAATAAAAAATAATGGTGAATCACATCAACATTAATATTTCTATTTTAAATCAGGTACAAAAATTAGGCAACAATCAATAGATATTAAGTAAGTAAAATAATTATCTATTTATCTATAAAGAGGTAAGCAAATTGAAAGTTGTGAATAATTTAAGAGGAGAATAGTTTTTCATATTTCCCAGTCAAACCAACTAACAATACATCTTGGTTTGTTGTAGATCATATAAGAATATTTATACTTCTGGTCTACCACTTTTCAGTACATCCTCAAAATGTTAGAGAAGCTATTCTTTTTGAATTTTCCTTCCAAAATAAATAATTCTGATTTAATGCGATGAAATTATTATACCATATAATGTCCTCAAAAAACCATAACTTAAGAAAAATCAAAATATTTAGTGGTCCATGACATACAGGAATGACTTTAAATAAAAAAAAAAAAACAAAAATTGAGAAAGATATATACTCAGTTTTTAAATTGTATATAAGAGAATTTTTTAAAACAATCATGTAAGAACTATATATTCTGTTTACTAAGTTTTTTACATCGGTAAAGCATAAAAAACATACATCATTAATTAATAAAAATTCTTAAAAAAATAAAATAAAAAAATAATAATTTTTTAATAATTGTCATAAACTTGAGTTATTTTTTGACATTTAGGGTTAGAGTTAATAAAATATGTTTATTGAAATGTAATGCTTAATCAGAGAAAACTTGAAACACCCCATTTGAACAAAACCCTGAATGACACAAATATATTTAAGTAAAATTAATCCTTCGATTTTCCATTCAACTATTAGGCACCTAACGCACTCAGTGCTTTTTGACAATATGAAATACAGTCACTTAATTAATCAAGACCTAGAAGCATTGAGGATTAGGTCATTTTATCTAATTCTGAAGACCACAAGAGTACTTTCATGCTGTAGTCAAAATATATAGTACCCAGCAACAAACTGATAGTCTTCAACAATTCCATATAAGTCCTGGTTACTAGCTTAGCAACTTGTTAAACTGGTACTAAACAATCCCCTAATAAAATTTATTACTGAGGACATTTCAGAATTCATGGGGATTAAAAAAAAAAAAGATGAGTTCCCATTCCATTGTCTGCTAAATCATCATTACGTAGTAGGTTATCTGTTCTTGGCATGTAATAAAAAATTAATGTAATAATAGAAATGAGCCCGTATAAATTAATTATTTAAAAAAATACCTTTGGCATAAAATAATCTAAGAGGAGATATTACAATAGGAGTGTTTTCAGGAAGATCTCCCAAATGAGATTTCATGTGTAGAGTGGTAGATAACCGACTAGCTTGGATGGAAACTAAGTTTCCTCCCACTCCGTTCATGACTGGTTGAAAAGCAGGTAACGTCCTATAGCGAGCCATAAAATTTTTCAGGGAAATACCAGCAACGCTAAAAAATTAAACATTAAATAAATTTTAGAAAAAAGTAAAATATATTAAGATCTTAAAATATAGACATTAAATTGTTTCCACAACAATATTTATTATTCATATTTATATTTCATGATTATGATCGAAGATGAAATTCTAATTTAATTTCTAAGTAAATCTATTCTATACAAAAATGGTTTATTCATTTTCTGTATATGTTACGGAGAAACACCGAAATCTGGAGAATGTCGACATTCACTGGTGAATGTCAACATTCACCATGGACTGATTGTCGACATACACTGGTGAGGGTCCGAATGTACAAGAATGTAATGAAATATTCGATATTCGAACGTTAATTGAGCTCTTTGATTATGCCGATAATATTTTATTTACTTTATTTAATGGTGTTAGAAGTTGGTGAACACCCAAGTTCTACATGGGTTACAGTGTATAAAAAAAAGTGAATGAAGATATGCTAGTGCTCCTCTTAATAAATATACATATTTTTATTAAGAAGCATAGGTTTATAAGCCTACTTATTATCATAATATGAATTGTGGATCTGGAACCATATATCTGTTACAGTATTTAATCCATATAGTCTCTTACACTTATTTGATCAATGCAGTTTTCTTTAATATTACATTATATATATATTAGTATATCCCCCCCCCACACACACACATATATTATGCTAAAAATTCTTATATTATTCAAAGGACAATATATCATGCAAATGTTTCATTACTAATAGCAATGAAAATATAATATTTCTAATTCAATAATTTCATATTTTGTCATTATGTATGATGATACTCACGTGCTTATTAACATAGCAAGAATCACTGGAATCCAACCTGATGAGACCACATTAGCAGTGTGAGGATTAGTTTTAGCAAGCCAAAAGAGTACAGGTAAGAGTAAGATATAACCTATTATAATAAGTACTGAAATCCATATGTCATTATCTGAAAATACAAATAATTTATAAAACAAAAATGCAAAAGAAAAAACCACAGCAAAATACTAATTTAAATAAGTATACAAACATTATTTTCCTTAAATGAGAGACTTTTAAAGCTCAAATAAACTGAGATCAGGTAAACTATAGGAGACACTCTAACATTTCTATTTATTTATTATTTAAATTTTATATAATTAATTTAAAATTTAAGAGAGGTAACCTTTGTGAACTACAGTTGGTTGTTTGACACAACAATAGTTGTTGTAGTGCACAAGAATAACCGAATGGTTATCTGGAAGAAGGGCATATGTTACAAATTGTAAATTTCACAGGAATGAGGAAATCATCTAAGAGTTGTGATAAGTGTTGAAATGGTCAGCAGCCGGCCTTTTCAAAAGTTTTAAAACTAAATTTTTTATTCATTTAAAAATATTGTTGTAATAATTTACTTACTGTGTAATTATTTTGAGTTAACTTAAAATGAATATTTTTTAAATGTAAATAAGTTAAAATAAATGTTATTGGATCAGTAAATAAACTTGTACAACAATATATTATAAAATTGAAACTTAAAAGGAATAAAAGAAAATTAAATTTGCAACAACATTGGATATGTAATAATTTTTGGCTGGATGTTTTCTTTCTGACATGTAGTAACAGAGATATTTTGAAATTTCTAATTTCCCCCTCTAAACCACCCCCCCCCCCCTCTGTATCCATAAGAGCCATTAACAAACTTGGTCTTTAGTTTTACATAAAATATTTACAAATGCAACTGGCCAAGTAACTGACAAATGTGCTATCCATTTCTCAATCTTTCTATCTGTGTGTATATTATATATATATAGTTTTTGAAGGACTTCATTTTCATCATCTCATTGGTAGGACTGAGAGAGATTTGAAGAGAAAGTTTTTTAAAATCATGTCTTGAGTACAACCTCAATTGCTGATTTCCCTTAAAGAAAATTTGTTAAAAATGGAAAACATATTGTGTCAGGTCATCATCGTATCCAGCTGGTAAGAAATCTGCTTAATTTACAAATTCGATTCATGACTGACTTATTGAATTATTTTTTCAGATTTTTTTTATAACAGTCGGATTATTTTGAGATAAATTGCTACATGTTCTTATTTCCTGTATCATTTGTTATCCATTTCTACAATTAATTTATTTATTTTCTAAAACAGATTTTACATGATCCAATTCTTGATAAGAATCAAAAGTGAATTATCACCTTTTTTAATGATACATATTGATTAAACAAACAATATTACACATAATAACCTTATATTACAAATTAATCATTTTCGATTTAAAACTGACAAAGATATTGGCAAACAAATATATTTTTAGATTAGTCCTACCAAGTGTCACCATGCTCGGTAACATGACGCAGAAAGGCTTACCTTGCAGTAGGTTAAGTATTTTAATATATTCTCACAGAAAACCATATGTACAGATGTGATAAGAGAGTCTTATATTTCTTTTAAAAATAAGTAAAGCAAAATTTAAAAAATCAGTTTAAAGTTTTTACCTATTGTTTTATATAGGCTGGTAGCGAGGACTGATATCAGCAGGATTGAGGTAATATCTCCTAAACTTGCAGCTATAGGGGTAGCAACATTGTCAGGATTAATTTTGCAATAGACTGCAAGAATGATAATAAGGCCAGTAACCATAGCTGTAATATAACAATTGAAAATAATTACAAATTAGATATAAACTTGAAAAAATTGATGGTAAAATTAGAGTATATGAATTTGATAGGAAAATAAATTAGGAAATTCATTGTCTGTTAGTTTTGACAAAAGATTCATATTTTAGAAAGTAAAGTTTAGCATTAAAAAATTATTACCAATGTGTTTTTTATACATATGTATATTAACACCTTCACTGCGGAGCCTCGCAGCATATGCGAGGTCCTGAGTCACTCCCTGGTGCGGGCCTCGCATACGTTGCGAGGAGCGTCGCCCCGCCCTCCATTCGTTCTAGAGACCTGAAGGTTGGAGTAGGGAGAACCTCCGCACTCAAAAGCATTCATTAGTGTTCTGACCACCGTCTGGCCAAGTCGTTTGCAGTTTCAAAAATTTTTGGGGTTATTATTTTTTATGGGCCAACTTGTCTCTCCATCAGAAGCTCATTCATTATTGGAGGTCCATATTCCCCTATAGTACCCCTGCTTTCCCTTCAATGATGTCACGAGACACGTTTCTCCGTATACTGAGAAGCCTGCACTTCGTCACAGAACCACAAGACCGGAACGTTGAGCATGATCCGCTGTATAAAATTCGGCCTCTGTTAAATTTTTTTGTTGAGAGGATGAAAGAGATATACTACCCCTTTCAAAGAATTAAGTTTGGACGAGTCCATGATGCTTTGGAGGGGTAGGCTATTCTTTCGCCAGTATATCGCTAATTAGCGCCACAAATATGGAATAAAGATTTATATCTTGACTCAACCTGACGGTCTTGTGCTGAAGACGTTAGTCTACTCTGGGCCAAGGGATCCACAAGTTGGAGGGAAAGGACACTTGTATAAAGTTGTCAGACATTTGGTTGATGACTATCTCGGCCACGGCCATGCCATTTACGCTGACAACTTTTATACGTCTGTCCCCATGGCCCACGAGCTTCTGGGTCAGGGTACCTATCTTACTGGTACTCTGAGAAAGACTCGGAAGGGCAACCCAGCTGATATAGTGGGGGCTAAGCTCAAAAAAGGAGAGATAAAAGAGAAATTTACTGTTAAGGGTGTGTCCGTTTTCAAATGGCGCCACAAACGAGATGTCATTATTATTTCATCGGAGTTTGATGCCCAGATAAAGGCGGTCACGAGCAGGGGGAAGACCGTCGAGAAGCCCGAGACAATTATTAATTGTAATAAATATATGGGCGGTGTTGACAGGTCCGATTTATGATTTCATAACCAATTACGAAATAAAGAAATTTCCCATTACTAAACGAAAGTTTCTGTTCAGGTGGTGTATTTTCAGCTATATAAGTTCATTTTGGATCAATATGATTTTCATATAGATCTATTCCATTATTATGTTTACTTTATATGCATTTGTAACCTAATAATCGTATTTCTTCCTCCCTATGCAACGTATGCAATGTCCCCACACGACAGTGCACTATGTAGGGAAATACACACAAAATGTTCTGTCTTGAGGGTTTGCCTACCTAATTCACTGCCGTGTGCGGACCTCGCATACGTTGCGAGGTTAAAAAAAATACGATTATCGTTGTTAAAAATGCATAAAAATGATCACAAATAGGTTTTTACTTAGTTTGAACAACTTTAAAACAGAAAACAAAAAAAAAAAAAATCTTTTTTGGAAGTGATTTTCGATTCGGGCATCCGCAGCGAAAGTGTTAATATAATTATTGTATTAAAAAGGTGTGTTTATCAATGTTTTATTGTTATTACTCAACCAACACCTTTTATTTAACACATTGATGATAGGATGGGAAAGAAAAGATTAATCTCATAAACAAAGATATTCTTAAAATTTGTATGATGTCTTAATATGGTGTGTTTTAACCAACTCTAAGATGACAAATCCAGAGTTATTAATATGAATTAAAAAGAGAGGTCCCAGGGAATTTTAATATAAGAGCGGATAGTTAATGTTAATAGAATTTTTTGGGGTAAATATAGAATTTCTACCAATCAAGAAGAAGAATTTCTACATATCAAGGATTAAAACAAAATTAAAAGTTCCATCTATTTTAAAATATTTTCTAGATGTCTCACTCTCAAAAGATCAATCTATTATGTTTATATGTTTTGGTCATTTATTTTTTGTTTTATAATTTAGGTAAGAACCAAAATTATAAAACAAACCAACAATGGAAGAAAAAATGGCAGGTCCAAGCCAGGTTTTCTGGAAAAGAATAAGTGAGAGTTTTCAGAACTGCATAATTAGCAAATTTTAATGGGGGAATTTTATCAATTTTATAAGTCATGCATTGTGAATAATATATATATATATATATATATATATATATATATATATGTATATAAATCATAAAATGTAATCACAAATCACTATTCAAATATGTAATGTAGGTAATAATAATAAATAGTAACTTCAATCCCCATGCAATATTATTATATTATCTGTGGATATTTAAACTCTCAGGTGGGTAATGAAAAAGGCTCATTTATCCAGATAAAGCAGCAAGTTCTATTAAACCAAAAATAATATTTAATAAACATTGGACTTTCAAGGTCTATGGATAAGAGATCATGTGTAAGAAATACAGACAAGCTTCATGGGGATTAAGAAGGCTGAATGAAGGTATAGTTTGAAAAATGCTGGTAGAAAATACTATATAGGAAAGAAACTATTAGTTTGTTTATTTAAATGAGAAGGATAATAAGATAAAATTTAAAAGGTCAGATAACCATTGATATTTTTGAAGTATGCAGGAGAATACGTTGGAAGGAGGTTCTTGCAGGTTAACGAACTATAATGATATGCATATATAAAAAAAGAAAAAGAAATAAGGGCAATTAGGAGAGACTATTGTTGTGCCTCTTCATAAAAAGGATGCAAAATAACCAGAGTGATTAAAAAGTCTGCGTTTCTTTGTCATTTTATTTTTTTTAAACACATTTTTGATTATTACTCCTACTCTTTGAAATATAAACCATTTTTTCTATCACGTGAAGCCATCTTTGAGCCAAATATTTGATGCTATTCTGGTGCCATAATAAAAAAACCCTTTTACCCCATTATCCACTTCTTACATTTTTGACTGGAGGAAGTGTATCTTGGGCTGGGACAGGTGGTATATGAAGGTAAAAGATTTGGACTATAGACTGCATGAAGAAATCTAACTTCTTAATTTTTGCTGTGGTAATCTTGGCTGTGAGAAGTTTTTTGCAAAAGAACTTGTATCCTAGTCTCCGCTGATGGGTGCTGTCAGGCTAGAGCTGAGTATACTATCTCAAGTTGGATAGAATAAGCCTTTGAGGTAATTTCTCAACCTTCAGGGGCTAACTGGACAAAACCATTGAAATCATCAATGATCGTAAGTTTTTTCACATTGCTCAGGCTGGAACAGGGAGAGTTCTTTGTCCAGGTTTAAACCATTATTCTTGGTTATTATGAATTTTGAAATGCACACACTTTTCATCACAAGTAACAATTTGTTTGATAATATGAATGTTATTTGAGTTTTCAGAAGAGTTTTACAAATTTCCATCCTACGTCCTTCCTGATAAGGTGTCAAATGGTATTTAAAATTTCTACAGATTCTGGAACTGAAACCAATGCCTTGCAAGTGATGGAAAGCTGATTTAGGATACTCCTAGTTATGAACACAATTTTTGTGTACTGGTGTTTTTTACCCATTTTCACAGAGTCTCTGAATCAAGAGATTTATGGCAGTTATTGCTAAGGACAAAATCTCCTTCCTTGATTTTCTGTACTCTCTACTTCTCAGTTTTTTAAATCTGATGCAGGGCCTGACTCAGTCTCTTTCTATCCTTTCTTTTTTTAAATGTGTATCCTCACGAAGCACAAATTTCAAGGGTTAAAAAATGGAGATGAACATAAATTGCTGTTTCCTCATCAAAGTTTAATTTAAGAGTATCATACCGTTCTTAATACTTTAGGAATAAAACAATAAAGATAAATAATTCAGGTCTTTGTCAACAAAATCTGTATTTATCAATTAGCAAAGAAACATCCAGAATTTCGAATCATCCTGGTAAAATTTTTGTACTCCTTACATGGTATATACTAAGTTAGTCCTGTTTATAACCATATATAGAAGTCAGTGGAAAGAATTGAAAGGATATTTAGAGAGTTACAGTTTTTTTTTTCTAGAACTATAAACCAGAGATGTTAACTTAATTAAAGGCAATAGTGAAGGTCATTCATTCACTTCTAATAGACTTATGATAGTATGGACAGGGTTAAGTTGTTCCAGAGATTAAATTAAATAGGAATACTTATCACCATATCAGTTTCACAAGGATGACACTGGCAAGGACATTTTGTAGAGGTAAAACCAACGATTGTGGTTCTGATTGATTTGTGGATATCAGTGGCTTAGATAAGGTCACCCATTATCACTTATTCTGTTTGCCACACTCTGTAAGTGAAAATTGGAAAAATAATTTGGTTGGACCATACATAATGGTAACATATATAACAACAAATACCATGTAGAGAAAACAATGTGATAATAACAGACTGAACCATGAAGAAAATTGGTCAATGCTATTGTAGAATGTGTTGATGGTATACAAAATTAGTGCCCATAGTCAACAAAGGAAAGACTAAGAATGGAAAACCATTCTGATGGGCAAGGGAAATGTAGGAAATGCCCTTTAGGATATTTCAAGGCTTTTTAAAGACCTAGGAGGGATAATAACAAAAAATTGAATATTAAAGGAGGATTGTTACAGAAATTTCTATGTCCTATTGAAAACGTATGCATAAAATAATTTTACATTTCTTCCTCAAAAACTTGAGTGAGTACACATGATCCAAAAAAAAACCATACATTTTTATTCTATTAGTTTCTGAAATGATCACCTTGAATAGAATGTTTTCAAAAGAGAAAATAAAAATTAACAATGTTTATTATTTTATTTTGTAGACTTCAATTCTAAGAAAACATATTTCACCACATGAAAGAAAAGAACCAGTGGCTTTCTTTTTCAATATTATTATTACTCAAATAAATAAATAAATCAGCATAATCAACAATTTTTTTTGTTAAATTATTTTACAAAGCCATGAATATGCAAAACCAAATGTAACATTTCTGTCATATTTTATTGCATTGCATGCACAAAGAGAAGAGCACACTTGAAGCAAGTGAAAAGTTACTATTTATTTAATTTAAATATTAAGTTAATATTTATGGCTATGATGCGAATGATGATTTGCTAAATTTCAACAGAGTTCTCAACCAATCATGAACACAAGATAGGATCTGTGTGTACGATCAATGTTTGGGTCCCAAAAAAAATTCAAATAAGCTCATTTGGCATCTTACAAATGTCACATGTTCATCAAAAGTATAGAAAATTCTTCTTTGTAGCAATTGATGAATGGTGATCAGAAGAGGGTTGCTTATGATAATTGCTGATGAACCCCCTTGAGCAATATCAAAAGTAAATCTTTATCAAAGGAAAATCTCAGTGTGGTGGGACTACGAAGGCATCATGCTTTTTGAGCTTTTACATTCATACTAAATGAACAATTCTTAAGTTTACTGTTGACAATTGGGCATTTTGAATGAAACAATCAAGCAGAAATATCCAGAACTTTTTAATCATAAAGGAATCATGTTTCAACATAATGCAAGACCACATACGAGTTCGATCACCTGCCAGAAAATATTGTAGCTGGATGAGATGTGTTACCCCATCAGAATTCCACCTGTTCCCAAAACTCTTAGTAGAGTACGAAATTTAATTCTGATGAGGAACTGAATGTATTCCTTAATCATTTTTTCAATGTGAAGGACAGGTTCTTCTATGAATACGGAGTTATAAAGCTTACTTACGAGAACCTGATAGTACAAGGCTTTAAAGCCAATAAAAAGTAGGTGGTGTGGTTAATAGTTTATGAGACACTATTTTCTAATTGTGAATAAACCACTAAAAGATGTACAAAACATTTTAAATAAAAAAGGGTTAATATTATGAATAAATCATACAATTTAATACATCAAGAAATAAGCAAAGAAAGTTATTACCCAAGAGTAAACTTGCTAGTGAAGCTGTTGTAATGCAACAAGCATATAACATGAGAATATGTTCAGGTATAATATCTCCACCCTCCAGCATAATAAGAATACTGCCACATGTGCATGTTAGTATTGCAATCACTATAGCTTGCAACTGTAAAATAAAATAAATAATTACACATATAATATAAATTAAACACTCCTTTACTATTTATTATTATTATTTTTTAGTTGTACCCTCCTTGATGTTAGGAGATTGATGTAATATGCCACATTGCTAAACATATTTCAATTTAAAAAGTGAATTGACATAAGATATCAGTTAGCTCAATGGCATCTGAGAGTGAAAGTAAAATAAATTATTTAGGAGAATATACTCTTTAAACATTTCCAACAAAAATAATAGATTTCATTTAATAGAATATTCCTTGTAACCAAGATGCAGCTGTGCCTCGGTAAAAAGTAAATTAATGATTAAAAGAATTCAAAAAATTATTTAGAAAGAATTGTTCACATTGTTGTTATCAAAGCTATATACTTTTTGTCCCCAAGCTATGATTACATTTTATGTTGGAGGAATTTATTTTGTAAGGCTATTTAATAGTTGACAATAAAATATACGAATGAACTGATCATTTTTAAAGAAAATTATCCCCACATTGTTTATTTTCTTTAAATCCTTAAGAAGCTCTTAATTCTGGGTAGACATCATTTATGAAATGATATTGAATTAGAAACAGTAATTTACATTTAAAAAATGCATAAAAACTATAATAAGTAGCCATTCCTCAGTTCACTTTTTATAAAAAGAATTCATCCATAAGCTCAAGAAATAAGAATATTACAAATACAAATGAATTATATAGATTCCTATGTCCTACTGAAGCTAATTATAATCTAATTACATATGAAGTAATTTTTTTTTAAAAAAGAAGAAGAAGCATTCTTGTGGGGTTTTCTGGTTATTTAAGTTATATTCCTTTGAACATTCCTATAATTATTTTATGCGAAATTCATAAATTCTATTACCTGAACTAATGCTATATTTCCTGATATAATAGAAACATGATCTTTTGAGTTATTCATCAATCCTAGATTAGCTTCAGTTGATAAACGAGCAGCCAATGTCATTTCAAGATTTCCCTTCAGTCCAAGAAGGGCAGGAACAAGCACTATAATTTCTGGAACATTCTTAAAAGCTGGCCATTCCTAAAATTTTGAGATAAAAAGTTTAAAATTCAAGTAATATAAAATGATTAGAAACAGTAAAACTAATGGTGTAGCAATCAATGTCAACCACATATAAATGTATTTTATACCCAGCATCTCCAGCTTAACTTTAAAAAGTGAATGTTAATAATATGATACAATGTTCAGGTTAATCAACACTTTCTTATTTTGTTTCATCATTTATTAGTACAATTTAATGAACCATTTCACCAATAAAATATTTTAAATATCCTGTTTGTGTAAATAAAGAGCTTTTAATATTTAAAAATATATTCATCCACTACAGAAGAACCTTTTCTTGAATATTATGTGCCAAAGTGGGTCAATAACATAAATGCTTGCTCAATTAATTTATTCATTTATTTATAAAGATCCTGACACAAAAAAATGGTGAAAAATCAAGGGATTCTTTCTTGTTTTAAAATAATGCAAACAATAAATCAATCTGTGTGTGTGTGTGTGTGTGTGTGTGTGTATATATGCGTGTGGTGGGTGTTTGTCACCTCTGTATGCCACGGCAACCTTCTTCTTTTCCTTGTTCGTCTCTCTCAAAACAAAAACTTCCAGCTCATGGGAACAATTCACAAGGTGTTTTATATATATATAATGTAAGATGTGAAAAACATCAAAGGTGAAAATCATTAAATTAAATTATTTATTAACGTCCACTTTTTTGCAACTAAGACTAATTGAGACGGGTTACCTACAGGTTACCACCCGCAGGATGGGACTAAGGATTTTATTTAATGATTATGTCTCTAAATAAATTCCATTGCCCAGGCGGGAATCGAACTCGCCACTGTAGGTTTACCAAGAGTCAACGCTTTAACTCACATGGCTAACCTGAGCCCTGAAAGTCATTGAGTAATTTGGCAATATTTTCATGTTCGCATGTGTAAATGCTTTTCAAATGGACAGGTTTTTGAAATGATAAATAACATTAGGCAATTTTTTTTGTAATATATCCTCACTGAATAAAAATAATTATTTTTTTTTAATCACATAATAATAGCCTAAGAATAGGACTAAACAAATATTCTGATTTAAAGCAGCATTTTGATGAAAGGCAGCATAAGTGGTATATTCTAAGCCAAGAGTAACTTTTTTAAGACAACCTTTCAGGATGAGAAGATGATCTAGGTTTTAAGTTTGAGATCAGTACTCTCATACGTTTTTACCTGTATCAGGTCGAAGTATAATCCAGCGAGTACCATGGCTGCTCCAGCAATGAAAAATGGCAAGGATACTTGTTTTAAGATAGCCCATACTGAGTCCTGATCATACCGCTCCTCGTCGCATATTTCAGGCCCTATCTTTAAAGCACTACTATTAGGGCTAGTCTCCATGTCGTCTTTGCTGGAACATTCATAACGATAAGGTGAGCAATTTATAAAATATACAATGTTAAATTTTAAATATTTTGTAACACAACTTTCACAGAACAAGCTGAAGTTTTTATATGTGTACTTCATATTTAAACTGTATTAATACCATATTTATTCACTTATGAAATATATGGATAAAATTGAAGTATATGAATGATTGCTTGCAACAACAAAGTTGTCTAGGGTAAACTATCTTACTTATGGAGGAAGTTATCTTAAAATGAAAGGACTATATCTGTTTATATACAATAATAATTTTAAATTCATGATTAACAAAAAATATTTACTAAATAAATAAATAAAAGTTTAAAAGATGCCATTATAAAAAAAGTAGTAAGAGTTGAAGTGCTATTATATTCTCACTATTACAACTAATATACTGTCAAAATAATAGTAGTTTATTCGAGAAACTCATTTTTTTTTTTTTTTCATTTAGTAGTTTTCTTTAAGGAAATAAGCTATCATGGTCACTCACATAACAAAATGCCATGAAATATTTGTGAATTCTAGAATATGAGTACCAAAAACAAAGTGTCCTTCAACTTCGGTGAAGTTGTGCTTCTAAGTGTGAATCAAAAATAAATCTAATTTTTTTTATTTATTAGCAAATTTCCTTTAAGGTCTATTGAGGTCGCACTCATGACCTGACTTTAGAAAAGTCCGTCACACAATAGAGAAATCTGCATACTGGTAACACAACACCACCCTGATTAAATACAAACGGTAATGAGAAATATTTCAGTTAATTAAAATAAATTCCCAACTGAAACGGCTTCTGAATTGTAAGAATAATTTATATTTTAATAACTCAAATTTTAGTAATCCAAGAACTAAAGAAGGGGGAGGATGAACAGAAAGTATTTGCATAAATCTCACAAAGTAACGAAGGTAAGGTAAGGTTAGAAACGACAGGTAAGGTTAGAAGAAGGTTCCACCTGACCCCAGCAGTTACGGCCGACCTATTCCGACTATACCCGACCACAGACTTCATAAAAATGCCAATATCTCGGTTAATATTCAAGATAGAAAATAAATGTATATAACAATATTTATAGTAAATTTAATTTTCAATAAGATTGATTCTATACAATTTTTCGATCCGATGCATAATAACGGAGATATTTTGAATTTCCGAAAATCCCCCTTCTAACCCCCCCCCCTCCCTCTAGTCTTTTTACATAAAACGGTTAAATATCGAGTTTCGTAACGATCAAACAAAAATTGCGACCGCTAGAGCGTTAACAGACACACACACACACACACATATATATATATATATATATATATATATATATATATATATATATATATATATAATTTTGAACGGACCTCATTTTCGTCATCATCTGGGTAGGATCGATGGACATTTGAAGAAAATTTTCCAAAATCGCGTCATGAGTACGACCTCAATAGCTGATTTCCCTTAAGGGAAATCTGCTAAAATGTAGAAATAGAAAACATATGGTAAGATTAGATCAATAGCATGCCACACCAGCACGAGGGAAATTTATTTGATTTAGGCAGCTATAACTGATGGACGTTTTTATATTTGTATCTGAGACCCATTAATCAAACAAATGGATGGTTAAGAAATATAAGCCGTGTACCCCAGCATGATGCAGAACAAATAAACCCCTTGTGATAAAAGATTCACTTCATTTTAATATTAGTAGTGAGAATGTAAGCGATCTCGCACCGAAATCGCTTGCCCGTGTACTCGACTATTATCCAGTCATGTCGGCATCTACTGTACTGTACGCTATCGATAGGTACGACAACAGTATTATATATACGGGCAGAACCAGTCCACATATATAGATATTGTTAATTTGTACTAAAAAGTCTGTCACGCAGGGGCTGCGTTAACTAAACAGATTTCCCACGTGCGCACATATTTGCATTTATTTCAAAACTTAAAAGTTCAATGAGAACAATACTTAGTATTGAAGCTTCAAATAAAGTGCTTCATAACATAATAGAATATTGTTAATATGAGATGAGTAGGAGTGGGGCTTTAGTGAAGACCGAAAACTAAAAAAATGCAAACATCTCAGTTAATAATCAAGAAAGTGAAGAAATGTACATACCAACATTTATAGAAAATGTCATTTGCAATAAAATTGGTTCTATACAATTGTTCGATCCGACGCATATTAACGGAGATATTAAGAATTTTAGAACTTCTCCCCCTCTATACCTCCCCTCCCCCTAGTCCGATTTCAGTCGTTAACGAACTTGATCTTTCTTTTTGTATGAAACAATTATATATCAAGTTTGGTAACGATAAGACAAAAATTGCGACCGCTAAATCGGTAACAGACAAATATATATATATATATATATATAGTTTTGAACGGACCTCATTTTCGTCATCTACTAGGTAGGATCGATGAACATTTGAAGAAAAATTTCGAATTCCCTTAAAAAATTCGATTTTCCTTACGGGAAATCTGCTAAAACTAGTATCCAATTTTCCTAAAAAAAAAAATAAACTCCTCAAAAATACGTTATTTTTCACCGTGTGCTTTTCGGTTAAAAGGTTTTACTTATATTTCGGTTTGCGCAGTAGTCATAATAGTTTAGAGATTAGCTGTTCGTGGGAGAATTCAAGACAATTTACGTAGTGAGTGATCGACGTTCAGCCCTGTCAACCAACGCCCGTTGAAATGAATTGTTGCCAGCAGACGGACGGGGCTCATTGATCCGAGGGCGACTAGTCAGGTCACCAGATGCCAGCCCACCAGTTGAATCTACGAGAGGCAAAGTCACATCAGATTTCAGACCAATTTTTACTCACTAGACTCGAGTCCCATCCCCTAGCCCTCACTAACACGCAAGAAGCAAACATGATCTAATTTTCTCAATGGCCACACATTCAAGTGCTGAACATGCCCGAGTTGGTCGGCTTTGATCTATAGTGTGAATCATTATTACTGTGTTTTTAATAGCTCAAAAACGTCTACTAAACACTTTTTTAATTGCATTCAATAACCAGTGGTTATTTTTAACACTAATAAGATATTGTATCATCAAGTTATAGGGGTTAGTAGGATCGTCTAGTAGGGAAGAAATACTTTTTATTGTTTGAATATTTTATCTGAAAGAGATTTCATTATACGGGAAGAATCGAATACATTTCACAAATAGACGACAGTGACTTAGGGTTATGGTTGTAGGGCACGGTTCGACCATAGGAAGAAAGGCATGTGCTTATTGACGAATAAGAAGAACTACAATCCACAACTTGAAAACAGATTAAATCAAATTTTAAATGGACATTCTCCGGAATTCGTAATGCAGCTTATCATCCCCTTGATTCTATGTCATTTTTCTATTATGCTCTCTTTACTAAAATTGGTGTATTCATTTGCGGGCACTACAATTCAATTAGCTCATGTTGTTGGCCTCTACACACAAGTGTTTCTTTAGCCAAACTTAAAGAATGCTCGTGCTGTAAATCATTTTCATGCATATCACTTTATGTATTCTTGGACCCATTGAGATTAGTAATTGTAATTTCATCTGTCTGAGGTTTGTTAACATTCACAGGCCTTCATTTTATATTTCTTATTTTTTTTTAAAAAAAGCAGTTTTCCTAGTTTAAACCCATTTTAAAGTCCACTTGTACCCATCAGATTGCCTCACTTTAATATAAGTATGTATAATGGTAAAACCAGGAAATTCGCCGTGTACTTGAACATAATTAAGGATGATCTATTTGCGGACATAAACGGGAGTGGCTGGGGATGTATGGACATTTTTTTACCTACATACTGTTGCAAATCTCCCTTTGAACTCTCTTTAACTATACATACAAAAGTATCAGTATTTAACAATTTTTATACGATTTATGGACAGCCGTAGTCGGCATTTTATTGTCCTCTTCTATTTCTCCTAAGTGGACTTATGTTATATATTTTTACATATCTTTCTGATAATATAAGAACATAAGTATTGATTCTTTTACGGTATTATTACAATATTTAAGTAAAAAAAATTATATATATTTAATGAAATTAAGCTCAACTGACATCATGGGAGGAACCTTCGCCTAGAATAATATGAGGTATTGGAAATATGTCCGAAATGGCAGGTATTAGCTCAGAGGTGAGGCAGCCTATGTACCCTGGAACTTATGATAATATGATAGGCGACCGGAGAACCTAAATATAAGTCGGTCACGCAGGTGTTGCACAAACTAAGCAGATTTCTCACCTGCTGGCATATGACGCTGATGACAACATCTATTCACTTTCTCTCTCGTAGTAAGAAGTCGATGTAAAAAGGAATTAAACCTATGTAAGCTGGTCATGATATGTTTAGAGACTGAGCTACTCCCAACTCAAGTTAATCGGGTGAGTAGAAGTGGAAATTTTCTAAAGGTTGAACCCCCCCCCCCAAAAAAGTCCGTCACGCAGGGGCTGCGTAAACTAAGCAGATTTCCCACGTAAAGTTATACAATAGAGAAATCTCCATACGAGTGCCGAACAGTTACGGAAACGGCCGAACTAGCTTTCGGCGGAAACGAATAGATGCGACCATTGCCCGTCCGTTACACTTAATAAAAATGCAAATATCTCGGTTAATATTCAAGATAGAGAATACATGTATATAACAATATGTGTAAATTTAATTGGCAATAAGATTGGTTCTATACAATGATTCGATCCGGTAACGGAGATATTTCAAACTTTCGAAATTCCTCCCCTCTAAACCCCCCTCCCACTGGTCCGATTTCAGCGTTAACGAACTTTTTGATCTTTCTTTTTACATAAAACGATTAAATACCGAGTTTGGTGACGATTAAGTAAAAATAGCGACGTCTAGACTGTTTACAGACAAATATATATAGAGTTTTGAACGGACCTCATTTTCGTCATCTCCTGGGTAGGATCGATGGGCATTTGAAGAAAAATTTCGAAAATCGCGTCATGAGTACGACCTTAATAGCTGATTTCCCTCAAGGGAAATCTGCTAAAATATACAAATAACTCGGTTATTATTTGAGGTAGAGGAAATGTGTACAGAACGTTTATAGAAAATTAAGTGTACGATAAGATATAAACAACCAGGCTCATAATAATTGAGATATTTCAAATTGTCTCTCCCCTCTCTTTCCTGTATGAAGTCATTGTCTAATAAAATCTGAAGGTTGTCATGAAAGAGTCAACTTGAATATTATAATAATAACATAAAAGAAACAATAATAATGTGAAACTGTGAACAGAGAATGCGAGGTGCAATTTAAAAAAGCCCGCCATGCAGAGGCTGCATACACTAAGCAGAGTACCCACGTGCTGGAATGACTCGCTGGAGATCTCATCTCACCATCCATTCTCTAGTTTTCCCTTAATACGAAGTCTATGCAAATAGAAATGGAAATTTAAGCTTGACTTGAGGTGTTTAGTGACCGAGTTACTCAAAGTGAAAACCGGATGCGTGGCAGTGAGCGTTCACTGAAAGCTGAAAACAAAATAAAGTACAAATGACTCGCTTAATATTTGAGTTAGGAAAATATATACAGACCAAGAATTTCTAGAGTATTAATTCTATGAAATGTTTTTGATCAGACTAATAAGAACAGAGATATATCAAATTTTCTATTTACTCTCCTCTAAGTTCAAATTCTGATATTAATGAATATTATCTTTAGTTTCACATGAAACATGATGTATTGGTCATTTAAAATTATCGAGAGTAGAATGTAACATATTTGCATGAATCTATCTTACATAGCAAGTGTCTCGATAATTCCATATTTGCTATTTATGCTTAGAATTAGAGGTTTCATTATATTAAAAAAGTCCGTCACGTAGGGGCTGCGTAAACTAAGCAGATTTCCCACGTGAAGTTATACAACAGAGAAATCTCCATACGAGAGTCCAACAGTTACGGCCAAACTACGTAGTTTCTGGCGGGAAACTCACTCGTACGTTACACTTAATAAAAATGCAAATAGCTCGGTTAATATTCAAGATAGAGAATAAATGTACAGAACAATATATATAGTAAATTTAATTTGCAATACGATTGGTTCTATACAATGTTTTGATCCGACGTATGGTAACGGAGATAATTCAAATTTTCGAAAATCCCCCCTCTAAACCCCCTCTTCCACTGGTCCGATTTCAGCCATTAACGAACTTGATCTGTCCTTTTGCATAAAACATTTAAATATCGAGTTTGGTAACGATCAAACAAAAATTGCGACCGCTAGAGCGTTAACAGACAAATATATATATATATATATATAATTTTGAACGGACCTCATTTTCGTCATCTTCTGGGTAGGATCGTTGGACATTTGAAGAAATTTTTCGAAAATCGCGTCATGAGTACGACCTCAATAGCTGATTTCCCTTAAGGGAAATCTGCTAAAACATATTAGTTAGTTGTTGGCTTAATGTTAGTGCGAGATGAATACTAGTGGGATAGTTGGGGGTTTACTGAAAGCTGAGAATAAAATTCAAATAATTCGCTTAATATTCAAGATAGGAAACAAATGTATAGAACAAGAATAATAGGAAATTAAATTTGACTCAACATAGGATATATAATATTTTTTTTTATCCAACTCATAATTACGGAGACATTTCGAATGTTTAATTTTTACGTTTTTATAGTCGCCAAAAATATCACTATAAAAGCCCGTCTCGGAGTTCCTTCGTAAACAAAGATGATTTCCTCACATTTGATGAATCTCACGTTTTATTTTTTATTTATCCCCGGTATATTTAGTGATATAGCTAAATATTAAAATCACGTGAATGGCAGTGCGAGTTCTCTAAGAAAGGAAAAAAGACAAATAGCACGTGCAGGGGAAGTAATATCATTTAAAAATTAAGGAGTCTCAATTTATACTCTTTGATAATTGTAAGCAAATCTTCAAAAGCAATAAGTGAATTCAAGGAAAATCCGGCGATGAATGAGTGAACATAAAACGTCGAGTTACGAGCTCAATTTTAAATATTTTTATATTACCCAAAATTTTATATAAAGGGTCAAACAGCTTTAATATTATGTCAAGGAAGAAAATGTTTTAACGACGCGATTCGTTTTTCCCAGTTTATGACAAGTCCAACTTAAATGCTATGCAAAAGAGAATTATAACTTGGGAGTCCATAATCAACCTGTCAATCACAGTCAGCTGTGCCTGGATGGTAAGCCACCGTAAATAATAACAGTCATAACAGGTTACTGACCGTCCTAAACGAGGACATCCTTGCCTGGAACATTTTGGGACTGTCATATTCACTTCATGTTGGATTCACTCCGTTCTCGTTATATCAACCTCCACAGAATCGTCTAGAGCAGCTCAAAGCTCAAAGGAAATGGCACCTCGCGAATCGGATCCTGGGCCGAAAGGATTTTATAATATAGGCAAAATAGAAAAAGTTAAAAATATATTTATTTATTTATATCGAGGGGTTGATTGAATTAATAAGTAGATACTTCCAGCATGTAATATATTTTTTAACACAAAATATTTTAGCAATGCACCTAGGTCATGTGAATTATGTATGTTGATATTTTATTAAATACTTCACTTCTTTTCATTTAAATAACCTCATTCACATACATCTTTCTATCTCACCCTTAAAGGAGAAGGTGTTTTCAGATGATTTTCTTTTATTAAGCCTAAAAATCATTTAATGGTTTGATATAGCTAGGAAGAGATCCCGGAAGTTCACGAACAATTGCTCCATCTCGTCGTCTATTTGTCTTAATACTTTGAACCCATAACTTTTCGTCATCTTTAAAAAATCGCCTTCTTATCCAAACACTTGCCATGAAATATTGAATTCCTATTGTAATTTTAAAACATTTTCTTAATTGCTGTATTCGAAGTGCGAAGAAGAAATTGCTTCATTAATCGACCTGAGCTCACCAGTATGGGAATGCTAACAACATCTGCCTTAAAAACTGTATCCATGTTCATAACCTCGTGAACGATAAAGTTTATTATTATTATTATTATTTGTTAACGTCCACTTTTTGCAACTAAGGCTAATTGGGACGGGTTATCTACAGGTTACCACCCTTTTCTATCCAGGGTGGGACTATGGATTTTATTTAATGAATTTCCTCACTAAATAAATTCCTAACTGATAAAGTTTAATTTTTCTCATGTGTTAATTCCTAAATTACAGGACCATCATCACAGCATACAACATACCTAATTTGACTAATCTTGTTTTTAAATCCAACTGTATTAAGAGCAACTCCAAATGATGTAATCCCCTCCCCTCTAAATAAGCCATTAGTCTTAATCACTCATCATTGATTTAGTTTATTTTCAATGATACAGGATTTTACTAATTTCGGATTGTAAAATATCAATCTGCGGGCCAGTTTTTGTTTTTCCTTCTAGGAGTTCCTTCAGGATACTCTGGGAATCTTGTAGAACTGTATGAAGTGTTCAGTCTTGAACACCAATTTTAATTTTTAACCGTGGTGATGCGGCTAAATGTTCCACCAAATCGTTGGCACATTCAGATACATAATCCTTGACATTTCTTGAGCTGAATTTGCATTACTTTCGGCTTGAATTTCTTGTGTACAATGAACTTCATGCTATATTAAGCAAAACTGATTTGTAGTATAATATAAAATAACTACTTTTATTTTAACCATCTAATCGAGTAAGTAGATTTGAAATCAATCATTAATGTACTCATTTGAAATCGTTTTGAATATTCGCGCAATGAGTCCAACATTAAATACCTGAAGGACTCCTGTCTAAACTAGTAGTAAAACTTAATGCACTGACCGCTTTTCTGCTGGCTAAAAGCAAGGTTTGTCAAGAACTGTTGCTCCTTAGAGATTAGAAAATGTATTTTCTCTAAGTAATACTTTGCATGTTAATGATATGGATGCACGCTTTGACCTTCAGCCGATATCAATAGATCTTAGAGAAGCACGAGGCTGTCAAAGTCTATGCGATGATGCCATAAGTGTATGTAGTTGATTGATTGGGGTATACGAACGACAAGTATATCTATTAGAAGATGGAATAGCCAACAGGGTACGCCTATTCAATATAATTAATAGAAAACCAATACTCTATGCTCATCTTAATAGATGCACGTGTTAGGCAACTAAAAATGTCTCGCGTGTACATTTTCGTGAAATACTTGAGCCGCTAGTAGATACACATTTCTAGGCCTTATAGGATTTGTTAATATGATTTGGGCAATCAACAACTAGGTCATTATGCCCTTTATTGTAGTATAATGCTGTTTACAAGTCCCTGTTTTACTCTATGTCTTAAATAATATCAACTAATATATTGTAAATACCGCTCTTGTCATATCCTAAGGGTATTAAATTTACTAATTTTCTGTACAATTATTTCTTAACTAAATCTATAAATACATTATTTATATTTACTTAAAGATGTGTGCTAGTAACACGAGTTATGTTGTACTTATTTACACTTCTTACTACTGGCTTAATATTTTATAACTGCCTTTATATTTGGCCAATCATTAATAATTATTGTACATTTTTTAATTCTGGCAATATACTTACTTATCCTATATAATAATACTATATACACTTTTTTCATTATATATTATATTACATAAACATTTATTTTTTCCCATACAAGTACATATTTTCAACTGGCATTATAATTAGCCAATATTACAATTAAATGACTTTACATTTAATGTATTTCCTTTTTTTTATTTTTTGAAAGTAATTACAATCAATTTATCACACACTTACTCATACATACACTTACTGCAATTTTTTTTAAATAGATAAAAGCCAGCTTATATTATCAGAATTCCTGTAAGTCCAGGGATTCTCATAATCCAATCTGATAATCTCGGTCGTATAGTCATTATGCTAAGCCGTACCGAAAGCACCTTAATAAAAGTCCTTCACGCAGGGGCTGCGTTAACTTAGCAGATTTCCCATGAGCTGGTTTAACAGTGTTGATCTACTCTTCCCATATATTAGCAGATTTCCCTTAGGGTGAATCAGCTATTGAGGTTGTACTAATGATGGGATTTTCAAAACATTTCTTCAAATGCCTATCGATCCTACCTAGGAGATGACGAAAAAGAGGTCCGTTCAATATTGTATACATATATTTGTCTGTTATGGCTCTAGCGGTCGCAATTTTTGTTTGATCTATACCAGACCCGATATTTAAACGTTTCATGTAAAAATGAAGATCAAGTTCGTTAACGGTTAAAATCGGACTAGTGGGGGGGGGGGGGTTAGAGGGGGGAATTTCGAACATTGAAATATCTCCGTTATTATACTTTAACGTCCCATTCCTATAAGTTTTTTGATAATGAACCATACATATTTGGAGCCTTCTAAAGTGTAAAACCGCCATGGAGGCATATTTTAGACTATTTCCTATAACTACATTTGTTGGCTTAACAAAATGAATGGAAAACTGGGCCGTCCACATGTCAACCTACACCATATCCTCTTTAGCTACCCAGCATACTCATCAATGGATTAATCCTATTGACTTGATTAAAAGTATGCTTACATGAGTAGAAGTGGGGTTTGGTGAAGGCTGAAAACTGAAAAATGCAAATATTTCGGTTAATATTCAAGATAGAGAATAAATGTATATAACACTATTTATAGTACATTTAATTTGCAATAGGATTTATTCTAAACACTTTTTCGAGCTGACGTGTAGTAACGAAAATATTTCAAAATTTCCCCCCACTACCCCCCCCCCCTGATCCTATTTCAACCGTTAACGAACTTGAACTGTATTTTTACTTAAAACAACTAAATATTAAGTTTGACAATGATCAAACAATAATTGCCACCACTAGGGCGGTAACATATATATATATAAAATTTTGAACTGAACTAATTTTCGCCATCTCCTAGGTAGGATCGATGGACATTTGAGGAAATTTAACAAATCGCGTCATGAGTACAATCTCAATAGTGGATTTCCCTTAAGACAAATCTGCTAAAAATCAATAATGATACATTTTCCAAAATGTATTAGCTTT
The DNA here is from genome assembly GCA_019009955.1 of Riptortus pedestris. Classification (NCBI taxonomy): domain Eukaryota; kingdom Metazoa; phylum Arthropoda; class Insecta; order Hemiptera; family Alydidae; genus Riptortus; species Riptortus pedestris. Next base: position 18,642,922 of record CM032233.1, read on the forward strand.
GCTTATTAAGCGTTGAGGAATATATGCTGCTGTCATAAAGTGTCGATGCTCCGTGAATAATGAATTGCATATATGTATTGCGTTATATAGGTAATAAAAGCAACATTAAAACCTTCAATTCATACTTTAATACTTTTCTATTTTAATGGAACTCCTTTTTTAAAAATACACGTGTAATCAAGTCTTGATATACGCTTTTTGAGTTGTGTTGCGAGCAAGTAGATTGTAGCTAATATAGAGTTAAAAGTCACACACACACAATCACATAAATTTAAATTGGCAGCTGACTTTCGTCGTCTGTCAGGTAGCGCCGGGGGGGCATTTGAAGAAAGTTTTCCAAAATTGAGTCATTGGAACTTAATAGCTTATTCCCTTTGAAGGTAGATTTGGTGAAATGGGAAACTGAAAAGAAAATATTTGATCGTCCAATTTATTTTCTCATTAAATATAGATGAAGTGGAAAGAGAGAAAAATAGAATGATATAAGTTCGCAAAATTGCTTTGATGTGTTCAGCCAATATCTGAGCATCCTCGTGATTATATGTGTGTTTCTGAGTTTCAAATAAAGTCCGTCACCCAGAGGCTGCGTAAACTAAGCAGATTTCCCACGTGAAGTTTTACAGTAGGGAAATCTGCCCAATAACAACTGTAGCAGTAAGGGATCTCAAAACCTATTCACGAGGGACGAATAGTTACGGAAACGGCCGCCAGAGCTCTCGGCGGAAAGTCCTCTAGTTCCGACCCACTGACTGAGTCAAGTGCACGTTACACTATTAGCATATTTCAGGGAACTCAGCTATTGAGGTCGTACTCCTGACGTAATTTTCGAAAATTTTCTTCAAATGTCCATCGATCCTACCTAGGAGATGACGAAAATGAGATCCGTTCAAAATTATATATATATATATATATATATATATATATATATATATATATATATATCCGCTCTAGCGGTCTCAATTTTTGATTGATCGTTACCAAACTCGACATTTAATCGTTTTATGTAGAAAGTAAGATCTAATTCGTTAATGGCTAAAATCGGACCATTGGGGGGTGGGGTTTAGAGGAGCGATTTTCGATAAATTCATCATATCTCCGATACTATACGTCGGACGAAAAAAGTGTAATGGTGTAATGTGAACCAATTTTATTGCAATTTAAATTTGCTATAAATATTGTCATATACATTTATTCTCTATCTTGAATATTAACCGAGGTATTTGCATTTTTATTAAGTGTGTGTGGATAACGGGCTAGATGAGATCGGCTATAGTCGTTTCTCGTCGTAAGATTCCGAATTAGTTCGGCCGTTTCCGTAACTGTTTCGCTCTCGTGAAATTGGTACAGACTCGTTTAACCTTCTTCTTTGTGAGATATATGCTAATAAGTTCTGTTCACCCCCCCCCCCTCTTCTTTAGTTCTTGGACTACTAAAATTTGAGTTATTAAAATATAAATTATCTGATTCATTATAAATTTCAGTACTAGATATAGTAAATAGTTTGCAATAAAGTTAATGTGTTATATTCAGATATATATCAGCAATTGTTTTTCTTTCCGGTGAAGAATATGTCCATCTATCTGTTCAGCTCTGAGTGGCTGGCAGACCTATTTGTTTACAATTCAGAAGCCGTTTCCATTGGGAGCTTATTAAAATTCACTGAAAGATTTTACATTACCGTTTGTATTTATGCTGTAATTTGTAATGAATCAGAATCTGTTTTATCTCAATCACTCAAATTTTAGTAATCCAAGAACAAAAGAAGGGGGGAGGAGATGAACCACAGTACGCATTTGCATATATTTCACAAAGTAAAAGTTCAATGAAATCAATATTTGGTATTTAACCTTTTAATGAACTGGTTCATGATATAACAGCTAATTATTAATATAGCATGAGCAGGAGTGGTAATATACCGAAAGCCGAAACTATAAAATTGTAGCTTTGGTGTCTTTTTGTTTGTTTGTTACCTTTTCACGCATAAACAGCTAAACCGAATTTTATGAAACTTGGTATGTATATTACTACTAACCCTACTTAGACTTTAGGCTATATTAATATATTCTGAGACGAACAGGAATGGGGGTTATAAGGGAAACGTGAAATTAAAAATAGCGATATTTCGTTGCGTATTGCTTTTTCGGCAGATATGCACATAACAAAAGTTGTTTATTTTATTATTTACAGTACCTTTTGTTATATACACTTTTGTCGTATACCTAAGCATAAATGAGTTAGTAATGTTTTTACAGCTTATAATCATAAGGGAGATTGTAAGCTGTAATAACATTGCTAGGAACGATCAGGAGTGAAATTAAAAATATCGCTATTTCGTTTCCTATTGATTTTTCTGCAAATATACACAACTGTCGTGTAGTTTATTTAAAGTAATAATTTATTTTCTTATTTTCTTTTCTACACTTTTGTCGTATACTGAACCATAAACATTATATACTCTAAAAACTATAGCTGGCTTGATCAATTTTAAAGGAAAAAAATACTAAACCGAACTCAACTAATATCGGAATGTGGGTTAGTATTAATGCTTCTTTTATAATAAGCTATATTAGCATTTTTAGGAACCAACAGGAGTCGGGGATATAAGGAAAGCCTGAAATGAAAAATATCGATGTTTAGCTTCCTTTTATTTTTCGGCAAATATGCACATATCAAAAGTTGTTTGTTTTATTATTTAGAGTAACATTTGTAGTATACACTTTTGTCGTATAAGGAAGTATAAACGAGATATAAATTAAGCTCTATAGCGGGAGCCAACAATTTTATTAGTACTCATTGTGCTTTTCGTATAGGCAAACTATGAACAATGATGTTATGTTTTTAGACTAATATTTAAGCATTCCTATAGTTAAATATGTAGAATAACTGAAGTTGCTAAAATTTAAAGCAAATAAATGAGCGGAAGTTGAGTGGAGACAATAGAGTCTGTACTTGGCAGACCTTTGATCCGGCCGACTTGGGACGGCTTTTGGCGGTAGAAGTAGTTGACGCTTAATAATTAAAGTAATGATGTGTTTTAAATTACAGCTAAACTTTAAATGGCGCATTTAAACCAGAAGAACGTAAAACTCATTAAACTTTAGATGACAATGACATACGATATTTATTATTTGCTCTTATAGTGATGTTATGTTCTCCCCAAGAAATACTTCTTTAAATATCATAAATTATTTAAGGAAACAATGCTAAAGGGGTGTTAAAGTGCACCCATATATAACTGCTAATTATTAACATTGATCCGTTAGTATGTTACACATGACAAAGAATAAGTAAGTACAACTATGAATACTAAGTTTCATCGTCATTTATGCATTTGAGAATTTCTAATAATGGCTATTAAATACTGTCGACTCTCGCTAACACGAACCTCGATAACACGAAATCCTCGATATCACGAATTATTTTTAATCTCCTTGGAAAAACCTGTCTAACACGAAGAAATTACCATACGTAACACGAACTAATTTTCCGGTTATATTTTACCTCTATAACATGAAAAGAGACAAAAATTACCTCTGTAACTCGCAGTTCAGTAGATAAGACGAATTTGATTAGCGCATTACCTCTATATCACGATGTTCTCAAAATGGATTTCTTTAACACGAAATCCCGGCGTTCAAGTTGCAACCTGTCGGTGAGTCATAACCGGGGACAAGCGCCTCTAGTCTGTTTGCAGTCTCGTCTCGGGTATTTTTTATTACAGTGTACCAAGTTAAATGTTTAATTTTGAAGCTGTAAGGGATACAGCAAAGTTTTTTATATTTTAATCAACATTGTGACTGATAGTGTTTTTCAGTTTTAAGCAAAGGAAGATTAAGGACTTATTAATCAGTGGAATTAATATTATATTTTCTGTGTTTTACCATTTTTTTAATTATGTATATATACATATTTTAATTGATTTAAATATTCGTAAAATATTAAGATTATGTAAATTTGTAGAAGATGTAGGGAATAAATCACAGTACATTTTTTTACCTCTGTAACACGAATTTTCATTTAGTTCACCTCTATAACTCGAACTATGCCTAAGACCAACTATACATAGCACGAACAAAAATGGCAGTCCCGTGGAATTTCGGGATAGCGAGAGTCGACTGTACACAAAATAGATAAAATCATTGTTCTTGGGGCTACTTCTGGGAAAATAAATTTGTATTCTTGCATAGTTTATAACAAAAATGCTGTTCTAATTATGAATTTTGTTGCCTATGGTACTTGAATGATTGCAATCCATGGATATGTATTATATTGTAAACAGTATTTTGAACAGTGGAGAGAGATTCTTCAAGAACTAATTTTTTATTTTATTCTTTGAGACTAAAAAAGTCCGCCACGCAGGGGCTACGTTATCTATGCAGATTTCCCAGGTGCGTCCTTATTAGCATTTATCTCAAAACGTAAAAGTTGGATGAGAACCATATTTGGTATTTAGGCTTCAAATAAAGTACTTCATAATATAACAGTTTAGTCTTAATATGTAATGAGTACGAATGGGGGTTTACTGAAGACCGAAAACGAAAAAATACAAATAGCTTCGTTAAGAGAGAAAAGATATTGGAAAAAAAAAAACGTAAATGACAACATTTACATTTGCAATAAGATTAACACAATACAATTTTTCGATCCGAAGCAAAACAATGGAGATATTTCGAATTTTCGAAATTCTTCCCCTTTAACCCCCCCCCCCTCACAGTGGTCCGATTTTAGCCATTAACGAACTTGATCTTTATTTTTACATAAAACGTTTAAATATCGAGTAACGATCAGACAATAATTGCGACCACTGGAGCGTTAACAGACATATCTATCTATATATATATATATATATATATATATATATATATATATATATATATATAAAAAATTGTAACCTCTGTCTGTACATTGATTTTTTTCGCGAAATTTCACAATAACTTTTCGTTTCACATGTCATAGGCACCATATCTGCATTTTGTTTCTTTGGTGTCTGTTTGTTTGTTTGTTTGTTTATTTGTTTGTTTGTTTGTTACCTTTTCACGCATAAACGGCTGAACCGAATTTTATGAAACTTGGTATGTATATTACTACTAGCCCAACTTAGACTTTAGGCTATATTAATATTCTCTAAGACGAACAGGAGTGGGGGTTATAAGGGAGGCCTGAAATTAAAAATAGCGATATTTCGTTTTCTATTGCTTTTTCAGCAAATATGTCCATAACAAAAGTTGTTTATTCTGTAATTTAGAGTAACTTTTGTTATATGCACTTTTGCCGTATACGGAAGTATAAATGAGTTATACGCTAAACACTATAGCGGGAGTCCACAATTTTATTTGGCATAAAAGACTCAACCGAACTAAAACAAACTCGCTATGTGAATTAATACTAACGATTTACTTATAATAAGCCATACTAACATTTCTAGGGACGGGCAGGAGTGGGGGTTATAAGGAAGGTCTGAAATTAAAAATAGCGATATTTCGTTCCCTATTGCTTTTTCAGCAAATATGCACATAACAAAAGTTGTTTATTTTGTTATTTAGAGTAACTTTTGTAATATGCACTTTTGCCGTATACGGAAGCATAAATGAGTTATACGCTATAAACTAAAGTGGGAGTCCACAATTTTATTTGGCACTAAAGACTCAACCGAATTAAACCAAACTGGTTATGTGAATTAGTACTGACGCCTTCATTATAATAAGCTATACTAACATTTTTAGGGACGGGCAGGAGTGGGGGTTATAAGGAAGGCCTGAAATTTATAATAGTGATATTTCGTTTCCTATTGCATTTTCGGCAAATATGTACATAACAAAAGTTGTTTATTCTGTAATTTAGAGTAACTTTTGTTATATGCACTTTTGCCGTATACGGAAGTATAAATGAGTTATACGCTAAACACTATATCGGGAGTCCACAATTTTATTTGGCATAAAAGACTCAACCGAACTAAATAAAACACTCAGTATGTGTATTAGCACTAACGCCTTCCTTATAATAAGCCATTCTAACATTTCTAGGGACGGGCAGGAGTGGTGGTTATAAGGGAGGCATGAAATTAATAATAATGATTTCCTATTGGGGTTTCGGCAAATATGCACATAACAAAAGTTGTTTATTTTGTTATTTAGAGAAATTTGCTCAACACTTCTTTTCAATATGAACTACCAGGTAACTCGCCTGAAAAAATTAATTCAAATGTATATCAATATTTTCTCCTTAATAATTCAAATCTATGCATAATGCACAGGAGACGGGAAATATGACAATATGCAGGACAGTGAAGTTTTACATAAAAAAATAATTTTATTATTAACAAATGCCAACAACGGGTATTAACCCTAAACACTGGAACGGGTAAATGTCAAAATATTGTGCAAAGTAAAGCCTTGCCAAAAATATACCATCACCATTCAGCCTCAAATGAATTCCCGAGCGAAGCCGGGTATCTGAGCTAGTATATATAAATATATCTATATATATATATCTATATATATATATATATATATATATATATATATATATATAAAATTGTAACCTCTGTCTGTACATTGATTTTTTTCGCGAAATTTCACGATAACTTTTCGTTTCACATGTCATAGACACCATATCTGCATTTTGTTTCTTTCGTGTATGTTTGTTTGTTTGTTACCTTTTCACGCATAAACGGCTGAACCGAATTTTATGAAACTTGGTATGTATATTACTACTAACCCAACTTAGACTTTAGGCTATATTAATATCCTCTGAGACGAACAGGAGTGGGGGTTATAAGGGAAGCCAGAAATTAGAAATAGCGATATTTCGTTTCCTATTGGTTTTTCGGCAAATATGAACATAACAAAAGTAGTTTATTTTGTTATGTAGAGTAACTTTTGTTATATACACTTTTTTCGTATACCGAATTATAAACGAGATATACGCTGAAACCTATAGCGGAAGTGAACAATTTTATTTGGGACAAAAGACCCAACCGAAATAAATAAAACTCGGTATGTGTATTAGCACTAACGCTTTCATTATAACAAGCTACACCAACATTTCTAGGAACGGGCAGGAGTGGGGGTTGTAAGGGAGGCCTGAATTTAAAAATAGCGGTATTTCGATTTCTATTCGTTTTTCGGCAAATATGAACAGAACAAAAGTTGTTTATTTATTAATTTAGAGTAACATTTGTTATATATACTTTTTTCTTATAACGAATTATAAACGAGATATACACTATAAACTAAAGCGGGAGTCAACTATTTCATTAGGCACAAACGATTAAATCGAACTTAAAAACTCGGTATGTCAATTAGCATTAATTCTTCCATGATTATAAGCTATATTAAAATTTTTAGGTTAGAACGGGAGTGGGGGTTATAAGGGAGGCCTGAAATAAAAATTCGTGATATTTCATTGTCTATTTGTTTTTTGACAAACAAGCAAATAAAAAAAGTTGTTTACTTTGTTATTTAGATTAACTTTTGTTTTATACATTTCTCCAGGAACAATGTGTGGAGCAAGTAATTTGCGTAGAAATATTGATATGCTCAACAATTCATTCTAATTAGAACTATGAGGTACCTCACCTGGAAAAATTAATTCAAATCTATGTTAATATTTTGTCCTTAGTAACTGAAATCTATGCATTATGCACAGGAGACGGGAAATATGGCAATATAACAAAATATGAAATATGACAATTTGGAGGACAGTCAAGACTTACATAAAAAATTAATTTTATTATTAACAAATGCCAACAACGGATATTAACCCTAAACACTGGGACGGGTAAATGTCAAAATATTGTGCAAAGTAAAGTTTTGCCAAAAAAAATACCATAACCATGCAGCCTCAAATAAATTCCCGAGCGAAGCCGGGTATCTGAGCTAGTATATATATAAAATTGTAACCTCTGTCTGTACATTGATTTTTTTCGCAAAATTTCACGATAACTTTTCGTTTCACATGTCATAGACACCATAACTGCATTTTGTTTCTTTCGTGTCTGTTTGTTTGTTTATTTGTTTGTTTGTTACCTTTTCACGCATAAGCGGCTAAACCGAATTTTATGGAACTTGGTATGTATATTACTACTAACCCAACTTAAACTTTAGGCTATATTAATATCCTCTGAGACGAACACAAGTGGGGGTTATAAGGGAGACATGAAATAAAAAAATAGCGATATTTCGTTTCCTATTGGTTTTTCGGCAAATATGAACATAACAAAAGTTTTTTTTTGTTATTTACAGTACCTTTTGTTATATACATTTTTTTTTATACCGAATTATTAACGAGATATACGTTAAAACCTATAGCGGAAGTGAACAATTTTGTTGGGAACTAACGATTGAACCGAACTTAACAAAACTCGGTATGTGAATTACCATTAATTCTCCCATGATTATAAGCTATATTAAAATTTTTAGGTTCGCACGGGAGTGGGAGGTATAAAGGGGTCCTGAAGTTTAAATTCACGATATTTCATTTTCTATTTGTTTTTCGGCAAACGTGCATATAACAAAAGTTGTTTACTTTGTTATTTAGAGCAACTTTTGTTTCATTCACTTATGTCGTAAAATGAAGTAAATACGGGATATAAGCTAAATCTATAGCGGGAGTCGACGATTTTATTAGTACTTATTTAAGTGTTTTTAATATAGGCATATTATGACAAATGATATTATGTTTTAGTCTTATCTATTTCGATTATTTAGTTCTAAGTATGATTCGGATTAGTGAGGTTATAAATCTCCCCCCCCCCTTCTCATTTATTTATTTTCCCTAGAAAATAACTTCGTTATCTATTTCCAATAGAAATTCAAACTATAAGAGCATTTCCATTATTTAATTAGTATAATGTATTATTTTAAAAAAAAAACGTGCCGAATTTCCTCAAGGAGTGATAGCGGAAGTAGTACGGAATCAAACTCTTTGCTTTTGGTAATATATTACTTAATTCCGATATCCTCATGTTATTGAAACACATATGTACTATCATAACAATTAAACGTTAATGGTAACGATTATGACAGAAGACAATATGCGTTTAAACTCGATATGATTGTTTAAAGTATTACTTAGGTTACAGGGACGGCTACGATCTCTTCCCCTCGACTAGCTTTGTGAATATAAATGAAATTATTTTTAGGGTAACACTATTATTTAATTCCAGCAGGTAGATAAATTATTACAATAATATTTTGAATCAATAATTTAAGGAGAAGAATGTTGATAGCTCTAATGCGAGAGCGGAAATAGACGGGAGGCTAATAAAGTTAATTGAGTTTACTTATTTCTTAATGCTGGTATTACGGGAAGTGATTTCCACTGAGATCTACTATTATGAATATAACCTTACGTGCTAAACTATGCTTAAACTATATGTGCTCGGATTGGTTTTTGAACGGAAATATGTTCATTGTAGATGATATTTAATTGATTGTAATAAATGCTATTGATGATTATGCTTTGAATTATTCAAAAATGGTGAGTCAAAAAGTGGAGAGGGATAGAATAGGAACACATTTTTATTCATTCTTCATAACTAAATTACTAGCTAAGGTACCCGGCTTCGCCCGGAAATTCATTTGAGCCTGAATGAAGCCTGAAACAACTTTTGTTATGTTAATATTTGCCGAAAAACCAATAGGAAGCGAAATATCGCTATTTTTAATTTCAGGCTTCCCTTATAACCCCCACTCCTGTTCGTCTCAGAGTATATTAATATGGCCTAAAGTCTAAGTTGGGTTAGTAGTAATATACATACCAAGTTTCATAAAATTCGGTCCAGCTGTTTATGCGTGAAAAGGTAACAAACAAACAAATAAACAAACAAACAAACACACACGAGAGAAACAAAATGCAGTTATGGTATCTATGACATGTGAAACGAAAAGTTATCGTGAAAATTCGCGAAAAAAAATCAATGTGCAGACAGAGGTTACAATTATATATATATATATATATATATATATATATATATATATATTCTCTAGCGGTCTCAATTTTTGATTGATCGTTACCAAACTCGACATTTAATCGTTTTATGTAAAAAGAAAGATCTAGTTCGTTAATGGCTAAATTTGGACCATTGGGGGGGGGGGAAGTGTAATGGTGTAATGTGAACCAATTTTATTGCAAATTAAATTTGCTATAAATATTGTCATATACATTTATTCTCTATCTTGAATATTAACCAGGTCTTTGCATTTTTATTAAGTGTGTGTGGATAACGGGCTAGATGAGATCGGCTATAGTCGTTTCTCGTCGTAAGATTCGGAATTAGTTCTGCCGTTTCCGTAACTGTTTGGCTCCCGTGAAATTGGTACAGACTCGTATAACCTTTTTCTTTGTGAGATATATTATGCAAATAAGTTCTGTTCACCCCCCCCCCTCTTCTTTAGTTCCTGGACTACTAAAATTTGAGTTATTAAAATATAAATTATCTGATTCATTATAAATTTCAGTACTAGATATAGTAAATAGTTTGCAATAAAGTTAATGTGTTATATTCAGATATATATCAGCAATTGTTTTTCTTTCCGGTAAAGAATATGTCCATCTATCTGTTCAGCTCTGAGTGGCTGGCAGACCTATTTGTTTACAATTCAGAAGCCGTTTCCGTTGGGAGCTTATTAAAATTTACTGAAAGATTTTTCATTACCGTTTGTATTTACTCACGATGGTGTTAAGTGTTAGCAGTACAGGTTTCTCTATTGCAAAACTTCAGGTGGCAAATCTGCTTAGTTTGCGAAGCCCCTGCGTGACGGACTTTTAATAGTTTGACAAGTGCATGTACATCATATTAGGTATAAACTAATCATATCTTCTAAACAAAGAACATTATTCCGCCGACAAATGATAATGTATGAGCAATTAACATCAATAATACTTCAAAGAAACACTTTAATTCCTAAATTGTCCTAGCATGAAGTGTGTCCTCAATCTTTTCATAAAACTGAGCAATTTTGTTTGATCTGTCCGTTAGTGTGGGCCTGAACACCTTGAATTATATTACAGCTAAAGAGAGCTTGGAACTGGTAATTCGTTCAAATGTATTTCGTGCCCCTTTATTTGGTTGTGATCTTACCCTCACTATGTTCGTTTTACTATTACCCCGTTAATCTTTTTAAGACACAGTGATTTTTCCTCATCGCTATTACTTCTTTTCGCTTAAGTTTAACATAATTCGAAGCCAAAATGTTGGATTTGTTAGATACCGACATATCTTCAGATAAAGCTTCTCCGATAGTTGATGGCCTCAATATATTTTTTCTATTTCTTTAGTTCTTAGAGACATATTGACTTCTATTTCGTTATTGATATTGATTATTCATCACAGTCAACACTATCGACTTCATCTAAATTTCTTAATTGGAAGCGCCCTTCACATTAGGTAATACGACAAAATCAGCAATTTCCCGGCGTCCGTCTTCTGTATCTGTATGAAATACTTTTTGAAAGGGAGAAATCAGAGAATAAACATGCGTATAGCTTGTCAGTTGGGGAATAAACATGCGTAGAGCTTGTACCACAACTGAGAACTAGTAGAGAATGAAAGCAGGGAATTGATAAACTTGGTGTAAGTCATTTTGACGTACTAATAGTTGATATGGTGGCGTGTGCCCAGTTACTACAGGGATTATAGGATCTAATAGTGAATAAGTTTCTTACCGGTAGGCTTTAGGAGCCACAAACCGTTTGGTCTCCATACAACTAGTCTTCTCTTCCTCTCCCTCGGTAGCATCTATGTTCTAGACAGCCATCTGTGGTCTCCCCCGTAGTCGGTTACTAGCTACCGTCCCATTCATTTCCTCCTGCAGAGTGTCCATTGGGTATTTTTTGCCAAATGTCCCAACCATTAAAGACTCTCAGCTTTCTTATCCCGTACAATTAAATGTATCGTTACTGATATTTTCTCTTCTACTGTCTTACTTCTCCTGAGTCCTAACTCAATATCCCCTGTTGGCCCTGTTATGGCTGTAAGAAATATGCACTTAAAACCTTTAAACCTTTGCTCCAGCGGTACCTGTCACTGTACATGTCTTGTGCCCAAATATTAGAACGAGCTTGATAACTTGAGAAATGTGAGATTTTCTTTGATCTTAAGACTCGAAATTCCGCGGAAAACTCCCGCATCTTGCTCTTCCTTTCTTGCCGAGTATCTTTTTGAGGGTGAATATCTGATCCAACGCATTTCTGAACATTCCTTGATAATTGCCCAAGGCTCAATCGTAGTACGCGTTCATTATATTGAGTATTATGGTAGTCAAACCCTTGTAGGCTAGTGGGAGTAGTGAGAGAGTCCTTTGTAATTATCACACTCATTAGTGGAGTCTTTCTTCTTGATCGGATATATAGTTAAGAGTTTTACCTGTTGGGGTACATTCCTCCTTTCGGATTCCCAAAAAGGACCGTTGTATTTGACTCATGAATTGTTCACCCTCTTGTTTTAGCAGATTTCCCTCAAGGGAAATCAGTTATTGAGGTCGTACTCATGACGCAATTTTCGACAATTTTTCATCAAATGCCCATCGATCTAACCTAGTAGTTGACGAAAATGAGGTCCGTTAAAAACTTTATATATATATATATATATATATATATATATATATATATATATATTTGTCTGTTACCACTCTAGCGGTCCCAATTTTTGTTTGAGCATTACCAAACTCGATATTTGGTCGTTTTATGTAAACAAAAAAAAAATCAAGTTCGTTAATGGCTGAAATCGGTTTGGGAGGGGGGGGGGAGAGAAAATTGAAAATTCGAAATATCTCCGTTACTATATCTTAGCTTACTTATCTTATTGCAATATACATTTACTGTAAATATTGATATATACATGTATTCTCTATCTTGAATATTAACCGAAATATTTGAGTTTTTCAGTTTTCAGCCTTCAGTAAACCCTCCACTTCTACTCGTGTTACATAAACAATGCTCTGTTATATAATGAACCACATTATTCGAAGATGAAATACCAAATATGGTTTTACAGAGACTTTATTATACGAGATAGATGCAAATATGTTCTCGTGACCACCCCCCCCCCCGTCTTAAATTCTTGGTCTACTAAAATTTGATTGATTGAGATAAAAATTATTCTGATTCATTATAAATTACAGTACTAGGTATAGTACATAGTTTTCAATAAAATGAATATTTTATATTCTGATATGTTTCAGTTATTGTTTTTCTTTCCGTTGAGCCGTTGGCAGACCTGTTTGTTTACATTTGAGACGCTTCCCGCCGGCAGGGGAAAGATTTCTTATTACCGTTTGTATTTATTCATTTAATATTCACGGTGGTGTTGTCTTAGTAGTATGTAGGTTTATCTTCACGAGGGAAATCTGCTTAGTTTACGCAGTTCCTGCATGACGGACTTTTTTACAATGAAAACCGTTAACCACGGGAGAGCATTGCTCCTTTTGATTTTGTCAAACGTTATGTTTAAATCCAGAAGATATTGCTCTTCATCCACATCTTCAACGAGGACTTCAAAGCGGTCCAAATGGGGTGGGGGGTGGGGGGGGGGTGAGCATCCACAAGTTAGCAGCATCGGTAAGGACGTACTCCTTCTATATCTTAAGCACATTCTCCTTAACTACAGTATTCTTTCTATCTTTTATTTTAATTTGAGTACTGCTACCTATAAAGCGGGCTCTCTTTCCCTGTAATTGCTAAAACTAGCACATTTCATCACTCTGCCTATGGTCGTCTATAACTTGGAATTACTGAGATCTGAATTATTCTCTATTCATTTTTCTGACAGTTAACTATCCTTTACTTAGTGGTATATGTCTAAGCAGCACGACCATCGGTGTACCCAGTGATAAGTAAGTAAATAAATTATAAATTTTAATTCCATTCATTTCAATAAAATTTCTCAATTTCTCAATTTATTTATTAATGGACACCACATCGAAGGTGATTTGCCCTTTCAAAAGTAATAACAGGTAACAATAACAAAAAAAAACATACCTTAACAGCAAGTAACAATAATAAATACCTTAACAACAAAAAATACCTTAACAGCAAGTAACAATAATAAATACCTTAGCAACAAGTAATAATAACAAATTCCTTAGCAAAAAGTAATAATAACAAATATATTAACAACAAGGGACAATAATAAATACCTAAACAACAAGTAATAATAACATATACCTTAACAACAAGCAACAATAACAAATACCTTAGCAACAAGTAATAGTAACACATAACTTAGCAATAATACTAAAAAAATAAAAAAAAAAATTGACTTTGTTGTCAATAAAATTTAAGATCTGGTATTACTTTTAAATAAGTAACATTTGAGCATATATTAACACAACGAATTACTCAAAATTAAACTGGAGAAAGAACTGTACAGTTTGAAAGTAAATACAATTCTCTGTCTTCTTATCTTGCAGATATTAAATTATTAATCCTTCTATAAGATTTTCGTAAAACACGCGTATAAAATCTAAATGATTAAAGATAGTATCTTAAATATCTTATGTAATTATTAATGACTTCTTTTAGAGTAAATATGACACGCAAATCTCCGTGCGCTTATATTATTGAATCACGTGTTTGACGGAGAGCATTGTAAAAGTATTTAACTTTTTATTAACATTTCACCTTTTAATTTAATCCACACGAAATGTAAAAAAAAAAAAATTCTAACCCCATGTATTAGGTTTACAGAAGAAATTTATGAAAATAATTTACTCATGCTAGGAATACAATAATTTTTAAAAGCAGAGAACATTACATGTAGAATGAGAGAAGAATAAATGTAGTTATGAATCAAAGTATAAGCTCTGGTAATAATATTATTTGTTGAATTAAAGTCTACAAACAGTTGGACGTTTTATTAAAATAAATGATAATGGCACTGCTTTTTTCGACATTTCATTGTCAATGAAATGGGTTACCTGGAGAAGTAGCTAAGTTACTAAGTACTTGTTAATTCGTGAATCAGTGATCTCAAATCATTATTCAGTGATCTAATGGGAAGTTTATACTAGCTAGGCCAGACAGAAATTATCATATAATGTCTCTCACGCAGGGGCTGCGTACACTAAGCAGTTTTCCTCACCTACTACAGTGCCTCACTAATAACCTCAAATTACAGACTATATTAAGTTGCTGTGAAAATCACATGAATAGAAGTGAGGTAACAAAAAATTGAAAAATACAAAAAACTCTGTTAATATTCGAGTCAAGGAAAGAATGTATAAAAACAAATTGTATATTACATTTTCAAAAATATTGGTAATATATCATTTTCGATCTTAATTAGAGTGATGTTACTAATTTTTTTTTTTTACTACCTTCTCTAAACGTCTCTTTCCTCTTTATCAATTATTAACAAGCTAAACCTTTTGTTTTACTTGAAATGGTTAAATATCGAGAACAGTATGATGACGCCACGTAGTGAATTTATCTTTTTATCTCAAATTTAAAATTTATAGTAATTGAAAACTGAATACCCAACGAGATTAATTACATAACATTTCTCGATCCAACTTATGTTATACAAACTAATGTTTGACTTTCCCATCTCTAAGCCCCCCCTCTCCTTCTCCTCACCCAATTTCAGCCATTAACGTACTTTATCTTCAATTTTATATGAAACGTCCAAAAATGGAATTTAGTAATGATCAAACAATCCCATACGACCACTAAAGGTGTAACACACGCTTTCTTGTAAATAAATACAAGCGGAGCACATTTTCAGCTTCTTATTAGGAAGGGTAGGGTAGACATTTGAAGAAAGTGATTATATTTTCAATAGCTAATTTGTCTTATGGGAATTCTGCCAAAACCAGAGACCTGTTGCTGAATAAACCAAGCCCCCACGTGGAATATATCCTTGTTACATTTTACTAGTATATTTGGGCTTTATAAATACAAAAATTGATGCCTTTTCTAGCTTAAAAAGCAGGGGCTGCGTAAACTAAACAGATTTCCCATGTGAAGTTTTACAATAGAGACATCTGCATACTGGTAACACAACACCACCGTGATTAAATACAAAAGGTAATGATAAATCTTTCAGTTAATTAAAATAAATTCCCAACTGAAACGGCTTCTGAATTTTAAGAATAATTTATATTTTAATAACACAAATTTTAGTAGTCCAAGAACTAAAGAAGGGGGGGGGGCGGATGAACAGAAGGTATTTGCATAAATCTCACAAAGTAACGAAGGTAAGGTAAGGTTAGAAGAAGCTTCCACCTGAGCCGATCAGTTACGGAAACGGCCGATCTAATCCGAACTATACCCGACCACATGTCCTACAGACTTCATAAAAATGCAAATATCTGGGTTTATATTCAAGATAGAGAATGAATGTATAGAACAATATTTATAGTAAATTTAATTTGCAATAAGATTGGTTCTATACAATGTTTCGATCTGATGCATAAATAATAACATTGATATTTCGAATTTTCGAAAATCCCCCCTCTAACCCCTCCCCCTCTGGTCCGATTTCAGCCATTAACGATCTTGATCTGTCTTTTTACATAAAACCGTTTAATATCGAGTTCCGTAACGATCAAACAAAAATTGCGACCGCTAGAGCGTTAACAGACAAATATATAAATAATTTTGATAATATCTATATAATTTTGAACGGACCTCATTTTCATCTCCTGGGTAGGATGGATGGACATTTGAAAAATTTTTTCGAAAATCTCCTCATGAGTATGACCTCAGTTGCTGATTTTCCTTAAGGGAAATCTGCTAAAAGCAAATAAAGAGGGGGAGTTATAATAATAATTAGATAAGTTAGGGGATCCACAATCCCGGCATTTTTTTTTAAGACGCTAAATAAAGAACATATAAAAGGTGTCCAAGAGGAGGAATTCCACTCGGCCATATAGAATTTTCAAATACAATGTCAATATTAAGTAATCAATAATTTAAGAAAATCTCGCTCCTCTAAGCTGTAATTCCCTCTTTTAAACTCAATATATACTAAACTCGCCTTCTGCAAAGCCGGATTTGGCTAAACGTAGGCCTGCCAAACCTTTCCCAGAGAGCAGAAGCATATCTACTTCAAAAGAGGAATTACACACTTCAGACAATCACCACTCTTCCATAGATTTTCTTCTTCTTCAAATGAACGACTGGCCTGCTACCTTTCCTGGCCACTGAAACTGGGCGGAAGACTCCAGCAGATGCGACAAATGTGTTCTCAAACCAGGTTGCCCACGCTGTGGTCTCATTTAAGTTCACGCAGTAGAAGCCGCGCCAGCTTATGGTGTCGACAATAATGGCGAAGTCAAATTAAATTCCTGATGTAAGTCCCCTAATCCACGAGTACCATAGTAGTTTTTATTATATTTTGTAACTAAATTTGACGAGAATCAGTCAGTCCAAAAGAGTACAAATAATTAGTCAGTCTGTCTGTAATTCAAAATCGATGGTAGACATAATCTGAACATTATGAAAGTATGCATATTTTAATTTAATTTTAGAGTGAATGCTGTGCACCTTTTGGTAGGATTCTGATAAATAATTAAACTTTTATAACAGTTGTAGAATATTCATAGTGAACAAGATTGACTCAAAATAACGGAGATATTTCGATTTTTCTCACATCAAATTAAAAAGACAAGAAGAGAATCGACGGTACAGACTTCTACTAAGACTACTTGACAACAGGTCTAAACTGTCACTACTCAACAAACGACAGATTTATACGACAGTACTCCGACCAATATGGACATACGGACTCGAACTTTGGGGTTCCACTAAACCTTCAAATTCCAACAAAATCCAAACCCTCCAATCCAGAATACTCCGCAAAATTACAGATTTCCCTTTTTACGTATCCAATTTAACTCTCTATAACGACCTCAACATTCCTTTTGTCCATGCCCTCGCCAAATCCCGATATCAGAAATTCCACTCTCTCCTTCCAGCACATCCTAATCCTCTAGTTGAATCAAATTCATCTAACCATATTCCAGAAAACCCAACGCGACGTCTGAAGCGTAAGTGGCCAAGAGATCTTCTTGTGTAGTGTTTCAGTTTAACTCCATAATACAACCCAATGTTCTCTCCATTGTGGCTATTGTCAATGGACAACTCCCCACCTCAAGACAATATTCAAGTCATTCTTAGTATCATATCATTTGCTTGTAATATTTAAATATGTTGTTGCAAATAAAAGAATAAATATTTAAAAAAAAAAATTAAAAATTCGATTTTTATTTTATTTTATCCATCTCTATACATCCACTCTTCTTGGTTCAATTGAAATTAAGTACAAGCGTATCTTTAGTTTTTACATGAAATGATTAAATATCGAATACGGTATGGATCATACAAATATTTAGACATTGTAAAGCTTAATTGCCCATTGACGATTTCATGTCGCGAATTTATCCAAGTATTTAACATATTAAACGTCAAATCAATAAATAAACTGTTTTTTTTTCCAAAACACAGGCACATCCTCTATTTTCTGGAAATATGTACAAATAAATTGGGTGTGTCCATTGAGAAATCCTATAAACACAACTTTTTTCACCTCTACTTTCGTTAACATTTGTTTTCAATTTAATTTAAGTTCAGCAATAAGGTTGGAACAGTTTTAATTAGGTTTGAATTTATATTTTGTAGAGATTCTTTACAACTGATGCTCCAGGCCCATCATTTTAATATTAGTACTACTCTGTCAAAAACTAAAGTAACTAAAGAAATTTTGTAACCTTTTGTAAAAATGTTTTATTATACTATTATACCCGTAAGTCTTATAAAGAAGTTAATAAAAAATTAAGATGGCTTAATTAAACACTATGATATAGAAATGTCCAAAGAAGTCAATTAACACGTCATAGTAAACAAATAAATAAAAGTAAATACAAATGATGTTAAATAGTACTAATCAGATTATGTTATAAAGAATTTTAGAAGTTTAAGTACTACTTGAAAACATTTATTTTTTAAAAAATTTATTATTTTATTGCATATAGTAAATTAATATCATGTCACTAGTTGTTATATATATTTTGTTTTGTATATTATTAGTAAGATTACTAACACTAAATGGGCCAGACTCAGGCTAAAATATGTATATATAAGCCAATAATATCTATCTATCTATGTTCTGTTGATCAAACAATTTTATGAAACGTAGAATATAGAGCTTTACTCAGATATCGACATCTGAGAGAGAGAGCAAGACTTGAAATAAACCAGATTGTGTCTATAAAGTTTCTTATTCTTTTGGATTGGTATAGAAAGTATCTAGTTCGGGCTCCATTTTATCCGTAAAAAAGTTTGATAAAACATTTTTCAAGTTGATATGAATTTTTCTATTGTTTGCGACTCTTTGGCTATTTAAATTACTAGGAAGTTACCGAAATGATTGGAGTTAGTGGAAGTGCTTGATAGCATAATTCAATAAAAGTCCATCACGCAGGGGCCGCGTTAACTAAGGAGATTTATGCATTTATCTCAAGACGTAAAAGTTCAATGAAAACAATATTTGACATTTAGGCTTCAAATAAAGTGCTTCATTATATGACTTAAGTAGGAGTGGGGGTTTACTAAAGGCCGAAAACTAAAAAATGCAAATATCTCCGTTAATAATAATGATAGTCAAAAACATCATTTATATAACAATATTTATAGAACATTAAATTTACAATAAGATTGGTTCTATACAATTTTTCGATCCGACGCATAATAACTAACGGAGACATTAAGAATTATCGAAATTATTCCTCTCTAAACCCCCGCCCCTCCCCCCTACCCGATTTCAGCCATTAACGTACTTGTTCTTCATTTTTACATAAAACGTTTAAATATCAAGTTTGGTAACGATCAAACAAAAATTACGACCACAGGAGCGTTAACAGACAAATATATAAATATATATATTCGTCAACTCCTAGGTTGGATCGATGGACATTTGAGGACATTTTTCGAAAATGGCGTCATGAGTACGACCTCAATAGCTGATTTCCCTTAAGGGAAATCTGCTAATTATGTATACCTTTCCCAACTATGAAGAGCAGAAGTCAAATTTATCAATCGAACATTCCTATTTTGGGAATTTCGCCTGTCGCCTGTGAGATTGTGTCGATTGGCATGGCATTTGTTATGAAGGTGCATTACTAATAACTAAAGTATACATAACAATTGATTTGTACTATCGAATTTATGCTGGGGGGGCAATTTACTCCAAAATTATGTAACTAGTCTATGGCGGAAGGCCATCACAAATAAAAAATCAACAGTTCAAATCATTTTTATTTCTCAACTAGTTTCGCGCCCATTTGACGCCTCATCAGGAGAAGTTCTACTACACAAAGGTACTAAACTAACGGCTACATCTTTCTCTATGGCCTTCCACTAGCCGTACCAGTCGGAGAATGGCTTACAAAGTATGGCGGGCAGCTATCTATAAAATCAGCTGATTTATATAGATACGCCAGATAATAAATAAAAACACTCCGATTATCCCTAATGAAGTGTAGTCAACATCTTAAAAGATAAATTTATAGTTAACTATCACTTTAAAGTTTCTAACAACTTAAAATATACATAATTCATATGTTTTATTTCTGTTTTCTTATTGATCACCTTTTTTCTTGTTCACGGAAGTAAATCATGTGAATTATATATATTTTAATTTATTATAAACTTTAAAGTGATAGTTAATGAGTTATAAGTTTATCATTTATGATTTAGATTACACTTCATTAGGGATAATCGATGTATTTTTATTTCTTGACATATCGATATAAATCAGCTGATTTTATAGATAGCTGCCCGCCATACTTTGTAAGCCATTCTCCGACTGGTACGGCTAGGGAAGGTCATAGAGAAAGATGTAGGTAGCTGTTAGTTTAGTACCTCTGTGTAGTTGAACTTCTCCTGATGAGGCGTCATATGGACTTAAAACTAGAGAAATAAAAATGATTTGAATAATCATTTGAAGTGTTTTTATTTTTTATGTTAACCTTCCGCAATGGACTAGTTAAATAAAGTTAAATAAGTCGTATTTTTACAATAAAAAAATATGGTTTACATCATTCACCATTTTTAATTATAGTGACTATTTTTATTTATAAGTTGTGAAAAAAATTCAACAATTTATTTGAAATCATTAAACGTTATCGGATCTTAATTTATGAAAATCAAGTAGTATAAAACATTATTGTAGATTCTCCAAAAGACTATTTATGCACGATTTTCGATTAACAAACCTGCTTTTTATAATAGGAATGAAAATAACAAAATTTCGTCTCAAAATTATTTTTTAAACACTCTAGATACATGGTGCATTCACAAATTTCAATTTTTTTTTTGCAGTGTTCAGAAAAATGAAATCATTATTTAAAAATGGAAAATGGCAGCGTTCAAAAGATTTTCAATCTAATTTCACGGCATGGCTTTGAGACTTGGTACTGTTTCTGTAAAGTTATTATAGTACCCAAACGATTCTTTTAAACGCATTCCACTCATGGTTATTTGGTGCAAAATAAATGAGTTTACGAAATAAAACTTTTCCAATATTATAATGCTGGCATTTAGTTCAGTTCTGATGGGGAGTTGAATGGAAAGAGTCAGTAGAAATAAAACTGGGATCCCACAACAAGCAATCAGTCCATGCAAATTGTCCTTCCTGTATACATCAAACCCATTAAAGACCATATAATCAATCTCTTTTAATTTAGATTCTTGATTGTATAAAATGCTCTAGTTTCTCTTTTTTAATTGGCATACGTTATAAATTGTAGTAATATATTGAAGTATGATGAAGAAAGATAACGTAATAAACTGAAATTAGTTTAAACTAAGATAATTTAATAGCTTCATAAGTGTGTAAAATGCAGGTTTACTGATATCCTCCCAAATGAAGACTTACAGAGTAAAGCATCCTTTCTTAATAACGATTTCATTTAAGATGGAGTTGGGATTAATTTGATGATGAGTCAGAAATTTAGGTTGAGAACCTAAAATGTCATCATTTATTTATTTTTTTAAGATTTTTTTATAATTTAGGATATGCTGGTGTTCTTGAATGCCCATTAAGGTTTAATGAACGGAATCTTTTAAGAGCAATTATTTTTAATTATTTTTCTAACTGATTTAAAAGTGATGCAGATAAAGAGGCGTATCGTGATATTCAACAGTCATCATTCTACTTGTTATATTTATTTTTATTAATACTACAAGAAAATTAACATTATTGCCAGAGTTTCCACCGTTTCAACTACCTTGTCTATGTGTGATAAAATTGAATTGTTAGCCGGAGTTATGAGAAACTGCATGAAAGTAAAATGATAAGAAAACTGAATCTCAGCATAAGACTCAATTAATTCCTCTGCCTGTGAATGCAATATTTATTCATGATTAAAAATCCGTCCTTTTAGCAGCTATTGAGGTCGTACTCATGACGCGATTTTCAAAAGTTTTCTTTTAATGTCCATCGATCGTACCTAGGAGATGACCAAAAAAAGTCCGTCACGCAGGGGCTGCGTAAACTAAGCAGATTTCCCATGTGAAGTTTAGTAATAGATAAATCTACATACTGGTAACACAACACCACCGAGAATAAATACAAACGGTAATAAGAAATGTTTCATCTAATTTCAATAACCTGCCGTCAGGAAGCGTTAGGTTAGAAATGTAAACAAACGGGTCTGCCCGCTTCACACCGGAAAGAAAAGCAATTCCCGAAATATATCAGCATATAAAATATTAATTTTATTGAGAACTATTTACTATATCTAGTACTGTAATTAATAATAAGTCAGAATAATTGTTATCTCCATCAATCAAATTTTAGTAGTCCAAAACCTTAAGACGGGGGGGGGGCACAACGACATATTTGCATGTATCTCGTATAATAAAGGTCTCTTGAATACAATTAAACTTCGAATAATGTGATTTATTATGTAGCAGAGTATTGTTAATGTAACATGAGTAGAAGTGGCGGTTTGCTGATGGCTGAAAACTGAAAAATGCAAATATCTCGGTTAATTTTCAAGATAGTGAAGAAATGTATATAACAATATTTATAGCAAATTTAATTTGCAATAAGATTGATTCTGTACAATTTTTCGATCCGACGTATAGTAACGGAGATATTTTGAATTTTCGAAAATCCTCCCCTCTAAACCCCCCCTCACACTTGTCCGATTTCAGCCATTAACGAACTTGATCTTTCTTTTTACATAAAACGACTAAATATCGAGTTTGGTAACGATCAAACAAAAATCGCGACCGCTAGAGCGGTAACAGACAAATATAAATATAAATATAAATATATATATATATATATATATATATATATATATATATATATATATATATATATATATACAGTTTTGAATGGACCTCATTTTCGTCATCTACTAGGTAGGATCGATGGACATTTGAAGAAAAAGTTCGAAAATTCCGTCATGAGTACATCCTCAATAGCTGATTTCCCTTAAGGGAAATCTGCTAATGAGGTCCATTCATTTTTTTATTTATATATATATATATATATATATATATATATATATATGTATTTGTCTGTTAACGCTCTAGCGGTCGCAATTTTTGCTTGACCGTTACCAAACTCGATATTAAAACGTTTTATGTAAAAATAAAAATCAAGTTCATTAATAGCTGAAATCGGACCAGTGGGAGGGTTGGTTTAGAGGGGAGGATTTTCAAAAATTCAAAATATCTCCGTTACTGTACGTCGGATCGAAAAATAGTATAGAATCAATCATATTGCAAATTAAATTTACTTTAAATATTGGTATATACATTTATTCTCTACCTTGAATATCTCGCGATAGATCTCGAATCTGCTATCGGCAAGCGACTTAAAATTCAAGCTGGGCTTAAGACGTTTAGTAAAATAGAAGGATTAATGAGTTGGCGGACGGATTTACATGAAGCAGGAAACGCAGAAATACAAATAGTTCGAAAAAAATATTTATAGAACAACCGTTTAAGGGTACAATTTTATCAACAGTACTTTTGGTCCCGGAGTTACATATGGGTGGTGTTTAGGGTTTTATGATTTATCCCGTCTCTTTTTACATTTTTTAAAGAATTGTGGTAGCAGATGTATGACGGAAAAATAAATACTCTAGACATGACATAAAATTGGGGCTCAGGTTAGCCATGTGAGTTAAAGCGTTGACCTTAATCTCACATGGCATACCTAGGAGTGGCGAGTTCGACTCCCGCCTGGGCAAAGGAAATTATTTAGTGTCGGAATTCATTAAATAAAATCCTTAGTCCCACCCTAGCTAGAAAAGGGAGGTAACCTGTAGATAACCCGTCCCAATTAGCCTTAGTTTCAAAAAGTGCACGTTAATAATTAATTTATATAATAACATAAATTGTTAGGCCGAAGATATTCTCATGCCATAATGAGGATTTAAGAAAAAAAAACTAAACTGAAAAAATAATCTCCCCTAATCAAAATGCTATTTATTATTACTCGCAGTTTGTCACATAAGTTACAAATATTCTTTACATGATTTTTTCCGTCCGAAAATTCGTTTATTCGAATCTTTATTCTTGCGAACGTTAGCATATTTAAAATATTAGGAATATCAAAACGGCGAATGCTTTAAATTCCAATCAATAATATATTCGAGAATACTCATACCGTATAGGAATGTGCTAGGAATTCCATTATATATTAAACTGGCCAACCTTTCTCCTTTATAGAGGACAGTCCTCCGCCAGAAACTTTTGTCCACCCTTAAAAATGCCTTCCTTTTCTTAAGTAATACTGGATAATCTTCTTTTAAATATTTAAAAGCTAATTTGTAAATTTGACGTTCTTATTAGGCATAAAAATTCCCATTTTTACGAAAAAATAAAAACAGCTTGTTTTGGCATCTAAAATCTGGGAGATAAATTAATACATCTCAGAAATGTGATTTTTGGTCGGCATCGATTGTTATTTATTTCAAAAAAATAACTTCATTACACAATCGCGTATATATATATATATATATATGGGCGCAGCCAAGAGTACTTGACCTTTTGGCGATAAACCGCTCCATTGCAATAAACGTCACTGGAATTTTTATTACTGTGTCTCTCGAGTAATGAGAAAACTTTAGCCACTATAATTAAAAATAGTGATTGATGTAAACCATAATTTTATTTATTTATAATTTTATTTAACAATAAAGGTTTTATTGTTCAGGAAAAAAGATTTCATAAGTGCTTGACTCCGTAATACGAATGAAAATATTTTCCAACGTGAGCTATGCCACTATTTTGTAAACGTTTTTTACAATATCTAGCCTTCTGTTGCCAAAATTGTTTTCACGTGTTATAAGTTGTTTACGAAATAAACTGTGAAATGTCTCTTGGTTAGGTTTAATAATTCCGACAATTTGCTAAGAATGTAAATCTCCATGCCGTGAAATTAGATTGAAAATCTTTTGAACGCTGCCACTTTCCATTTTTAAATAATGATTTCATTTTTCTGAACACTGCAAAAAAAAAAATTGAAATTTGTGAATGCACCATGTATCTAGAGTGTTTAAAAAATAATTTTGAGACGAAATTTTGTTATTTTCATTCCTATTATAAAAAGCAGGTTTGTTAATCGAAAATCGTGCATAAATAGTCTTTTGGAGAATCTACAATAATGTTTTATACTACTTGATTTTCATAAATTAATATCCGATAACGTTTAATGATTTCAAATAAATTGTTGAATTTTTTTCAAAACTTATAAATAAAAATAGTCACTATAATTAAAAATGGTGAATGATGTAAACTATATTTTTTTATTGTAAAAATACGACCTATTTAACTTTATTTAACTAGTCCATTGCGGAAGGTTAACATAAAAAATAAAAACACTTCAAATGATTATTCAAATCATTTTTATTTCTCAACTAGTTTTAAGTCCATATCAGGAGAAGTTCAACTACACAGAGGTACTAAACTAACAGCTACCTACATCTTTCTCTATGACCTTCCCTAGCCGTACCAGTCGGAGAATGGCTTACAAAGTATGGCGGGCAGCTATCTATAAAATCAGCTGATTTATATCGATATGTCAAGAAATAAAAATACATCGATTATCCCTAATGAAGTGTAATCTAAATCATAAATGATAAACTTATAACTCATTAACTATCACTTTAAAGTTTATAATAAATTAAAATATATATAATTCACATGATTTACTTCCGTGAACAAGAAAAAAGGTGATCAATAAGAAAACAGAAATAAAACATATGAATTATGTATATTTTAAGTTGTTAGCAACTTTAAAGTGATAGTTAACTATAAATTTATCTTTTAAGATTTTGACTACACTTCATTAGGGATAATCGGAGTGTTTTTATTTTCTGGCGTATCTATATAAATAAATATATAATATAAATAAATATTGATAAATTTGACTTCTGCTCTTCATAGTTGGGAAAGGTATACATAATTAGCAGATTTCAAATCAGCTATTGAGGTCGTACTCATGACGCGATTTTTGAAACATTTCTTCAAATGTCCATCGATCCTACCCAGATGAAGAAAATGAGGTCCGTTCAAAACTATATATATATATATATATATATATATATATATATATATATATTTATATATATATATAAACACTCTGGCGGTCGCTCTGTTTGTTTAATCTTCACCACACGCCGTATTTAATCGATGTATGTAAAAAGAAAGATCCAGTTCGTTAATGGTTGAAATCGGACTAGTAGGAAGGGGAGTTTAGAGGGGAATTTCGAAAATTCAAAATATCTCCGCTAGTATAAGTCAAGTTGAAGTTTGTATAGAATTAATCTTATTGCAAATTAAATTTACTATAAATATTGTTATATACATTTTTTTCTATCTTGAATATTAACCGAGATATTTGCATTTGTATCAAGTGTTTGCGGAGATGAGATCGGCTGTCTGTTCTATTCTTTTCCACCGAAAGCTACTTCGGCTGTTTCCGTTACTGATTGCCTCTCGCATGGATATTTTTCTATTGTATTACTTCACGTGGGGAATCTGCTTAGACTTTTTAAATCCCGGTCATATGTAGCAGCGGTCGGGATATCTTTCATTTTGAATTTTTGATGGCCTCCATCTGCATGGGGCGTTATTATATTCAGAATTTTAAATGATGCTCGCTCGGGAACCTAAGTTCTCCAATGGTATATAGTGCAGATAAACATTTCAAATAGACGAAATGAATAACGGTTACACGGACTGCCTTTAAATTAATCATCTTTGTTCAATAAATGGTGGGAATTGGAAAAAGCTCAATGATAAATTACTAAATTTCAATGAAGAAGGTAATAGCCACCCTTCATACATTCTGCCTTAATGGAGGACACGTCCTTGTTAAATTCTGACAGGAATTGGCCTCATCTCTCCCAAGGGAATTTCACTCTACCCCTTTGCTTCTCTACCTGAATTTGTTCTAAATTCTTTGTAACTGAATTTCATAATAGCTACGACTAATGCTCGCAGTTATTATACTAGTCGGTAATAAACATTTAGTAAATTTAGTTTCTAGAGTTAGTTTCTGGCAACTAACTCATTTCTGTGAGTAAAGGACTACCAGATCATTATAATCGGTGTACTAAAATTCGAAATATGTTGAAGTGAAGCATTTTACGTTTTTGAATTGTTAACAACTCAACATTGTTTCGAAAACAAAAGAAAATATATTCGTTTTGTGCTTTTTTATTCATTCATTATTTGTGTTCTTGTGCTCATTATGCTGAGTCCAATTCAGCCTATTTGAAATAAGAAGCAAACTATTTTTTTTAATTATACATTTTGTAGAAGTGCGTGATTACTCTTTGACTTTAACTAAACACATGCATTTTTGTTTAGAGATCTCTATTATATATTAAACACACATATATATTTATGTATATATAGACACACACACACAAACTTACACATACATTTGTAAATAAACACACACACGCAGGCGCGCACACACTGGTGGTCACGAGCTGTCGACAAGAGAGCCCCAGGCTCCCATTGCTACTGTCGAAGCGTTTTTTTTTTGTTTTGTTTTTGAAGGAGAGAATTCATTTAGGCACTGTTTTCTTTCAATTACTGTCAGCTTTCTCTGTGCCCATACTTTTCCTATTTAGTTTATTATGTCCTTTATTAACTAATTCATTCTGTTAGAAAATACAGAAAATGTAATTAGAAAGAAATAAACTTAATAAAAATGATACGCTGAGAGTAAATGAGGCATTCAATGTATTCCGTATGAAGGTAATTGTCGGATTCTCCGTGTAAACATGACATGGATCACTTAGTAATTATAACAATACTTAAAAAATCAAATTTTAGCTTTTACCTCAAAATCTTAATTTAAGCATGTGAGTTCCCTTTAAATTTACTGCTGTTCCTTGAAAATTCAAGTTAATTAATTTCAATTTTAGAATAACCACTCGAAAACGAGCCAAGTCTAGAAAGTATGTAAAATTTAAAGCCATTGGCTGTATTCATAATGAATAATAAAATATGTATTTCATTTTTCGCTGTGAAACCTTTGAAGTCTACTAATGATAAACGTCAGCATTAAATTGTTAAGCTGATAAGTTAAGGTAGTACATCGCCATTTAACTAATCACCTAATTAAAATTAAATAATAATTTATAAATAAAGGAGTAAACATAATTTCACTAAGTTATATTTAACACATTCATAGTTTATGCGACTTTTAGCAGATTTCCCTTAAGGGAAACCAGCTATTGAAGTCGTACTCATGACGCAATTTTCGAAATTATTCTTCAAATGTCCATCGATCCTACCTAGTAGATGACGAAAATGATGTCCGTTCACAACTGTATATATATATATATATATATATATATATATATATATATATATATATATAAACACTCTGGCGGTCGCAATTTTTGTTTAATCTTCACAAAACTCAGTATTTAATCGTTTTATGTTAAAAGAAAGATCCAGTTCGTTAATGGCTGAAATCGGACTAGTAGGAGGGGGGGGGGTTTAGAGGGGAATTTCGAAAAGTATATATATATATCGGTTGCTCTAGCGGTCGCAATTTTTGTTTGATCGGTACCAAACTCGACAATTATTATTTTTATCAAAAAATAAAGATAAAATTCTATAAAGGCACAAATGGGAGGGGGGTGGGGTTTAGAGGGGAGAATTTTGAAAATTCGAAATATCTCCGTTACTATAAGTCGGATCGAAAAGGTGCATAGAATAACTCTTATTGCAAATTAAATGTTATATACATTTATTCTCTATCTTGAATATTAATCGATATATATGCATTTTTCAGTTTTCAGCCTTCAGTAAATCCCCACTTCTACTAGTATTACATAAGCTGTTTTCCAGAGGCCTTCATTATACGAGATACATGCAAATATTTTCTGTTGACCCTCCCCCTCCGTCTTAAATTCTTGGACTCAAAAATTTGATTGATTGAGATAAAAATTATTCTGATTCAATATAAATTACAGTACTAGATATAGTATATAGTTTTCAATAAAAGTAATATGTTATATTCTGATATGTTTCAGTTATATTTTGTCTTTCCGGTGAGCCGTTGGCAGACCTGTTTGTTTACATTTGAGACGCTTCACGAAGGGAGGGGAAAGATTTCTTATTACCGTTTGTATTTATTCGCTTAATATTCACGGTGGTGTTGTGTTAGCAGTTTGTAGGTCTATCTATTATTAAACTTCACAAGGGAAATCTCCTTAGTTTACGCATCCCCTGCGCGATGGATTTTTATTTTTTTTAAAATGAAAATGCCATTGCAAGGGACAAAACACACCAATGTTGGCAGTACTTAAAAATGCGAACAGTTCTTTCCAATGATAAGTTAATAAATCAAAACATCCTACATGGCTGACTGACGTCTTTGCATCAGTGGAATTAATCCAAACATCGATGGATTAGTTTCCCAAATTCAAGCTCAAGTGTCTCATTGATTACGGTGTGGCTAGTTAACTTTCGTTGATTGTAATAATTCCAAATTTTACGATTTAATTATAATGTTGGACCTATTTTTTTTTCATTTCATTTTGCTATCTTAAGAAATTGTATTATAATTACATTGTCGTATAATTTCAAGTCTGATATCTATCGTTAAAAATTATGAACACAACTTTAAAATGCACTACTTTCAAAAACGGTCCGTGAACGTATTTGCACACTAAAGTTTGGCCGACTTGTCAAAGGTTGCCCATACCTGCTCTAGTGGCTTCAATTTTTGATTGATCGATACCATAGTCAACTTTTAAAAATTTGAATAAGATTTCGAATGTAAAATGGAAAACAAATCTTGTACATCTCCAATATAATCTGTTGGATCCAAAAGTGTTTTTTTTTTTTTTTTAAATAAAAATGTCTTTGCTAGGGACAAAACGCACCAATGGCTCTTCTTGAACCAATGGAGAAATTCCTCGATTCCATTCTGGATTTTAGTTTAGCAGAAATTTACCTTCAATTATAGGCGAAAGAAGAAACCCGATCTCATCTGGATAATTAGGACATTGTGGCGTGTAGAGAGAGGTTTTAGGGAGGAGTAGAATGGGAGGGAGTGACAGTTGCCTCCAAGTTATCAAAACGGAAATAGGGTTCCGACATGGTTATACTCAGGTTCCATTCGACCGCCACCTCCCTGTTCTTGGCGATGCTAGAAATACACCACCTAACTCCCGTCGGAGAACCCCTCCCTCTCTTATTTCATCATTATCTCATAACATCAGATGTATGTAAACACGTAGTGGATCAATGCATAAGTAAGACTTTAAAACAGTTTTTTACCTCCAAGTATTCATATCCTACTTTCCGAATTATGACTTCCTACAGCGGATTCTAATGATGTCATGGTTATTTTCGAAAGAGTTCTAAAACAATTCGAGAGATTTTAATGTTCAAGAAATTAGATTTGATAAATGCTTGACTCTGTAATACGAATGAAAATATTTTCCAACGTAAGCTATGCCACTAGTTTGTAAACGTTTTTAGGAGATTTCCCTTGAGTCCGTTGAGGTCCGTTCACAAATTATATACTTATATATGCCTGTTAACGCTCTAGTGGTCGCAATTTTTCTTGATCGTTACCAAACTCGATATTTAAACGTTTTATGTAAAAATAAATATCAGTTCGTTAATGGCTGAAATCGGACCAGTGTGATCAGGCAGGGGTTTAGAGGGGATGAATTTCGAAAATTCGAAATATCTCCGTTACTATACGTCGGATCGAAAAATAATATAGAATCAATCTTATTGCAAATTAAATGTAATATAGATATTGTTTATATACATTTATTCTCTATCTTGAATATTAACCGATATATTTGCATTTTTATTACGTGTGTGCGGATAACGGACGAGATGAGATCGGCTAACTTCGGTTCTAGTCGTGAGTTTCCGCCAAAAGCTAGTTCGGCCGTTTCCGTAGCTGTTCAGCTCCCGTGAAATTTCTCTATTGTAAAACTTCACGTGGGGAATTTGATTAGTTTACGCAGCCCCTGCGTGGCCTAATTTTTACAATATTTAGCCATTCATCCTACCATAAAAAGTAGGTTTGTTAATCGAAAATCGTTCATAAATAGTCTTTTGGAGAAAAATATGCCATTATGTTTTATACTACTTGATTTGCATAAATTGAGAGCCGATAACATTTTATGATTTCAAATAAATTGTAGATTTTTTTTAAATTGTGCGTTGACAGTAGTTTAATAAAATATCTTCGATACTTAGTTTTATTGAAATGTATTTGGTAGTGGGTTTTGGGTAATGTGAAAGAATTACCTTTTCCTAGCACATAACGATAATACAAAGAAGTTTTGTCGCCAATACTGGGATAAAAAATTATTTTTCTCTCTCAGCCAAGGTACTTTCATCTAATCCGTGTGGAAGCATTGGGATTATACTCAACTGGTACTTAAAGAAAGATCGTTTACAACCACACGCACGCACGCGCGTATAGCACAACGTCAGCAGGAAATATATTAGTAAACAAGATAGTTACGTAACATTTTTTTTACTCGTAGCATAACAGGAAAGATATTAACGATTTTACTTGCTATTTTCACACTCACCAGACTACTAGATAAAGCTCCCGAAAATTCTGTTTTTTTTTTTATCATTCACAATGACCTAATTAATGATTATCCTAAGAAATGAGTTCCCATTGTGATAGTAAAATTTCAAATTCAATAGTATTCATTACCTGTGGTACGAATTTTACTTATATTTACGATCATTACCAATACATTATAACTCTTGCTTGAAGGGTCGATTGATAACTCATTTAATTTCGTCATACCAGTTTGTTAGTTGAGCATTAATATCATTCATTTATTTATTTATGTTATTCAGTTAACACTTTTCACACATAGACTAGTAGATGTACGCCATTGAAATATTAGACGAAATCAAACGGAAATACGGAGTTACATTGGTGCATTCCACTTTTGAATAATTTATTAAGTGCTCTCTGCATAGATTGTTATATATCATGCCACAGAATTAATTGAGCAAATCAAAAATATCCCACTTCCCTGCATACACTCTCATCCTAAATCAAATTCAGTTTTTCATTAATAATGCTAATTATTATTCAGCTCTACAGTCATTTTTACTAGTAGTCAATTTGTGTAGT
Organism: Riptortus pedestris; assembly: GCA_019009955.1. Taxonomy (NCBI): domain Eukaryota; kingdom Metazoa; phylum Arthropoda; class Insecta; order Hemiptera; family Alydidae; genus Riptortus; species Riptortus pedestris. The sequence goes on from CM032233.1 coordinate 18,675,542, forward strand.
ATTTTTTTGTTTTCATTTTAAAACAATTGCTATTAGTATATTCTACTATTATGGGGTGGTTATTACAGTGAAATATTAAAGGGCTCATCTTACATCATCCTTAACTTGATATTACTAACTCCGTGTACTATGTGCACTCCAATTTTATCTGTGACGGGAAAACGACTTCAAAGGCACTGATATTTACAATATTACTTCTGATTAATTACGTAGAAACGACCATTTACACAGATTCATTGGATGTGGGGGTGAAGAAATAAACCTTGTTATATTCCGCGTAGCCTCTCCAATTAACAAATTACAGACCAGTGAGTGGTTGTTTAGATGAAAACCCTTTTTGTCTAGTTATCCACAAGTTCTATTTATTTATTTTCCGGCAAAGCATATCCAATATCAATTGAAAAATTAACAAAATAACTGAATTGTTCTTGCCAGTTCACAAACTTGGTATTCAATGCACTAAAAGTGAAACATTTTTAGGCTCATACCAGATAAGGAGTTGCAAATTGATTTAAAATACTACTAGAAATAAAAGCTATGCATAAATTTACTTTGGTTTCAATAAGGAAAATTACAAACGAGAGAGTCAAGGTGTAATTTTAATCAGTCCAATTGTACTTACATTTATCAACAAATGATCATATATTATCGGCAAGTACTCAGTTTATGGAGTTTAATAATGCTTTCGCTGGCTGTTGTATACCAATTTCTTTCAATTAAAAAGTTAATTTTTTCTTTTTTTTTTCTTTTGTGTGTCACATATATGCAAATAAACTACCGTCACAAGTCTCCCTGGGGTGGATCTTTTACAGAGGTCATACTCTAAGCACTATGCATGAATGTTCCCTTTGATTACAGAAAAAAAATTGTTACTGGGCGCGATGGGTGCAAGAAGTGTTCTGAGATTCGTGTTTCATCAAAAACATTTTAGACGATAAAGAGATCTATATTTCATCATATGTGGGCGGAATGCAATCATTTATGGATGTCTTCACTAGATACCAAACAGCGAGTTTTCCATCAGACAAGATTAGTGTACGACACTCTCTTTAGTTTTTGAACAATCAGTTACTTGAAATGGTAATAGTTTTTAGTCATCGGTGTACTACGAGTAGAGATAAAACGTTCATAAAACTCCAAACACATATCACAAATTCTTCACAGAAATTCTAAAGAGCTGAATCAGTGGTAATTCGAATGTCATCTGATTGCTGAAACAATCTTCTCTCAACGTTCGTTTTGTAAATCCACCTAGGACATCACAAATAGACTATACTTGACTTGTAAAATAAATAATAGTAACCACCTCTACATGATATTTATATATTTGTGTATTAAACAAAAAGGACCTCTTTTTTAAGCTGAAGTTTTGAATGTTCACAAAGATTTTTAAAATAACTATAATTAGTACATTAGTCAAAAACCATCTGTAAAATAGTTACCATTTTTTATACGAGGATAATTTTTTGAAATCCTCTCTCTTACTATGCATTGAACATGATTTACATAACTTGTGTTCCGGGACGATACAAATGAACCAGTGATTTGAAGTTACTTCATCACCATTCTTGCTGGAGAAGTATATATATATATATATATATATATATATATATATATATATATATATATATTTTATCTGAGTCCAGATTGCCTCATGAAAAGATTGAAAAACAAGGAGATGCAGGACCTTGTAAAGCCCTGCGTGGGTTCGAGCTTGTAGTCCCCTTGTACTGAGTGATGCACTCTATTTTAAGGGGTGATTGTAAGGGTTTTGGGGTGTTAGAGCGTGAGGTATTGTGGGTTGACCTGGCATCTGGCGGGACCTGGTAGGAATTGTGAGGGATAGTAGAAAACGAAAGAAGGAGGTAGGATAGGAGGAGAGTAGGTAAGAAGAATATATATAAATTTATACAATTATATATATAGGGGAAACTCCTAAAAAGACAGACTTTGCAGAAATGATGATGATGGCCTTATCTCGCCATTTTGTCTTTGTTTCTCACGCAGTAAGAAGCCTGTGTAAAAAGTAATTGAAATTTATGTTGGATAAAAGGTATGATCCGAAGTGGAAATCGGACAAGTAGAAGTAGGAATTCATTGAATGTTGAAACCAAATAATAAAATTAAAAAAATCGATTTAGAATATTTATATATGTATAATTTTGAACAAACCTACCTACAAACCTTACTCATCATCTCCTTGATAGACTTGATGGATGTTTGAGGAATTTTTTTCGAAATTAGCGTCATGATTACAATACCAATAGCTGGTGGAATCCGGCTAATGAAGCGTGGGAATAACAGATCTGATAAAATTTTATGGTGACGAAAAAATATTGCCATATTTGACGACTAGCTAGAATATTTAAAAATACTCAACAGTATGTGAAAAAACATAAGGCTCACCAGTAACCTAAAGTTAGGTTGGCTATTTGACTACATACCACGTTCATAATTATCATTAGCGTTTTCTTTTTCAATGAATTCCAACACAGAAATACCTACGCAATTGTTTGCTTTGAATTTTAAATGAATCAAAAACAAATAAAGAATTTTTCTTTTAACTTTAAATGTCAAAGAGTTCATTAGCTCTACCAGAAAACTAAATATCTCCCATCAATGTGATTAGCTTGTTGTAGGGGAACTGTTTAAAAAAGAGTTTTAACTATGGAATTTTTTTTAACTATTAAGAGGGAGTTAAGCGGAGTGGAGTGATAGTGAAAAACACATTTTAAAAGTAACTCAGATTTAAATCTTTCCACTGTGTATTAATCCAATTATCGGGTACAGTTCAGGGGACTCAGGACCGTGGAAATCGGGGAATGTATCCCATTTATAACACACACCATTCTTTCAGTGCCATTTTAGGGAAATCAGCTATAGAGGCAGTACTCATGACGCGATTTTCGAAATATTTCTTCAAATGTCCATCGATCCTACCTAGGAGATGGCGAAAATGAGGTCCGTTTAAAATTATATATATATTTGTCTGTTAACGCTCTAGCGGTCGCAATTTTTGTTTGATCGTTACCAAACTCAATATTGAAACGTTTTATTCAAAAAGACAGATCAAGTTCGTTAATGGCTGAAATGGGGCCAGTGGGAGGGGGGAGTTTAGAAGGGGGATTTTCGAGAATTCGAAATATCTCCGTTACCATAAGTCGGATCAAAACATTGTATAGAACCAATCTTATAGCAAATTAAATTTACTATAAATATTATTCTATACGTTTATTCTCTATCTTGAATATTAACCGAGATATTTGCATTTTTATTAAATGTGGGCGGATAACGGACGAGTGAGTTTCCCACCAAAAGCTAGTTCGGGGGTTTCCGTAACTGTTCGGCTCTCATGTGGAGATTTCTCTATTGTATAACTTCACGTGGGGAATCTGCTTAATTTACGCAGCCCCTGCGTGACGGACTTTTAGTAAATGAGGAAGTAAATCAGCTATTGAGATGGTTCTCACCAAGCGATTTTAAGAAAATTCTTGAAATGTCTATCAATTGAACCTAGAGATAACAAAGATTGAGGCTGGTTTAAATATATATATATATATATATATATATATATATATATATATATTTATATATATATATATATAAATGAACATTCTATGCTCTAGTGCATATGTGGGCAACAACCGGCCCGGTGTAAGATTTGATCCGGCCCTCCAGACATTCGAACAAAAATATTGCACTACTTACTCAAGAGGAGGAGAGATTTGTGAGTTTGGCAGTTCTTATAAATGCGAACAGTTCTTTCCAATGATGAAAGTTAATAAATCAAAACATCATACAAGGCTGACTGACGATAATTTGAACAATTCTTTTTTCTTTGTATCAGTGGAATTAATCCAAACATCGATGGATTAGTTTCCCAAATTCAAGCTCAAGTGTCTCATTGATTTCGGTGTCGCTATTTAACTTTCGTTGTTTGTAATAATTCCAAATTTTACGATTTAATTATAATGTTGAACCTATTTATTTTCATTTCATTTTGCTATTTTGAGAAATTGTATTATAATTTCAGGTCTGATATCTTTCGTTAAAAATTCTGAGCACTACTTTGAAATGCACTACTTTCAAAAGCGGCCGTATTTGCACACTAAAGTTTTGCCCACAACATGTCAAAGGATGCCCATACCTGCTCTAATGGGTTAAATGTTTGCTTGATCGATACCATAGTCAACTTTAGAAAATTTAAATAAGATTTCGAATGTAAAATACAAAACAAATCTTGTACATCTCCAATATAATCTGTTGGATCCAAAAGTGTTACGTAACCAAAATATTTTAACAATGTAATGTGCCATCTCATTCCGAGCTTTAAATTTGAAGTTTTGTTTACATTGGGAGAGAAATAGAGAATCGAATTAGACATGAAATCGTCAGCGTGCCATCCTTGTGGGATCTTCTTATACAGCTCTCTATGCTCTTTTTGATATCAATAGAATTAATATATGCGGTTTACGAAAAAATCAATGGTTACGGACTATAGTGGTCAATTAAAAGTGAGAAGATTAAGCAGCGAGCGCGTGTGTGTATGTGAGCTGGTTGTGGCGTCCTACTTTGCTGAGGCAGTCTTTAAGGCTGAATAATGAATGCATATGATATTCATTGAAAGGCTTCATTGTACTCGAAAACCTATACCCCCCGACTTAAGGAGCATATTTTTCTAAGACGAACATTGGAATATCTAAGGATAAATTTTAATCGGTTCCCTATCAATCCCCTGGAAAATTAAAAGTAAACGTCGATCATATATACACAGCATGTTGGTTCATTATCTATCTTGAAACATCAACAATAGACGTCCGACCCAGGCTCAACAAAAAGATGTTCTATTAACCAATGACTTGTGAACCAATAAATTCTTGGTGGCCTATAATCCTAAAACCAACGGGAGTTGTGCTAAAAGCATGAAATTAAATCTGAAATGTTAACGTTTTCCGTAGATTGATTATTAGATAATACAGTTTACTTGTACACACTTTCAAAAAATAAATAAACCGAAGGAGCTATTTAACATAAATAAAATAATTATTACTATAATGAAGATTCCTTTAATACCTAAGTGACTTGTGGGCTAATAGTGACTCGTATTAATACTAATGTTTCTCTCATATGTTTCTCTTCGCCTCTTTTAGCAGATTTCCCTTAAGGAAAATCAGCTATTGAGGTCGTACTCATGGCGCGATTTTCGAAACATTTCTTCAAATGTCCATAGATCCTACCCAGGAGATGACGAAAATGAGGTCCGTTCAAAATTATATATATTTGTCTGTTAACGCTCTACGGTCGCAATTTTCGTTTGATCGTTACCAAACTCAATATTTAAAAGTTTTATGTAAAAAGACAGATCACGTTCGTTCATGGCTGAAATCGGACTTGTGGGGTTTAGAGGGAGGATTTCCGAAAATTCGAAATATCTCCGTTACTATACGTCGGATCAGAAAATTGTATAGAATCAGTCTTATTGCAAATTAAATGTACTATAAATAGTGTTATATACATTTATTATCTATCTTGAACATTAACCGAGATATTGCATTTTTCAGTTTTCAGCCTTCAGCAAACCCCCACTCCTACTCATGTTACATAAACAATACTCTGTTATATAATAAACCTCATTATTCGAAGCTTTAATTGTTTTCAAGAGACGTTTATTTTACAAGATAAATCCAAATATGTTATGGTGCCCTCCCCCCGTCTTTCAGCTGTACCAGTTTTTTTACGTTTCAGGTTCTTCCCGTGTGGAGCTTTCTTATTATCGTTTGTATTAATTCACTTGATGTTGCTATTGTGTTACCAGTATGTAGATTTATTTATTGCTAAACATCACGTGGGAAATCTGCTTAGTTTACGCAGCCCCTGCGTGACGGACTTCTTTTCATCCACACCATATACACTTATCTTACTCATATTGACTATGTTCTCATTATACAGACTACTGAAGGCTTGTGTTTCCAACTATTTCGGCATGGAGTGAAGTTACTTCCTAAGGACTGAAAAAGAATGAAGCAAATTCCGAATATATATTAAAACGTAGTCAGTCAAAAGTACATGGAAACTCCGTGTAAGTCTTGATATCTTTTCCTCAAATATAATTTCTATCCAAAATCTGAAGATAATCCTGGATTTGAAGTTCTTCTGGGTCTATGAACTCCTTAGACTTCTCTCCGAAAAAAAAAAATGGGGAGATCGCAAGGGAATCTCAAGGGGCGTTTGAAACCTTAGCACCATAGCTGCCTCGTTATATCAGGCATAGCCTCGACCCGGTACGTGATAGGAAAATGAATTTCTCCACTTCGTAGATTTAATATTATTGTTATTCTTTGAATCATTTTAACTCAATTAAACGATCATCAAGTCTTGGCGTCAGGCCCAGATAACAAGACCCCTTGATGTATAATAGGTCTTTATTCAAAACTTTGGTCTACGTGTTTCGAGGGCTCAAATACAACCTCTTCAAGATTTGTACGAAATTAAGGTCTCAGAAGAAGTGCCATTCGGGGTCAAGACACTTGTATGACAATGCTTTTATTAAAATACTACAATTCAAGACCTATTAATATACCCTGCCACCAAAACATCGTGAGTATAATGCTAATGTTGTTTTATATAGAGTAATAAATTGTTTGGAAACCTTCAAAAATCAGGACATACGGCAAATATATTTCTAAAAACGTTAACATGGAAGGAAGACCTATGTTTCAAGATATTTGGGTAACGATTCCTTTCTTTGAAGTCATAATATCCCAAGATGGTCTCAAAAAATTTTAATTATTATGTTTGCAAAACATAGAAACAATTCAATTGAAGGAATGGTCAGTTTGGAAAACTAGGGACTAAATGATGTTAAAGTCTGTATATATGTGTGTGTGTGTGTGTGTGTGTGTGTTTATATATATACACGATATCTTCAATACTATAATCTTGCACTAGCTTCAATAATTATGTATGACTGAAATTTTCAAATTTATTTAAAACGAATTTAATTTAAGAATATGAGAAATTATGGATGTAAAATAATACATTGATTTTTTTAATGAAAAGTAATTAATTGCTCTTTTATTATGAGACATTTTTATTCTTGTAGTGATGAATTTTTATGCCATTAAAATAATAATACTTAACATTTTTAAAATAATTGATAATAATTTACAGTAATCATGACATTCATACCTGAGTGAAGCTTGATATTAATATGTAGGTATAGATTGTAGTATAGAACATGCAGTATATAAAGAAAGTGAACAATTGCATACAAAAAATACAATACGTCTAAAATGTTATGAATTTATACTTCGTTGTATTATATATTCTAAATGGTCTTAATAGGTCGCAGAAATTAAGTTCCAATCAAATATGTACTTAACTTCTGGATCATATAGTAAAGACGTCATATGACAAAAGTTCAGTAGAATTTCACGATCCAGAATCAAACATTACCTTTTAATAATAAAGTATTAGGACTGAAGTATTAGACTGAAATATGTTCAATATGTTATCAAGATACATAATCCATGAGAAATAGTATGATAAAACTGCTTTTGTAGATTTTTCAGATTTTCTTTTTATATTTTACTTGAAATGAAACCAATGCAAGATGTTGTAAAATCATGGCAATATGAGTTTAAGAGAATTTAAAACTTAATAAGTCTTTTTAGTTTAATATTTGACATTTTATTAGATAACACATTGAATAAAGTTTATAGATTTTGTTCATGTGTAGAATTCTTTATTCAATTAGATGTTTGTTTCACATACCCATTTCTGAATTAATTGAAATGAAATTAAAAGATTTAAATAAAAAAAAATCCAAATGTGAGAGGATGAATTCTAAAAATCATTTAACATCCTTGTACAAATTATTTATTTTGTTTTGTGCCCCACAGCGATGGTGATTGGCATTATTAGGATGATATATTGACTCCTTCATGTGCTTACCTTTTTTTTACTTTTATATTATGGAAACTATTTCTTTAATATCTGATTCTTTCTCATATCCGTGCTTTGTCTAAAGAATATAATAAAAGTTAACCCTTTTAAATATTTTTATGTATGCTATAGACCTATTCTATTTTGTATTATATGTTTTTGTAAATGTTGATGTGTTTTAAATATGTTATTATTTGTGTAATATATTGGCTGCTGTCAGTTAATAGTTCTGCCATATCGTGGGGTATGTGAAGGTTTTTTCGTTGGATGCAGTCTGTACAAATTAAAAGAAGTGTTGTAATCGTAAAAAAAAAATCGGTTAACAGATTTCGAATGAGTTTTTCGTTTTTCCCCCTCCCTGAATTTATTTTGATTATTTTCCGTCGTGGCCTCTGTAAGTATGTATCTCGAAGAACTCAAAAACGACTAGCTCTTGAGTGGTAAAATTTCATATTTCATATACTGTCGTATCATTCGTTGGATACATTCCATTTAAATCGAAATCGACTAAGGGAGTGGGGTAGTTTTTGAAAAATACAAGAATACAATCACTCAATGTAAATTATTATTTAGAAATTCCGTTTACATTTTAATTAGATACTTGGTATAAAAGTTAAACAGAGTAGATGATGATCGAAAAACAACCACGATCATGATGATGGTAGTAACTAAAAAACACAAAATACAGCTACGAATATATAGCTGAAGAAATAATGAAGGATTACCCCTTTTAAATCACGAAGCAAAGAAGCAACATTAATTTTATAATTAACTAACACCATCCCAATAAACAACAATTAAATCACGATATACTTACTTAACAAATTAAGGATGAAAATTATTTAATATTTTAGACAGAAACAAGAAGGCCATGTAAAATGAATAGAATCCCATTTTGAGATTGCACCCAGCATAATCTCTTCATCCACGAAAGCACGAATCTCCCTATCCCTTTACATCATAAGTACGGTCAAAGTTCACTAATGGAATGCAGACTGGAAAGAAACCCCAAGAGACTTACTTGGACGTATAATGAAATTAGCATTCAAAACTACTAAACGATACAATCCATGGACAACAAATAAAAACTCGGCCTTTAACAGAACATAGACAACCAAATTAATATTGAAAACGATCACAGATTCCTACAAACTTTCAGAAATTTGACCATGATATATATATATATATATATATATATATATATAATTGTGTTGGTGTTTTTGAACAGTTTAAATGTATATATGGTGTTCTTATTGTTTTTTTGGAAATTTGGTCAATGTTGGTGAAAAAAATCTTAGTTTATGCCAAATTTTTTACAGCCCTGAAGAAGAGAAAATAAATATTCTCGAAATATTGGCATAAACTAAAATTTGTTCACCAAAATTGACCAAAATTCCAAAAAACAATAACAAACCATATATATATATATATATATATATATATATATATACATATATGTGTGTGTGTTCGTAAAATTACTTTGCGTGTATATATTAATTAAATAAATATCAAATATAACATACCCAATGACATTTATTAATAATCTGCCTTTCATGGGGCAGATGCATCTTAAACCTCTTAATATAAAAAATCTCTAAACTTCTTATAACCCCAAATATTCATTGGTGAAGCTTCTTTTCACAAATTGTAAATTGCACTAAGTACATACTATTATACGCTAATTTATCCAGTAAATTTATCTATTATTAAATATGCAAAACATTTCCAGACGAGAAAATTCTTGAAATAATCAGAGCATTAAATATTGTAGAAGTGGCAAGGAATATAAGTTGAAACCGCGGGTCCTTAGAAAGTAGCAACTTGATGAGAATCGTAGGAAAATCACTGCACTACATAAATTGATCTTATTCTGCTTAAATAATGTAGTGCTGACTACATTCTTTATTTACCAGCAATGTACCTTCTATAAAGCCGAGAAAAACAAGTTCATTAATATTATACAACAGTTTTTGAGGAAAACTAAGTAAATGGCAAAAATGTTTAACAATTAAAGGTACAAAACCTGTACACTGGTTACAAATATTTAACAATCAAAAGGCAATTGCAGTTTTAAAAATCAGCAACAAGTATAGAAACAAGCAGTGCCCCACATGTCTAATCACAGTAGTTATCCCACCAACGAAACCCATTCATAGTTCTTGCCATTAATAAATTACTGAGATTTGCCAAAAACTCAATGGAAGATTTCTGTAGTCTTTGTTTGTTTACATATTAAATAAAAATATTTATCATACTTATTATCTAAAATATTTACATCTTATTATTAACAGCATAATAATAATTGGTAGGCCAAATAAAAGTCTACATTGCAATAAAAATAAATAACAAAAGCAAAAGGAACAATGAACATTGCCATTATTAATTATAGACCACTCTGAGAAGCTGATGCATAAAAACATAGAAGTTTTAATTGTCACTATCTCGCCATCTGCAAATATTTATGTATACTTTTAAATAATCGTGACTCGTGAAGTAAATTTCTTGTAGGAATGTTGAATACCAATTACTTTAATCGCCATAACATCTATCTGTGGTTTAAAAGTAAATAAAATAATAGTGTCTTCTAAATAAACTTTTTGCGTCCATTACATGAATCTGACGTGGACTATGTATTTTACTAAAATTGTAACCCTAATTAACATTATTTCCCGGTTAGTTAGAGGATATTGAAATTATTGTACTTTCATTACATGTTAAAAAAATAGTAGAATATGTCACGTTTTTTTTTGGTTTACATTAACATTATTACTAAACATTATAATGCCCTGTTATCAATTTCATTCGTATATTACTATTACTACTTAGCACAATAATTGCCATCTATAATTATATTACTTTCGCAAAGAACAATCTACATTTTTAGCATGAATTATTAATTTAATGGAAATGCTTCATTAATAATCTTAAGTTATAGTTTGTATATGACATGCTCTATAAGTACTGAGAAACATGAGATAATCGTAAACTTGTTTTGACCAACTAGTTTAAAAGCATCTTTCAGAGATAAAGTTTTTTAATTCAATTTCAAGTTACGGTATTTAGAAAAGATTTTGAAGGAGCACGGAGAAACTTTCATTCCTTGAAGAGTGGCTCACAAGAATCTAGCGTCTGTATACTGAAAATGATCTATATTACCAACTTTCTCAAATTAAATATTTAAGCGTTGAGTTTTCCAATGCATAAAACCATATTTTAACAGAGAATGTGATTGGCCGTCGTATATTAGTTTTTCTATTGAGAGATATTTCTTAACACACTTGAATATGAAGCAAAGGAGTTTTAGTTCATATTTAGGTACTGCAATATAGACTCATGCTTTTGTCAAGAGTTATATCTATAGACATTATTATGGGGACAGATTAAATAATTAGTATTATTCTTTCAAAACTCCCCAGTTGAGTATGAGTAGTGTTTCCTGAAACATGTAGTACTTGTTATTATTGTTAAAGCTAACGTTTTTGCTAATAACCAATCAGACAAGAGCCCCATGGCAGCAGAGCCTGTTTAAGCTTCTTGAGATCTGTACATTAAATAATTAAACTTGTAAATAAATAAATAGTACATTTTAATAGTTCAAGGTTGGTTGGAGGTGTGGATTCGTGTTCCTATATTTTATAAATAGCAAGGGACCAAATGTTTAAATTTGTGACCACTAAGTAATTGCCTGCTATTCCGTAACAATTATATATCCATTAACATCGTCGTCTATTGGTAACTTATGGTTATTTTATATTTACAATACTGCCGTCAGACCAACTGTTGTTTACGACAGTGAATTGTGGGTGGGGACCATTGAAAACAGGAAAGCCCTCTCCGTCTAGGGGAGAAGAGCATAGGGGAGGGGTGCACACACGGGGGATCTGAAGCAACGTCCAGTTACATTTTTCGAGTAATGTCGAGATTTATGGCGAGCTTGATCTCATAAATGCTATTAAATTGAGAAGATTACAGATAATAACTTGGACAATGTATTGTCAGGAAACTTGATTTCAATTTCAGGACAACTAGAACCGAATAAGTAGAAACATAAAAATCTATATGCTTATATGAATTCCAACGGCCACTATGTTAAGCCATATCTGTTATTTCAGTAATATAATTCATTATATATTAATGAACACATTATAATTCATTGAAAATACATGGGAGAATGCATTTACGTAAAATAAAATACATGCTGGCCAAATCTATGGGATTACGAACCTGTGGTTAACAGACCAGTATTTTTACCTTCGACAGGTTATGGGAACTCCCGGTTATTTCAGTCTATAGTAATGCTGAGTTATGATTTAAGAAGGCTGTAGTAGTTTAGTTAGTGCTAATAAACTTCATTGAATGATTTGTTTTATAGTTATTGGTATTCTCTGACGCATGCTCATTTTAATTGGTTTCTCTCTCTAACCTACGACAATAGGAGAAATAACAGTCGTTCCTTTAAAAGTAATTAATATAAAATAATACATATATTTACATTCATTCAAATGTACAAATATTATATGGTTAACAAATTTTAATTTAAAAATGGCAGATAAATCTACCCACGGCCCATGTTGACATTTTCCAATCCCTCTTCAATTTCTGCCCTTGTTGAATATAATTTCTGGAAAGTATATATTATTTTCTACAACAACATTATATTGCTTATTTTCTTATCTTTATATTGGAAGATTACAAGCATCAATGTTTCAAGCATAAATAATTTCCCCCCTAAGCTGATGTGGTAATAAATGAAGTATTCAAGGAACTATTGCCTATTTTGAAACATTTTAGAAGGGTATAGATCCTCTATTGTATTGTAATAGGACTGTTAGTTCTTTAGAGAGGATTATTAACTATTCGAGAATTTAACCCTCCCCCCCCTTTTATTTTTCCTGCCGCAAAAAAAAATATTTATGACTCCTTCATTTTTTTTATAATCATTACACGTTAATGTAATAAAACCATTTAACTTGAGGCAAACCAGCGTACTAGATTCTTTTTATGTCTTCCATATTTATTTTATAATATAAATTTCGAAAATGTATTTCTAAAATTAATTAAATTAAGTGAATAATGGCAAGACAAACGCGAAGTGGGAATTTTCAACAATACCTATTGTATATTAAAGAATACATAAATTAAAATACAAAAAGTGGGTCAAGCGTTCTCAGTCTCACTATATAACAAAAGGATGGTTTAGTCTACACTTCTAGAAGATTTTGTATAAGAGTGAGAACTTTCTATTGCAAAATTGGTTAGAAAAATGCAAAATATAATATAATTTCTTAAATCGTAAATTTAGTCAGGGGGAAAATTCCAAATCTGTAATAGAATTATGAAGTTCACAATAGTCCAGACATGTACATTTGCATTCCTGAAGATTAATTATCGGCAAGAATGGTACTGTTGCATGCAATTTAGTTTAATTTATTACCTAATTATATGGAATCTGAAAATAATAAAATTCACTAACGTATTGCTAACAATATAGAATAACTTCTTTAACTGTATGATAGGATGACCCCCACTTTTATGTTAGCTTAATAGTAGCAATTTCAACTTCTATGTAACTATTGCGAAATAATAACAAAGAGAAAAAAAGAAAATAAGATAAAATTAAAGAGGGAAAATTGGTTAGAAGCAGCGTTCACATAAATATATTAGTGTTAGTGAACTGACCTCATAAACTCGTGGGATGATCGACTTTAGACTTACTTGATTTGGAGTTGCTGCCTATACCGTACCCTTCTGGTGGCTTCGCTTGCTATGAAGCCACCTCTCTCTTTATCGAAACCTGTAATAAATATTAAACATAATTATTAATGAAGTAAAAAAAAAGATAAAATAAGCATTTTCAAAAAGTAAAATCTTAAACGTTGGTGTCATCACACAACGTATTCGCAAGTACCTACTACAGAAAAAGTTCAATGAACAAAATATTTGGTATTTAAGGTTTCAATAAAGTGATTCATGATATAACAGCTTATTGTTAATATGACTTGAGTTGGAGTGGTGTATACCGAAGGCTGAAATCTAAAAAGTGCAAATACCTCGGTATTTATGATAGAAAATAGGTATATAACAACATTTAAAAGGAATTAAAGTTGCAAATAAGTGTGCTTCTATACTATTTGGAGATCCAAATCATAATAACGAAGATATTTCGAATTTTCGAAATTCTCCCCTCTAAACCACCCCTTGATCAATTTCAGCAGTTGACGTACTTGATACTTAGTTTTACATAAAAAGCTTATATATTGAGTATAATTTTGGACGGACTTCATTTTCATCGCCTCCGGGGTAGGATCGATGGACATTTAAGGAAAATTTCAAAAATCGCGTCATGAGTATAACCTCAATAGCTCATTTCCCTCAAGCAAAATCTGCTAAAAATCCAGATTTCCGCCAATTATTTGTGAAAAAATAAAAAAAAAAACAAAAAAACCTTTAACTGCTGGACTATAACAAGAGGGAGTGGGAAAATCTAAATGAGCTGCTTCACTGCACAAGAATATGTGAAAGATAAGGGAGGGGAGGGGAGCTGAGCCCTGTAACCATTGTTACTCGAACTAAAGATTGGAGTGCTAGCGGACATAACGTGCGCAACTGGCAGATGATGGATGAGCCCTTAACTCCAGTGATGGGCTGTTGCGCCGGGAGTTCTGAATATCTTTGCCAGCATATCGGCTCCTTAATTATATTGAATAGGTGTAACCTACCTCCCTACTGGGTCTTCAATCTACTAATAGATCTGCTTGTTCCACAAATTTTCCTATCAATCAACTCTTTGTATGCACAACAACGACGCATAAAATTTGACAGATGATCTATTGATAATGGCCCAAGGCCAAGGAGACTGACAGCAATTCCCCTGGAGCAGCATTAATTGTTGAGACTGCTAGTGGACATATTCTAAAATACAAATACCGACTTGATGCTAGATGCTCCAATGATCAAGCTAAGAAATACGCTGTTTTAAAAGCTACCGAATATATTATAAAATCATCGTACAACCTATCCAAATATACGACCATACACACAGATAACACGACTCTCGTTTACTCAATATGCAACCCTTTAATGCACAACCCGCTCACAGAAAACATTTGACGAAATATTCTAGAAATTATACATTTAAACCTACACATACACATAGACTGGATAAAAGCCCATTCAGGAAATACTGGAAACGAACGACGTTAGCAAAGGAAGCAGCCCAAGATACAAAAATAATCCCAGAATTATCTCTTGTACAACTCTAATACATTAAAAAATACTTCCGTACCGACACAATACATAAGTGGAACAGAGAATGGACGACATGCAACAAATCTTACAGCTTACATCAATACATACCAAATATAACTCTCAACAACTACAACACAATTAAGAGTCACCATCACAAATGCACACAATTTCTAACGGAACATGGACAGACAGGACATTATTTAACAAGATTTAAAATTCAAGACAATGACAAATGTACTTGCGACTCACAGACAACACAAACGATTGTAAATATATTTTATGACTGTTCAAAATTTAATCCAAAAAGATCATATTTAATAATGAATATAATTTTAAAAGGAGGTAATTGGCCAGAACCACCTCATATTTAATAAATAAAATAAAGAACTTATAAAATTTATCAAAAGTATAGATATGGATGTAGCAAAAATGCATTAGAATGTAAAGTTGATTGTGAGGAATGGGAATCATAATTCAATATATTTACCTTACATAGACTCGCAAATTAAACATCGATTGAGTTTAACTATAATTGATTTGTTCCTTGTTCCTATTTTATTTATTTACTTTTTCATTCCCTTTATTTATTATATTGGTAATTATCTTACTTATTTTAATATTATTATTATTTCTTTTATATTATATCTGAGTAGATAGTTGATTAACGTATATATATATATATATATATTGTAAAATAAAAATGTATTTAAACATAATCATACATGTAATATGGCATGTGGCAATGGAACATGTATTCAAATAAATAACTCCTCATAGGGTTACTATAAGGAGAGAGAGAGAAAAAAAAGGCAAATGAGAGTTCTATTATTTCTTAATTTCATTTTTTATGCAAGAAGGTAGCTAGCGGAAAATATTCGTAAACAAAACTTTGACGCCAATAGTTATAGTTAAGCTTTTTAGCTTTAATATGTTGATTATGGACATTGCGGGGCAGCTCGTCTTCAAATCTTGTGTCTTCAAACAAGATCCATTCTAATCATCAATTTGTATAAAAATGCTAACAATAATTGTTCAGGTTTATTAGAAGAATCAGTACACCGAAACAGCTCCTCTCTCTCTCTCTCTCTTAAAACCATTAAATTGCCAATTATAACTAAACCAACTTCACATTGGCTATAGTTAAAAACATTATAAGAGATACAAGATGATATTCTTCCATTATTGAGAAAGAGATTAATAAATTAAAGAGAGAGAGTAATAAATTAAAATGCCCCCATTAAAGATTCATTGAGTCTTTCACCTTATACGTAATGTTGTCGGCGATCCCCAGGTTCGTTTCTCCAACAGAATGGAGGCATGCCAATGCTAGATTTAGTTCCCGATTTCCTGTATATACAGTATAAACTCCAACCATCATCTTGCCTGATAGATTTCACTGTATAATTAACACAAAAATCTCAAATTTTCTGTTGAATATGTGAGCAAATGGGAAAAATTGAATGTGAATATTATTTCAATCGAAATGGGTTTACTACAGAGTTGACAAATGAAGAAGGTAGTAGAAAAATATTAAATTATAATATGTTCTTTCACCCATTTCACAAGGGGAAACGTAATGAGCAATTTAATTTATGAAGCCTATAAGTTTAACAAATGATACTCACAATTAATATGGACTTCACGACCAGTTTATAGAAGGTTATGGAGCTTATTAAAAACTACTTTATCAAATCAAACTTAATAAAATAGTAGTTTAAAAATTTCCAGGAAGTTCAATAATGGGAAAGATGCGGCAGTCTGCGAGCAATAGAAATAATATAACGTACCGAAATCTTATCATCAATATTATGTAAATGATTTAATATTTTTGTTTAGTCCGGAGAAGGAGAATGAAATTTTACAGTAATTCGGGGTACTCCATCGAATTGTTAAAAACAGTAAGACATATTAAATAAAATAGATTGTGACCACAGGAGTAAAAAATCCTTTAGTGTTCAACAGTTTTGGTAAATAAATAGCTGGTTTTTATCTTTTAATCATCCCTTCCTAAAAGACTGAGCGTGTCCGAAATCTCGACAGAAACTGTTATTAAGGTCCTGGAATATATGAAACAAATCTTGATGTTGGCCAATGAATGTTTTACCCGATTTAGTCAACTGTAAAAAAGACATCTAAAAACTTTAAAAAGTCTTTTGTAATCATAAAATATTATATATCACGAAACTAAATAAAACAGGGAGAGGAGGAATTTTTCTGGAGCTTACAGCCTGTTGTCAGCAGAAGAATTATATCCACTGGTCTCCTGAAATAGCCTAGCAGCTTGACTCGGCTTCCAAAATATCTCCTTCCACTGTTTCAAGTTTTCAGGAGAACCCGAAAACTTGATCTCTTATTAAAGTTGTAAAAATCAACGTCCTAGCATGTCTAAGGGCTTTTTTTTTCTCCTCATAGTAACCCTATGAGGAGTTATTTATTTGAATACATGTTCCATTGCCACATGGCATATTACATGTATGATTATGTTTAAATACATTTTTATTTTACTATATATACACGTTAATCAACTATCTTCTCGAATATAACATAAAAAAAATAATAAAATAAAATATTAAAATATGTAAGATAATTAAAAATAAAATTAATAAATGAAATGAAAAAATAAATAAATAAAATATGAACAACAAAAAACAAATCAATTAAAGTTAAACTCAACCCATATTTAATTTGCGAGTCTATGTAAGGCAAATATATTGAATTATTATTCCCATTCCTCACAATCAACTTTACATTCTATTGTATTTTTGTTGCATCCATGTCTATACTTTTAATAAACTTTACAAGTTCTTTATTATAATGTCTAAGGGCCATTTCTTGTGCTATATATACTAAAAATTATGGGCCAAAAAAAATTCGTTTTTCTGGTATATATAGCATTTTATGGAATCAAAACTTTGGTCTACTTTGAGAATTATAAAAAAATGTAATTTAAATCTTTCGTATATTTTTTAAACACTTCATTAAGCTTGTGAAACGAATATTACTTCACGTGCTCAGTTATTTGGAATGAAATTGCATTAAGTCTTTGAGAAATCGTGCGATTACTATAGGCAGATTATTCTTGTGGTTTTCTATGTGTTTGGACCCTTAAACCAGCATCATTTTTATTATTATAAATATAAGCAATAGTGACTACTATAGTTATCTTTGGTGTTATCATAATTATTATAATGAAATTCTTTTATACTGTTTGAAAGGGTATTGGCAGAGGATAAGAATGAAAGAAGGAGAGTGAGCTTGCTTCACCGGGGATCAGGGGCTGAAGGAATAATGATGAGTTAGAGGAAGTGGAGCTTTCACATTCAAACTGGACGAATTGTAGTTGTTTAATGCTGTAGGAGGGGGAGTGAAGGTGCCTGACTTGGCCGGCCATCCCAATGCTGGGGTTATGTGGAATTGACCTCCAGACGGGCAAGCTTCCTGAAGGTAGTGCTGAATGTAAATTATTCTACGGCCCTAGCCTCACCTCTTCGTTTCCAACAATCCCCCATTATCGTTCGGTCCTTCAGAACGTCTTGGCAGAGCATCGGCGTTGCCTAAGAAAGGCCGTTTCCTTTCTGACTGAATGACTCATTTAATTAAGCATGCAGTGAATGCCTCTTCATTAAGTCTTCAGCCTGCCGAACCGAGGCGAACTAACGACACGCTATGTGATTATCGATAAGCCGATAATATTAAATGATAAATATCGTCGTTCGGTAGTTCGTGTGTCCTTAATTTTCGAAGGAATGGTGTTGCATTCCATGAGCAGTTCAATTAATTTAGAGTTAAATAAACTGGCAAATTATTTAGATGTGCAACTTAGGGATGTAACAGAATGCTACCAACAACATAAAGTGAATAGAAATTGTCACTATCCCTGAGAGAAAATTGCTTTTTATCTAATAAAATAAAAACAATAAATCAATAGGGGAAAATATAGAGAAAATATAGAAAAATCATACCACACCAATCCTACTTATTTCTATTACCGGGGGCCTCCCAGGCTGTTCCTTTCTACTTCCTCATGGCTGACCGAATTTAGTCTGTTCCTGCACATAACTTCCTGATATTTACTACCTGAACTAATTAGCCTTATTTTTCGTGCAACAATGAGAAAACTATTTTAAAAAACATTTTTTAGTCTTCTCTGTCATGGATGGTTATTTTCCTATCAATATGTTACATTTTATATTTAATTAAGAAAGTAACTTGTTTTTTATCATACAATATTCTTTTTCATGTCAGTAGGAGCATATGTTCATATTATAGTAACCATCAAGGTTCATCATTATAAATCCATACAACATAAATTGAATCCTTAGCTATTAAATTATAATAGGCAATTAATTTACGCTAATATAAGATTGTAATCACATCTATCAGCATGTAAAGCACTCGTGATGCCCAAACGTTATATGGAAACTGACAGACTGCCCTCCAAGTCGCTGCCCTCTGGAAATCAGCTCTAGTTTCCGAATCTTTCGTACGTTCGTAAATAGTAAGTTATTTCACCACCCATGAAGTGGTGTTCCGAAGAAAGCAAAGTAATCCTAGTGGTACGATCAACATTAGATCTACATATCATGTAGCATATAACGGTAGTACAACCACAGGTAGAAGCATCGCAGTGGTTGCTGATGAAGTCGAAGGATTTGCATGAATGACATGTATGAACTTAGAGCACAACATAAACACAGATAAAACAGTCATGAAGACGCGAACCAACCAGTCAAGAGGAGCAGAGGATATTTCCGTTTTGATGGAGTTCAAGTTCTTAATTCGGGCATTGTTTCAAGAGAAGATGACATTAATGCTAGAAAGATTGCAAGGCTAGATGCTTCTGCCCTCTACAGGAGCCTCTCCCGTAGCATCGCTAATGACATACATTATGACTAGCAGACCAGTGGCCTTGTAGGTTATGGAAAAATGGCTATCACAAATGAAAAAAGAAGAGCGCTGATAGTTTGGGAAAGAACAACTCGAAGAAAAAGATTTTGCATCTACAATGAAACTCCTTGTTAAACCGGTTATCATCTATGTTACAAAGAAAGGAGCACTACGGTATTTTGGGCTTTGGTGCAGAATGGAACTCTACGGGCTATCCAAGAAGATGTTATATGTTGTTCGATGAGGAACTAAGAAAACAAAAAGGCGTAGGCAAAGGTTACTTTAGGAAATGGAGGTGCCTTGTGGAGATTGTCCCAGGTAATTCATGGGCAGTAGAATCAGTACAGTTAATTAAAGTCCGTCACGCAAGGGCTGCGTAAACTAAGCAGATTTCCCACGTGAATTTTAATAATAGATAAACCTACATACTGCCGGGAATATTAGGTGAATAAATACAAACGGAAATAAGAAATCTTTCCCGTCCCGGCGGAAAGCGTCTCAAAGGGAAACAAACAGGTCTGTTAACTGCTTTCAGTTACTGTTTTTCTTTCCAACACCGTAGAAGAAAACAATAACTGAAACACATCAGAATATAACATATTAATTTTATTGAAAACTATATACTATGTCTAGTACTGTAATTTATAATGAATCAGAATAAATTTTATCTCAATCAATCAAAGTTTATTAGTCCAAGAATTCAAGGCGGAGAGGGGGCGGGGGCTCACAAGAACATATTTGCATGTATCTCGTATAATAAAGGTCTCTGGATAACAATATTTGGCATTTAAGCTTCGAATAATGTGGTTTATGATATAACAGAGTATTGTTTACGTAACACGAGTAGAAGTGGGGTTTTACTGAAGGCTCAAGATATATTCAAGATAGAGAATAAATGTATATAACAATATTTGTAGTACATTTAATTTGCAAGAAGATTTATTTTATACACTTTTTCGATCCGACTTATAGTAACGGAGACACTGCGAATTTTCAAAATTCTCCCCCTCTAGCACCCCTCCCCCTGGTCCGATTTCAGCCATTAACGAACTTCGTCATTCTTTTTACATAATATCGAGTCTGGTAATGATCAAGTTGATAAATAATAAAAATAAGTAAATGTACCCTAGTATAGTATTTCAATTACAGTTGTGAGCTTGTAAAGCAAACGCGAGTAAAATTAAGTGACGTCTGAGCCTACAAATCCGTCTACTACAAGTCAGCTCAAGTTTTCGAACGTTGACTCGTTAGTGACTAAAAAATGGTTTCAGTTCTTAGGTTTTACTCCGCATTTCCAGTATAAATTTAAAGTTCTGTTTATACGGCCTTACGGGAGAAATAGAGAAAAGAATGTGAGATCACATTTTGTACCACTCCATCAACAGAGTACAAAAATCCGTCACGCAGGAGCTGCGTAAACTAAGCAGATTTCCCACGTAAAGTTATACAATAGGGAAATCTTCATACGAGTGCCAAACAGTTACGGAAACGGTCGAACTAGCTCGTCCGTTACACTTAATAAAAATGCAAATATCTCGGTTAATATTCAAGATAGAAAATAAATGTATATAACAATTTGTATAGTAAATTTAATTTACAATAAGATTGGATCTATATAATTTTTCTATCCGACGTATAAAAACGGAGATATTTCGAATTTTTGAAATTCCTCCTCTAAACATCCCCCTCCCACTGGTCCGATTTCAGCCGTTAACGAACTTGATCTTCCTTTTTACATAAAACGATTAAATACCGAGTTTGGTGACGATTAAACAAAAATTGCGACCGCTAGAGTGTTAACAGACAAATATATATATATATATATATATATATATATATATATATATATATAGTTTTGAACGGACTCATTTTCGTCATCTTCTGGGTAGGATCGATGGACATTTGAAGACATTTTTTGAAAATCGCGTCAATAGTACGACCCCCGAATAGCTGATTTCAGCCACCCCTCAAGGGAAATCTGCTAAAAATCAATAATTAAATAGCTTCGAAATAATTAACCAGAATTTACAAATAATCTTTAGTTTACTCGGAATATGGTTGGTCATGGAAAATATTTATGCCACCATTCATTTATCATAGCGGTCGAACGATAAGAAATACCGCTTAAGATCAATTTTGCTGCACCAGCAAGTTGAAGAGACGTTCTTAATGACTGCAATGTAAAGGAGGATAAGTATAGTAATTTTGTATATTACAGATGTCTCTCGAACCACATGTTTTGTCCGTAACGGGCGCCCTGTCTCGAGTTCAGTGGCCATATTATCACTCTTGTCTCAGAATCAAGGCCACGAAGGAAAAAAAGGAACTGAAGGATTTAGTTCGTGTTTTATCGTATTAAAATCGGGTTGACTATTAAAAAATTCATGATTCAATTTCACTTAAAAATTTGTACTACAGTAAAAACTAACTATGACAGCAGGTCCTCGAGCCTGGTACTTTAATGCGTGAACATTTTATAGCCTCTTCAACTCTGTCACTACTGAATGAATATACTCAAATAAATAATTACACATATGATATTAACTTTGATAGATGTCTTTCAAAAGGTCATATTTAGATATAAGAATCATCTAAAGATTGATGAAAAAAAATTGTTTATTATTGTTTAAAATAATGAAATTAATAACTGAACATATTAAATTTCAAAATTAATAGGATTGCATTTCATAAAAATCATAGGAATTTTTACATTAGAGAAAACATATTTAGACGGGGAGGGACTGGAAGAAGGGCTTCGTTGCTATCGAGGCAAGTGCGTTAACCTATTGCGCCACCTACTCCAGTGACCACTAATCCAAGCATTTCCTTCTACTGGGCTACTTTCCTGAAAATTACGTTAGGCGTCTATCGGGCTAGCGGGAGTATATGAAAATATTCATTAACTATTGACAGTCTCATTAATAGGCCTTTTCTTCCCGTTCGTAAATAAAGTTGAACGGTGATTTAATGTGCTAAATTAGTTAAGAGAAGCGTAGGTTCTCTAACTGAAAGTTATTGAACAAGCTCCCCCGTTAACATCCTGACCTCATATCAGTAAAGAAGAGAGTCCGTCCCGCAGGGGCTGCGTTAACTAAGCAGATTTCCCACGTGCGCCACGTATTTGAATTTACCTCAAAACGTAAAAGTTCCATGAGAACAATATTTGGTATTTAAGATTCAAATAATGTGCTTCATAAAATAACACCTTACTGTCAATATGACATGAGTAGGAGTGGGGGTTTACTGACGACCGTAAACTAAAAAACGCAAATATCTCGGTTAATAATCAAGATAGAGCAAAAACGTACATAACAACATTTATTGAGTATTATATTTGCAATAAGAATGGTTCTATACAATTTTTCGATCCGACGTACAGTAACGGAGATATTTTGAAATCCCCCCCTCTAAACCCCATCTTCCACTTGTCTGATTTCAGCCATTAGCGAACGCGATCTTTCTTTTTACATAAAACGATTAAATACCGAGTTTGGTAACGATTAAACAAAAATTGCGACTGAGAGACCGTTAACTGATATATATCATATTATATATCCTCATTTTCGCCAACTCCTAGGTAGGATCGATGAACATTTGAAGAAATTATCCGAAAATCGCGTCATGAGTACTACCTCAATAGCTGATTTCCCTTAAGGGAAATCTGCTTAAAACTGAAGGTAGATTAAAGTTTAGTTTTTGTTGGCATGCTCACATTACCTAATGCTCATTATTAGTTAGCAGATTTAGCTTAACGGGAAGACCTTGGTTCATTGTCGAGTACTGATTTCAATCTTGTTTGTTGGTCTCGCCATACAGAATACTTGAGGAAGCCATTCATCTGACCAAGTGAATTCCCTATGGCTAAAATTCTTGTACGATTAGACTAAAAACAATAAACCCAACAGTTGAACAGACCCTGCACGGAACCCTCATGTGATAACAAGACCCCCCCCTGGATATTTAATTTAATTTATAGATTCATTGTTTCCTACCTTCTGATATACAATAGCAGTTCCAGGTGATCACTGGGTTGTAAGTCCAATAGATCTCTCTAGATACTAAATCTCTTCAGTATTTAACTCATTATGTAATTCACACTTCACAAGTTCTAATCCGTCAATTGCATATTCAGAGGAAAATTAACATTTACAGTTCTGGAAATTTAAATAAATAAATTTCCTTAAAATATTGCCAGTCATTTAATTGTTAGAAGTAACCAACGCTTTTCATTTGAATTAAGAATTAAAGAATTTCAAGAACTCCGCGAATATCAAGACATTATTATAGCTACGTATTTTTTACTTTTTACGTTTTTACGAAAACTAGATTAGCTCATGTATTAAACTTCAAAAACTTAGCTAGGTATATTAGCTACCAGAAAGTTTACTGTTATTTTATGAATGTGAATGGTTTCAAAATATATATAGAAGTTTAAGGGAAATCAGCTATTGAGGTTGTACTCATGACGCGATTTTCGAAAAACCTCTTCAAATGACCATCGATCCTTTCTGGTAGATGACGAAAATTATTACAAATATATATATATATATATATATATATATATATATATATATATATATATACATACTTGTTTGTTACTGTTCTAGCGGTCGCAGTTTTTGTTTGAACATTACCGAACTCCATATATAAGCGTTTAATGAAAAAAGATAAAGTTCGTTAATGGCTAAAATCGGACTAGTGGGAAGGATAGTTTAGAGGGGGAGAATTTCGAAAATTCAAAATGTCTCTGTTATTACACGTCGGAGAGAAAAAAATGTATGATAGCAATCTTAAACCAAGTTAAATTTACTAAATATTGTTGTATACATTTATTCTCTATCTCGAATATTAACTGAGATATTTGCATTTCTTAGTTTTCAGCCTTCACCAAACCCCACTCCTCCACATAAACAATACACTGTTATAAGTATAATAAACCATATTCGAAGACTAATTACCAAATATCGTTTTCAAGAGCCATTATTCTACGAGATACATGCAAATTCGTTGTGTGATGATGTCATCAATTCAAATTTTACGTTCTTGTTTCGAAAATGTTTATTTGGTCCATAAAACAATCGATATTTAACCGTTTCAGTCAATAGTAAAGATCATATGAAAATCGTATAGTGAATAGTGGGGGTTTAGAGAGGGGGGATATTTCGAAAATTCAAAATATACTGCTCAAAAATGAATAGGGATATTGGTTATTTTTTCTTATCCTATTAATTTTAATTAAATCGATCTCAATTAAATTTTTTTATGGGGGAAAAAAGACAATAATTTCTAATAAATATTAATGATATTTATAATAAAAAAAAAAAAATATGCTAGGCCCCATACATACCACAAAACAGCCAATATCCCTATTCATTTTTGAGCAGTTTATATTCGTTATTATTAGTGGGGTTGTGAAATGTTATAGAACTAGTCTTGTTAAACTATTGAAGGTCTACAATTGTTGTTCTTTGCATTTTTTCGTAACTGAAGTATTAAACGAGTTACTCGTACTTTTTTGTTTTTATCCTTCAGTAACCCCCCCCCCGCCATCTCATAACTACTCATCGGTTTTATTTCGACCATTTAGAATTAGAAAATTTGTGTTGAGATGATATCACGAGTGCGTTATACCAGCACGTGAGAAATCTACTCAGTTTACGCAACCCCTGCGTGACAGACTTTTTTACTTATAAATACAGAAAATATGATGGGATGAGGTCACTTTAGTGTCAACCAGCACGTGGGAAATCTGCTTAGTTTATGCAGGCCCTGCGTGACGGACGTGTTTTGAAATGAGTTCATAATGTCTATTTTTGGTATGTTCGCTTGACATTTGATTACATTTTTCGAAATCGCTTCAATTAAAATATTTTAACAGAACACTGCCAGTAAAATAAATTCTCTCCAGGGAGTTACTAATACAACGAAAAACGTGCGAAAGTATGGAGAAATCATATTATATGAATATGAAAATATCAGATAGAAATATGAAACTATCTGATTGCATGTCTACATTATAGAATAACAGAACAGGCATAGATATTGCAGAATATGGATGTGCCTTTCTTATTTGTTTTATTATATTAATAGTTTTCTTAAATTTATAATAGCACTTGTAAGCTTAATTTCAATTTATTCGTAAGAAAATAAATCTGTTTAAAAAACGTCAGTCATGTACGGTGCGAAAACTAAGCAGATTTCCAACGAGCAGGTATGACGCTCTTCTAATCTCATCTCATTTTCTGTCCCTAATAAAAATCCGATAAGTAGAAGTGGGGGTTTAAGGGAGGGTGAAAACAAGAAACTCCCTTAATACACTTATTATGAATAAATATACAAAGCAACAGTTGTAGAGCATATTTTTCAATATTTTTAAACATACAACAATATTTTAAAAAGATTGCTACTATAACATTTTTGGATGCTACTCATAATAAAAGGCAGGAAATTTTTAATTGATGGCGACATCATCACCCTACGTATTTGCATGTATCTCTCAAAGTAAAATAGTCAATCCGAAGTATATCAACTGACATATTTTAACTTTCAAAACGCTAGAGTATTAACTGACATATATATAGTTTTAAGCGGACCTCATTTTCGTCACGTCCTGTGTAGGATGGATGGATATATGAGTACATTTTTCGAAATCATGAGTACCTCAAGAGAAATCTGGTAAAAACCAATATAGGCTCCATTTTAATTTCCTTTTTTTTTTTGCTCCATTGTTGTAATTAGATCACTCCTTAATAAATATTGACTATTACTCATCTCCATTCGCAGGTCTGGTAACCTAATAATAAAAGCATCTGCGTCAGTAGGTTCTTCTCTTTGAGTGGGAACTTATAAGCGCTAAAACTGAATAGGGACCAGGGCCAAGAAGGGAACCCTGCTGGGAGCCTAAATTATTCAATGGGGAGAAAAACCAGGAGCTAACATGATTTCGACTTAACCTGATTTCATGGCTCTTTGGAAACTTTAATATGCAGTTTCTCAGAGCAAAAAAAAGATATCCTTTGGCAACGTTTTGATGATTAAATAGTACTTTATGTTAAATTAAAATTAATATTCAACTTATAATACATTTCATAACAATAGAATGTATTTTAACAATTATTATGACACACTACCCGCAAATTACAAAACTCTCTCTCTCGCCAAGAAATAAAGTGGTTTGCAATGGAATCAGTGGAGTGTGAAATATAAAAATGAATGAGAAACACGAATGGGTGATACAGAAATGTTGGGCTCTTGGTCCCTCCAATTTGAATTCTGAAGCAACGATTACCTACTTCATGGTTGACTAAAATTAATGAATTGATCAAAAATGTGGACGCTCAAGAATACAGATTGCCGTCGCTGTTAATCGAATAATCTGTTTTATACATGGGGAGAAATATTTATGCCCATACCTGAGACATTTCAAAAAGAGTCGTAGCATTATTTGCGTACAATTAAACAAACTCGTACAAAAATAAAGGGAGAGAGGGAGAGGGGGAGAGGGGGAGGGAGAGAGGGAGTGGGGGGTGGGGAGGGAGAGGGGGAGAGGGGGAGGGAGAGAGGGAGAGGGAGAGGGATAGAGAGAGGGAGAAAGAGAGAGAGAGAGAGAGAGAGAGAGAGAGAGAGAGAGAGAGAGAGAGACGCGCGTGTGCGCGTGTGTGTGTGTGCGTGTGCGTGTGAGAGAGAGTTGAGAGAGGTAGAATGGGTGGGAGAACTAGTCCGCGGCGATGAGGAGGGCAGGGTCAGGGGCAGACATCGATTGGAAGGGCACTGTCAACCACGTTGTCCGTGGCTTCCACATTAAACAGAACTCCCTAAACTACGTTGGCTGTGGCTCCCACTTTGAACTTTAATGACTACGAATGCTGTAGTTTACTGGTTTCAAACGAACTGTTCAATGCCAGGGCAGAGGAGACCTTCAAATAGGAAAAGAACTGTTTAGATTACTTTTAGTTAATTACCTTAAGTCCGTCCGTGGTCCTACTCACCTTACATAGTCCATTAAAACTATTTAGACTAATGGAAGGAGACTTCCCTACACATGAAGCTACGTTTTTATTTAGGTGCATGTCTAGCGAGAACAAACTATCTCTCATATAGAAAAAGTTAATTATTAGTAATTAACTCGAAGTGTATGCCGATCATTAACATCAATAACACACAGCCTTTTGTTATAGTTATCTAGTAGACTTTGTTTTTTTAAACACACTGAATTCCATAGTTCACATCATTTGTGAACTCCATTGACGACACAGATTTTCGTACCTTGGCACGGGAGCTCTAGTACACCTAACTTTACAGTCTACAATTTCGTATCTAATACTTAAAATAAACCACAGACCGAAATGATCATTTGAATCCTCATTACACCAAACCTGTTTAGCACAAATTGTCTGTGGTTTCTTCTGTACGCTGGTATAAACTCGCTAGCCCCCCCCCCCTCCTTTGAACGTGGAAAACAGCTAAACACAATTAAGTGATCTTAATATATTGGATATTATTATTATTTATTAACGTCCACTTTTTGCTACTATGGGTAATTGGGACTTGTTATCTGCAGGTTACCACCCTTTTCTAGCCAGGGTGGGACAAAAAGATTTTATTTAATGAGTTCGTTTCTAAATAAATTCCTATTACCCAGACGGGGATCGAACTCTCCACTCTAGTTTTACCATGAAGGATTAAGGCCAACGCTTTAACTCACTTGGCAAACCCGAGCCCTATACATAGGATATAATAGTTAGTATGTAGTTAGAGATGGATTTAGGCATAACTTTATTTATATAGATTATAGACAAAAAATATAAATCCCAAAACAGACCAAGTGGAGAGAGGATTTAGAGAACGATTAAGTTTTATAATAAGTAAAATAGAAAATGGGGATATCTTTTTGTTATTTTAATGGAACTAGGAAATATGTGCAACCAGGTTTGGTGACTCTGTAGATCAGATAGAATAGTGTTTTAGGTATAAGAAAGTTGAAGCCCTAGCATAAGAGAGTAGTATGTTATTAGTTGAATGGAAAGAAAAATCTCTAATACCTATTTAATTAGGCAACTAACCTACTTCTTATGACGATGATACCAATTCGAGAAACATGTCTGCGGTAGAGGTTCCAGCCACGAGGTTTCATAAGCTGAATTATCTAGTAATGAGACCAGTCTCGATGATTGCTGGTTAGAGAGGCTCGATGAAGAAATTACCTCAGCCATGAGTACACTAAGCAGTAGTATTCATTTTCCATGAACTATTGATTGGATGAACGGTTTTTCTGGACAATAAGAATTGTAAAATCAAGGACGGCCGATGTTTGTAATTTAAAATTCCCTTTCGTAGTTTCGAATAGTATTTAATAAAAGTTGCTTAAATGGGTACTGCAAAAAATCTCATGATGACCCTTGGTCCGCCAGAAAAATGACAAAAAACAAAACTTTGCCATGGACAACAAAGCGGCCAAATTTTTTTATGTCCACTGCCCCCCCCCTCCACCTCTAAACTGAAAACGCACCATTGTAAAAAAATGTCCGTCACGCAGGGGCTGCATTAACTAAACAGATTTCCTACGTGCGTCACGTACTTGCATTTATCTCAGAACGTAAAAATGTAATGAGAACAATATTTGGTGTTTAAAATGATATGCTTCATAATATAACAGTTTATTGTTAATATGACATGAGTAGGAGTGGGAGTTTACCATTGGAAATAACAGGATTCCTTTGTAATTATGTAGAGATATCACGGATAGTTAAAATAAAATGCAAGTTTTATTGTTTGAATTGCTTCTATGTAATTTTTTGTTTTTGGCGAACTAATGTCTACATTGACTCAGCAGAAGGAAGTTGGAAAAAGGTTGCATTCACTTAATATCATAGACATGCCTCAATTTACAATAAATTAAAAGGAAATGAAACTTTTTAATTAGTTATTTATTTCTATTTTTACTGTACAGACAAATGAAATTTTCCATTTAAAAAAAAATACTAACCTACATGTTTTAACTAAATGATTTGAGTGCATTCTGCCCTCAATTTGGCAATTTGTTATTTTGTATAGGTCTAATCTACGGCGGCAGACTAAGGTTAACACGTGCCCGAAGACCCTCAGTGGGTGGCCTACCTCGTTGAGGGCCACTCCGTTTGTTTGCAGGACAAATGTTGTTTGCCTCAAATATCTCCATTGTGGGTTTGCAATTTCCCCGCCCCATTATTAGATAACTCCTTCAATGGACCACGTGCCATCCTACTCCTCTTTCCAGGTAGTGCCTATATGAACAGGCTGTGATATTAAACGGCAGCAGCAGGTGCCTCCAGCACTGTGCCATTCTAAGAATACCATCACATTTGGTATCTACTGTTAGGAAATGGAGATAGCGGATTCAAATGAACATTTGTGAGCTACACCAATTTTCTATTTTCTTACATAAATTTCTATTAAATTAAAAATTGGGTTAAGTCAAAAAGGCCATACCTCATTCATACTTTATAAAAAAAATGGACAAATGTTTAATGCTCAAACATTTTCCGGACAAGCAAAGTATCCTTCTCGTGTAATGTTTTCTATGAACACAAGAACATTCAACTTGATTAATTTACATTGTAGTTTATACCCGTTTTCAATGATCAAAATTTATAAATTTGTTATCGATGTTCTTGAAAATTGCACAAATATTCATTGAAATGAGATATTTTATATCATATGAATTAATTGATCGGTTTTAATGATAATAAGACTTATTTAAATAGAAATATTATTAACATTCATAATAATACCAAGTGGAGAACAAAATAACTTTGGTAAGGATCTTTTAGACAGATTATTCCGGAGTAAAATACGAAATTATGTGCACCTCCGTTATTATGCTTCAGATCAAAAAATATTATATAACAAAATTCATTAACAAAGTGATTTACTACAATTGTTGTTATATAAATTTTTTGCTGAATGGAACAGTAATCCAGTAATATTATTTTTTTTTTCAGTCTTCAATTAGTCACTTTTCCTCTAAGCTAGTATGCCTAAGCAACTCGTGCCCAACTTAAATATCACAACTTTTTTGCATACTTCCTATTACAAGAGCAATAGAGTATCGAATTTTGAGGGAAACCTGCTCAGTTTAGGCAGATCACGCGAGACGGACTTAAATGCGCTTAGAATATCTAATAATAATATACTGTACAGGCTGACCATCAAGTATATAGCTCTTTTAGTTTATTAAATTAGAGGGCACAAATACGCGAATAAAACTCGTACAATTTTTAATTCAGAATAATGTTGTTTTCGACATGTTTCTGTTCACAATGATCTTCGAATTTCATTTTTACAGTAGTAATACTGTGAATCCCAACAGATTCAATTATTCTTAAAAGACTTTCATCTTTTTTTTTTTTTTGGTGTTCTTAAAAATGAGAATATATGTTGTAAAGGCTGGCTCAATGTTTTGAAAATGATATTTATAAAATGTGATATACATTAGACAATTTAAGAAACACAGTGTAATAAAATAATTTTCACTATATCAACGATTTAATGAATTCTGTGCCCCCGAAGGAATAAAAAGCAATTGGAATGTTGTGAAATTGGCTTGCCTATGCAATCACCAATCCTTTGTAGCGGGAATGCCAATTCGGCTATCTCTACTCTGGCCTCAGTTTTTCCAGTTTCATAATTCTATCCACGGGTTCCATATCAAATGTTTCTTTATTTGCTTCATGTATACTGTGTAGGTTAGATTGATCTGACCTTCATAAATCCCATCTATTCAGCGCTGTGAGGTTGGCTGGCCTGTTTGTTTACAATTCAGCCGCTTTCCTTTGTAGGGATTATTAACTTGTATTTGGTTTGGGTCTACTGACTGAAAGATTTCTCATTACCGTTTGTAATTATTCACTTAACATTCGCCGTAGTGTTACTTCAATGTATATTTATCTATTGTTAACCTTCGCGTGGGAAATCTGCTTAGTTCATGCAGCCTCTGCGTGAGGGACTTTTTCTATATCTTTTTATTTGTTATTTGTTGAGAATAAAAATTCTACAAGTTTGCTATAGTTACTAGATTAAATAGTAACGTAAAGGCTTGTGACGGGAAGTGTAAAAATATTGTGCATTCTAAAGCCAAAAGAAATTAAAATCATTCAGACTCCCCGAGCAACGCCAGGTACATTAGCTAATATATATAAGGTGTCCCCAAACCAAACGGCCAGACTTCAGGGATCGATAGAGGATCGAAAAACTAAGAAAAAACGTCCTCTGGCATATGCCTCGTTTTCGCTTCGTTTTTGAGAAAATCACAAAAAACTGAAAATAGTTGTGCAAAAAGTGTATTTTTTTTTTAATAATGTATTTAAATTACAAAAAACTATTGGCTTTTTGAGTAAGCTTAATTTTTTAATTTACGAGGAGTAAATTTAGAAAACATGAATATTCTCACGCTTTCCTTATCAATAAAACGTCTAGGTTGAGTGTTTAAACTTAAAAAGAAAGGATTAAAATGTTTACTATCATTTTAATCCTTTTTGGGGGGAATCCAGCCTCGCATTCTCGCATTAGTGGTGTTGCTAGTACTGTTCAGTGAAGTCAACAAATATGGCTAGATTTACCAACGCTGAATACGCGGACATAGTCTACGTCTACGGATTCTGCGATGGCAATGCACGTCAGGCAGTTCGGGAATATCCCAGAAGGTTTCCTGACCGAGAAACCCCACACAGAGGTGTTTTTACCAGCACTTTCAGAAGGCTTCGAGAGACTGGGTCCTTCTCATGTAATCGTCGTGGAAACGGTATGCAGGCTCCGATGGAAGCCCACCTGAGGCGGAGGGAGAGGATACTGAGGCACTTCAATACCAACCCTAGCACAAGCGTCCGGAGAGCTGCTTCAGTTCTAAGCATACCAAAAACAACCATTTGGCGCACATTAAGGGCTGACCGCAGGCATGCTTACCATGTACAAAATTTAATACCCGCTGATTATCCCCGCCGATTAAATTTTAATTGTTACAAAGAGCAATTGCAAAACGATGTAAACTTAACTTCGAAAGTAATCTGGACGGACGAAGCGACTTTTACGCGTGCGGGCATATTCAATCAAAGAAACTACCACCTTTGGGCACATGAAAATCCCCGCGCTGTTAGAGAATTTCACTACCAGCATGAGTTTTCTGTAAACGTGTGGGTCGGTCTTTGTTATAATCGCATAATAGGTCCCGTATTTTTACCTGCTCGACTTCACACTGAAAGTTATCATCTATTCCTGGAGAATGACTTACAGGCACTTTTGGAATATATCCCTTTGGAAACAAGGCTTGAGAGCTGGTTTCAACTCGATGGTTGCCCTGCACATTACGGAAGGGCCGTATGAGACTGGTTGGACATCAACTACCCAGGTCGCTGGATAGGACGAGGTGGGCCGGTGCCTTGGCCTCCCCGGTCTCCGGACCTCACGCCACTAGATTTCTTCGTGTGGGGATACGTGAAAGAAAATGTCTATGTCGAGAGCCCGTCCGCACAAGGGATGACCTCATCGAGCGCATCAGAATGGTTTACAACCAGCTCACCGCAGAACAATGTTTAGATGCAGTGGGATCTGTGAGTACGCGATGTGATGCGTGTATTGCAGCGAGAGGCCAGCACTTCGAACAACATTTACATTGACGCTTTAGAAATTAACGATGTAATTTTAGAGAAGCTAAAACCTTCAAAATTTTCAGGGTTTTTTTTCTCACTAAGGTTGACCCATATAAAAACTGAAACATTTATGTTTTCCAAGTAAGAATATTTAATTATTTTATTAATTTTCTAAATTTTTAATCTTTTTTTATGTTTTAATCTTCAGTTATTGATCATAATGTTATCTACTTTAAATAGGTAATTTTTTTTATACTATGAATATTTGAATAGAAAAGTATTTATTATTTTTTCTTAATAAAAAATAATATTTTTTCAATTACCTTTCTGTTAGAATAAGATTAGAATACAATAATTGTATTGGAATAACATTTATTGCTAAAATTCATTCAAGGAATAAAATCCGCTCTTCCATTGGCCTTAACTAGTTTTTGCACAACTATTTTTAGTTTTTTGTGATTTTCTCGAAAACGAAGCGAAAACGAGGAATATGCCAGAGGACTTTTTGTTTTAGTTTTTCGATCCTCTATCGATCCCTAAAGTTTGGCAGTTTGGTTTGGGGACACCCTGTATATATATATATATATATATATATATATATATATATATATATATATATATATATATACAGTTTTGAACGGACCTCATTTTCGCCATCTACTAGGTAGGATCGATGGACATTTGAAGAAAAATTTCGAAAATTCCGTCATGAGTACAATCTCAATAGCTAATTTCCCTTAAGGGAAATCTGCTAAAATATAAAAAATTATTAATAACATTAATTTAACACATCCCTTAATAATTTGCTATATATTGTATTAGTAGTTGCCTACATCTATGATATATTTATTAAATCTAATTACTTACATTTCTGAAGTGCTCGTATAAAAAAGAAATGTAATTAGCAATTTATTATTAGATTTAATAAATATATCATAGATGTAGGCACCTACTAATACAATATATAGCAAAAGAGTTATTAAGGGATGTGTTAAATTAATCTTATTAATATTTTTTTTAAAAGGGATAGCCCCTGAAGAGGTGGCAAATAAGCCGCGTAACATGTAGGGCAGATGCAATAAATTTTGCACCGAAATAAATATTTTTTATTGGAGACCCTTGCCATACCCTTTAAGAATATGTAAATAATATTGGGAAGAATATATTAGTAGATATTATTTAAGACATACAATAAAACAGGGACTTGTAAACAGCATTATCTATATATATATATATATAAAATTGTAACCTCTGTCTGTACATTGATTTTTTTCGCGAAATTTCACGATAACTTTTCGTTTCACATGTCATAGACACCATAACTGCATTTGGTTTTTTTCGTGTGTGTTTGTTTGTTTGTTTATTTGTTTGTGTTGTTTGTTACCTTTTCACGCAGAAACGGCTGAACCGAATTTTATGAAACTTGGTATGTATATTACTACTAACCCAACTTAGACTTTAGACTATATTAATATCCTCTGAGACGAACAGGAGTGGGGGTTATAAGGGAAGCCTGAAATTAAAAATAGCGATATTTCGTTTCCTATTGGTTTTTCGGCAAATATGAACATAACAAAAGTTGTTTATTTTGTTATATACATCTTTTTCTTATACTGAATTATAAACGAGGTATACGCTAAAACCTGTGAACAATTTTATTTGGACAAAAGACCCAACCGAAATAAATAAAACTCGGTATGTGTATTAGCACTAACGCTTTCATTATAATAAGCCATACCAACTTTTCTAGGGACGGGCAGGAGTGGGGGTTGTAAGGGAGGCCTGAATTTAAAATAGCGGCATTTCGTTTTCGGCAAATATGAACATAACAAAAGTTGTTTATTTTGTTATTTAGAGTAACTTTTGTTATTTTCATTTTTGTCTTTTAATAATGTATAAACGAGATATACACTATAAACTAAAGTCAACGTAAAGGGAGTCAACTATTTTATTGGGTGCTAACGATTGAACCGAACCGAACAAAACTCGGTATGTCAATTAGCATTAATTCTTCCATGATTATAAGCTATATTAAAATGTTTAGGTTAGAACGGGAGTGGGGGTTATAAGGGAGGCCTGAAATAAAAATTCGCGATATTTCATTGTCTATTTGTTTTTCGACAAACATGCACATAACAAAAGTTGTTTACTTTGTTATTTAGATTAACTTTTTTTTTTTATACATTTCTCCAGGAACAATGTGTGGAGCAAGTAATTCGCGTAGAAATATTGATATTCTCAACAATTTATTCCTATTTGAACTATCAGGTACCTCAGCTGGAAAAATTAATTCAAATCAATGTTAATATTTTGTCCTTAATAGCTGAAATCTATGCATAATGCACAGGAGACGGGAAATATGACAATTTGGAGGACAGTGAAGACTTACATAAAAAATTAATTTTATTATTAACAAATGCCAACAACGGGTATTAACCCTAAACACTGGGACGGGTAAATGTCAAAATATTGTGCAATGTAAAGCCTTGCCAAAAAAATACCATCACCATTCATCCTCAAATCAATTCCCGGGCGAAGCTGGGTATCTGAGCTAGTACTACTATAAAGGGCATAATGATCTAGTTGTTGATTGCCCAAATCATATTAATCCTAATAGAAGGCAACTGAAATTGTAATGTTCACCATAATACATCAAGAAGAATAGAGATGGTCCCAATTAGCAGAAACAAGTAGTATGGGACCTCAGGTAATAACTGTCTCACTTAGCTGGACAGCTGCAAGACCTAAGTCTTAGTTCTTTAGGAAGGCCTACCTCATTGAGGAGCGTCTTGAGTTGGCAAAGGGAGACGAAATGTTGACTAGGTAGGCGGCCTAAGCGAAATAGTTGGTGACAAGAAGATAAAGGTTGCGTAGCGTCGTGTGGAATTGGTTTGACCTCCGTCCTATTGGATCAGAACGATCCGCCACGATGACTGTTTATGAGGCTACATGGCCTCCGCTCAACCCCGTACCCTTCAATCCTCATCCAGCTCAACCACTCTCTTCCGAACCGCTCACTTCCGAGAACCTACTGCTCTCAACGAGTCGCAACATTTTTAAAACAGAAAAAGAACTACAGATTAACGAGGTGGAACAAAGGAAATGACGGATTTATGTACTAGCAGGTTTCCCATAGGGGAAATCAGCTATTGAGGTTGTACTCATGATGGGATTTTCGAAACATTTCTTCAAACACCCATCGATACTACCCAGGAGATGACGAAAATGAAATCCATTCAAAATTATATATATATATATATATATATATATATATATATATATATATATACACACACATGAAAAATAGTTGTAAATTATAACCCTACAATAAACAGCAATCAAATTTAAATCATCTATAAAATATATAGTCAGGGCATAGAGTATAGGTAACATACCTTAAATATTGGGACATTGATTTTCCTACAAAATAAATGTCCTATACCCATATCCAAGAATACTCTGAAAAGATTATCATGTAAAAACGTGGTCAGCGTCGTGCTAGCTAGAAGCTATCAGTATTCTGGTAAGTTATATATATATATATATATATATATATATATATATATATATATATAATTGTGTTGTTGTTTTCGACCAGGTTGTATATTTATATGGTGTTGTTGTTTTTTGGAGTTTTGGTCAATGTTGGTGAAAAAATCTTAGTTTATTCCAATATTTCGAGAATATTTATTTTCTCTTCTTCAGGGCTAAAAAGTATAGGTACTACTTTATATATATATATATATATATATATATATATATATATATATATATATATATATATATTGCACATTGTTATTAGAGTGTAACAGATAGTGTTTGTGTTAATTCTACTTCCCAAGACTAAAGAAACTTAAAAACTATTGTGCATAACTGTTGTACTTCTGGTTACATTAGAAGTACTGAGTATAACCTACCAAGTCTGTTATATTAATCATAGTCACTGCCTTATGTCTTTAAACAATAGTGATACAAAGTCATAAGGCAGTGACCGGGGTGTTTTTTTGTTTATTGGAGTTTTGGTTAATGTTGGTGAAAAATATTTTTAGTTTATGCCAATATTTCGAAAATATTTACTTTCTCTTCTTCAGGGCTGTAAAAATACGGGTACTACTTAATATATATTGCACATTGTTATTAAACTAAAGTGTAACAGATGGTGTTTATGTTATTTCTATTTACCAAGACTGGTTATACTTAAAAACTATTGTACATTATGCATTGCACTTCTGGCTACATTAGAGACTAGTTGTAACCTTCCTTGGTGCTGTCTACACTGAGTAGGGTGGCAGCTTCATGTCTTTGTATGTCAATTTGGCATAGTTTATTATGTTTCGGTTGTTGAACTATAGTCATTGTTCCAGTGTTACTAGTCTTGGTAAGTAGAAATAACATAAACACCATCTGTTACACTTTATTCTAATAACAATGTGCAAAATATATTATGTAGTACCTGTATTTTTACAGCCCTGAAGAAGAGAAAGTAAATATTCTCATAATATTGGCATGAACTAAAAGTTGTTCACCAACATTGACCAAAACTCCAATAAACAACAAAAACACCATATGTAAATATAACCTGGTCAAAAACATCCACAAAATGTTTTATATATACGTCTGTTAACGCTCTAGTGGTCGCAATTTTTGTTTGATCGTTACCAAACTTGATATTTTATCGTTTTATGTAAAATGAAAGATCAAATTCGATAATGGCTGAAATCCAACCAGTGGGAGGGGGGGGGGGGTTCAGAGGGAAGGGAAATATATGTATATATCATCATCTAAGAAGAATTGAAGGACATTTCAGGTAATTTTTCTAAAATCGCATCATGAGAACACCTTCAATGACTCATTTCTATAAGGGAAATCTGTTAAACCCAAAGCAGATCACCGTGAATGATTTAAGATGTTTGGGATTGTCCCATATGGGCAACAATTTACAAATGTGAGTGAGATCGTTTTCTCCAAAGTGTTGAAAGTTACCCATGGCCTATGGGTCAGTGGCATTCCAAAGTAATTTCTATTCATTTGCCATAAAAACTGAGTGACTCATGAATGGATGATTCCCCAATCTCTCAGATATTTATTCATGAAGCTGAATACTATTCACTGCTCCGATGATGAGCTCGTGAGAAAATGGCATATTACCATATTATTTATGCCAAGTCGAGAAAGAGTTTGTTTTTCTTTCTCTACTTTTTCTATAGCGAGGAACGAGAGCTGGGTTTGTTGAATTAACCAGCCTAGGTTCATTGGAGGGGGTTGTATGTGGGAAAACAAACGGAGTAGGAGGAAAAGTGGAAAGCAGCTTGGTAGTTAAAAATCCCCGGCTAAGGCAAATAAATTCATTTTACCACAAGGAGAATATCTCGTTTAGCTAGTTTGTCTTAAAGCTCTTCAGCTTTTGTCATTGAACCCTTACCTAAGTTTTCAGACATCTAGTATCCCACTTATCAGATGGAAAAAATATATATACGTACACTCACACACACAGACACACACACACACACACACACACACACACACACATATATATATATATATATATATATATATATATATATATATATATATATATATATATAGACACCATAACTGCATTTTGTTTCTTTGGTGTCTGTTTGTTTGTTTATTTGTTTGTTTGTTACCTTTTCACGCATAAACGGCTGAACCGAATTTTATGAAACTTGGTATGTATATTACTACTAACCCAACTTAGACTTTAGGCTATGTTAATATTCTCTGAGACGAACAGGAGTGGGGGTCATAAGGGAAGGCTGAAATTAAAACTAGCAATATTTCGTTTCCTAATGCATTTTCGGCAATTATAACAAAAGTTGTTTACTTTGTTATTTGGAGTAACTTTTTTTATATACACTTTTGTCGTATACCGAAGTATAAATGAGTTATACGATAAAAACTACTGCGGAAGTCAACAATTTTATTTGGCACAAAAAACTCAATTGAACTAAACCAAACTCGGTATGTGAATTAGCACTAACGCCTTCCTTATAATAAGCCATACTAACATTTCTAGGGACGGGCAGGAGTGGAGGTTATAAGGGGGGCATGAAATTAAAAATAGTGATATTTCGTTTCCTATTGGGGTTTCGGCAAATATGCACATAACAAAAATTGTTTATTTTGTTAGTTAGAGAAATTTGCTCAACAATTCTTTTCAATATGAACTACCAGGTACCTCACCTGGAAAAATTAATTCAAATTATAATATATTATTATAATATTTTGTCCTTAATAATTTATATCTATGCATAATGCACAGGAAACGGGAAATATGGCAATATGGAGGACAGTCTTACATAACAAAATAATTTTATTATTAACAAATCCACAGAAACGACGGGTATTTACACTAAACACTGGGACGGGTAAATGTCAAAATATTGTGCAAAGTAAAGCCTTGCCCAAAAATACCATCACCATTCAGCCTCAAATGAATTCCCAAGCGAAGCCGGGTATCTGAGCTAGTATATATATATATATATATATCATCAGTTTACTATAACTGCCTAGTTCAATTGATTATAATAATTAAGACGTGCCTGAAAATGATTTCAACCAATTTATGTAAATAGATAAACTCTATTATAGAATATATTACCATATATTGGAATATAAAGGAAGTTATATATAACGCTTAACTTTATTTAATTTTTTTTTTCATTTTCATTTATTGTTTATTATTATTTACGACCACTTGAATTTTCTTTTTTTATTTTATTTGTTGTTATCTTTCTTATTTCAGTATTTTATTACACTTTATTTATTTATTTTTTATTATTTTATCTATTTTTAATATATCATTCTATTTTTATTAGCAGATTTCCCTTAAGGGAAATGAGCTATGGAGGTAGTACTCATGACGGAATTTTCGAAATTTTTCTTCAAATGTCCATCGATCCTACCTAGTAGATGACGAAAATGAGGTCCGTTCAAAACTGTATATATACGTATATCTATCTATCTATATATATATATATATATATATATATATATATATATATATATATATATATATATTTGTCTGTTACCGCTCTAGCGGTCGCAATTTTTGTTTGATCGTTACCAAACTCGATATTTAGTCGTTTTATGTAAAAAGAAAGATCATGTGTCGTTAATGGGTGAAATCGGACCAGTGGCAGGGGGAGTTTAGAGGGGAGGATTTTCTAAAATTCGAAATATTTCCGTTACTATAAGTCGGATCGAGAACTCGTACAGAATCAATCTTATTACAAATTAAATTTACTATAAATATTGTTATATACAGTTATTCTCTATCTTGAATATTAACCGAGATATTTGCATTTTTATGAAGTCTGTGAGACACGTGGTCGGGTATAGTTCGGATTAGGTCGGCCATTTCCGTAACTGATCGGGGCAGGTAGAAGCTTCTTCTAACCTGTCGTTTCTAACCTTACCTTACCTTCCTTACTTTGTGAGATTTATGCAAATACGTTCTGTTCATCCGCCCCCCTTCTTTAGTTCTTGGACTACTAAAATTTGAGTTATTAAAATATAAATTATTCTTACAATTCAGAAGCCGTTTCAGTTGGGAATTTATTTTAATTAACTGAAAGATTTCTCATTACTGTTTGTATTTAAGCACGGTGGTATTGTGTTACCAGTATGTAGATTTCTCTATATTAAAACTTCACGTGGGAAATCTGCTTAGTTTACGCAGCCCCTGCGTGACGGACTTTTTTATTTTATATAACATATTTTCTTATATTGCATATTTTTTTTATATATATTGCGTTTAACTTTATTTAATTTTTTTTTTCATTTTCATTTATTGTTTATTATTATTTACGTCCACTTTAATTTTCATTTATTAATTTTATTTGTAGTTATCTTACTTATTTCATTATTTTATTTTACTTTATTTTTTTCCTTATTTTTTCTTTTTTAATATTTCACTCTATTTTTATTATTATTTTTATTATATTTGATTCTATGGTAATAACCCATTAAATAGTGTTGTAAAAATTTACTAAATATAATCATACATTCTTCTTATTCTGGACCCAATATTTTTGCAAGATCTTCATTGTTTCATGGCAAAGGGTCACCAGTAAAAAAACATTTTTCTTTTCTCAAACTTTATTCATTCTGCCCTAATTGTTTCTTGGTCTACATACTACCTCTTCAGGGGTTATCCCTTTTCAAAAAATAACATCATTAATTTATAACAATTATTAACATTAATTTTAAAAAATCCCTATGATAATTGTTTACTAGATACACTATTAATAAGTGTCAACTTACATGATTTATTTATTAAATATATTGACAGATTGCTACTTGCATTTATGAAATATTTGTTTCCCTCTTACTTTCGTTGCGACTGTCCTCAGAGGGGAGGTCGTTGATACTGAGGTGAGAGTCGAAAACAAGCACTTCATAAAGGTAAGTTTTTTTTAAAAATTAATGCTGTTATTTTTTGAAAACGGATAACCCATGTAGGGGTGTAATGTAGACCATGAAACATGTAAGGCAGTATGAATAAAGTTTGAGCGAAGAAAAATGTTTTTTTATTTGTGACCCTGCCATGAAACAATGAAGGACTTATAATCATACATGAAAATGGACTCAAATAAATAACTTCTCATAGTGTTACTATGAGGAGAAAAAAAGGGAAGTTTATTAAGAAATTATGATGGCTGTAAGTAAAATCTCAAATTTCACTTAGATGAATATAGTATGCATAAGATAATTTTTATTAGCACTTTTTATTTTACATTTGTGTAAAAATAACCCCTGAGAAGGATATAAGGGTGTGTCTATATGTAAATAAAATATATATTCATACAAATAGATCTCATCTTAACTCTTCTTTTTTGAATTTTTAGCCATATTAGGACAAAAGGAAACATCATTTGCCCATCAGTACATTTTATTTATTTGTATCTCCAACTTTCTTTTTCTCTAAAAGTTCAATTTAGAAGTTTCGGTTAGTTTGCATTTATAATATCTACTTTTATTAATCTTTCTTCACCAAATTTATATTGAATTCTGCTTAATTAACATTATAACATGATTTGCTTGAATCTCATTGATATACGAGTATAAGCTACTCGCCATGTTTTTCGTTGAGAATTTGGAGCATACTTCTACACCTTGTATAATAAGAAGTTCAAAAAGACTCCATTATTAAGGTAATTTGAATAATATTAATTTTTTATTATGCAATAACATAATACATATTTTGAAGAAAAAAAATATTTATAAAACATAGACTTATGTACTACGAAGTTCCACAATTATTGGGTTTTTCGGTCTATTTTTCACCCTTATTTATGCAAAAATCTAATTCTGTTTAATTTATGCTGAAGAAGTTTTAATTCCTTGAAAGGAATTTTATGAACATAAGGGGGAAGTCCTCAGCAACAACATAAAAATGCGGCTTTTAAAGTAATAAAATTTCCTTGCTCCGAATGGAGCCGAGCCCCCTAGGAAGTGTTGTGCAGACACCCACCCCCTGTGGTAGGGACAGGGGGGGGGGAGAGGTCGCTGCCCTCAAGTTCATCCCTCTCCCTTGCTGGCTACCCACCCTAGTTATTGGGCACTAGGAATTTTTTTTTTGCATAAATTCTCAATTGATGTTATGCTCATAATTGGAAACTATCATCAAATGCCCATCTACTCTACCTAATAGATCACGTAAATGAGGTCCCATCAAATTGATATAAATGTGTGTACATTGGTCGGATAACATTCAAGAGGACGGGGTTTTAATTTGACTATTGTCACACTTCAAATTAAAATGTTTCGGTGGACACCAAATATATTAGATATATATTTTAAGACGACTATTGACTCATGGCGCTATTTTCGGAATATTTCCTCAAATGCCCATCGATCCTACCTAGGAGATGACGTAAATGAAGTCCTTTCAAATTGATATATACACGCACGTCAGTGCGTGCGCACATACACACACACGTGTACTAAATGTCCGAGAGGCATCTCCTAGTTGATGGTTCCTCGTATTTTCTACATTGACCTTTGAGGTCTCTAAGACAATCCTCATTGAACACACTCTGGGAGGGTAAACTTCAGAATGCCTGGCTTTTCCAATTGGCTGGAAACCATATAAATTACAGTACTCATGCTTTTATAATTATTCATCATTGGACCATATAGAGAGATAGTCGGTGCGATTGGCCATAGCATGAAAGGCCCTCAGATAAGGTCGGGTACATTGGTCTCCGTACGTTATTATGGGATATCTTACTATCTTACCTATCTGCTTTCCCTCCCGCGGACACTCATCACGTAATTTCCTTTCAATGGCACAATGACTAGGACACCTCGTTGTGGTGCCAGTGGCGACGGGCATGCCATAAAAGTGGCTTTTGCAACACCTGAATAAACCTAGGCAATCCACAAGTCGGTACCTCTCCCAAACTAATTTATTTAAATCCTCGACCAACTACGAGTATGCCTTACGTTGGCCAGAAGAAGATAAATTATTCAGTTCACCCTCTGACTCTTTTTCTTAACTCTGACAATTTGCAATTCTTAAACCCGACAAACAACGTGATTGAAGGCAACAACGACAAACACATGAAATACCGACAATATAAGGAAAATATTTAAGACAATGCTCTTGGCTATGAAATGAAACAAGAAAATAACGAAGAAAAACAAATATGTGGATTTTGCACAGTGCCGGACTGGGCACAGGGCCCACGGCCATATGGGTGGGGGCCCACGGGACTAAAATGACAAAGACAAAAAAAACTAAATTTAAAAAGGCATTGATTTTATTATTAATTAACATACCAAATAATATTTATTTACATTTGTAAATACATCGCTGATACATATTTCTACTACCAATATGCCTATATTCTACTATGCTATTCCTACAGTTTTTTTTAAAAAAGTTGGTAATGTTTTGTAAGGAACTAATGTCCTGAATTATTATTACAGTTAAACCTAGATTTATTAATTTTTGTAATAGCCTACAATCCTACAATAAATATTTGTGTGAATTATATATGCGCATTTTATAATCTCAACGTCATCAGCTATTT
Organism: Riptortus pedestris; assembly: GCA_019009955.1. NCBI lineage: Eukaryota > Metazoa > Arthropoda > Insecta > Hemiptera > Alydidae > Riptortus > Riptortus pedestris. The sequence goes on from CM032233.1 coordinate 18,720,303, forward strand.
ATTTTATTAATTTAAATTAAAAACATACTAAAAAAATGTGCTAGTAAGGGTATTATGATATGCATACATATATATATACACACACACACACACACATATATATATTTTGTTACTAAATAAAAAATTGGTTGTATTATATTTGATATCAAACCCTCCGCTAAGGGGGGGGGGGCATGCCTAATTTTGCCAAGGGCCCACAGAGCTCTCAGTCCGGCACTGATTTTGCATAAAGAAAATATATATATGGTTCATAACCAATATATAAATATTAAAATTCTATACACAATAATTTAGTGAACATGCTTACTTTCCTAGGAAGTATTATCACTGAAGACAATGAAAATAGACCGGAAGTTAATTGAAGAATAGCATTGGCTCCAAAACTGAGTACATTAACCAATTAGCTATATGAAAGGATACCGGAAAAAAATGAAATGCTATGTAATTCGTTTCGGGTGTACTGCGCTGCGCCATGGGTGAATAATTAGGGCACTTCAAAAAAGAAACTTTATTCAACTAGTAACAATGGAAATGTGGATAGGGCTCTAAATCTCCAGAATTTGAAGTCAAAACAAATAAAACGTTGAAGTTCTAAATGAGGTGAGTGGAAGGTCTGGTCTCAACAAGGCCATGGGGGGAAGAGGGGGAGGGAAGTGTGTGAACCTTATTGGTCATAGGGGAAGGGGAATGAAATTATTTTTAGACATCAAATATTTCGTTGGATTTCCGTGGATTAAAAAAAACGAATGGTATCAACTACTAGGTAATGACATTCAAAAATGTTTTATAAAAATACTGATTTATTTTAGATACCCTTAACCTCAGGATTTAGTTGAAGTAGCTATAACTGTTAAAGAGATTTGATCTTGGTTCTGGGCAGAGCGGACGAGTCATTTCATCTTCTTAGTCTATGGACTTGATGGATGAAATAAGCTGCTATAAATTAGGCAGTTGAGTATAAAATGTGTCCCAATTTCCTCAACATTACGATTTTCGTAAGAGTTCGTCAGTATTCCCTGTGACTTACTCCGGCCTTCACGCTTATTGAGATGCTAACTTTCGGCAACTCTTAGGTTGCCTTCTTCAGGCTGTTCCTCGCTAATGCTACTAGGTGGCCCGGGGACCAAATGGCGGCGGCCGCCATAACTACCAGTATTTATGAGGCGGGTTCCTTCCACCTGTCTATTTCATGTTCCGCTCTCCTGGAGAGCCACCAGTCCTGGGAAATCAGCTATCCAGGTTCTACTCATGACGCGATTTTTGAAAAATTCTTCATTCTAAGCTAAAATACCAAATATTGTTTTCATGAGACCTTGATTATGCGAGATAGATTGTGCAATAGCATCATCAATTAAGGTTTTGTGCTCTTGTCTCGAAAATGTTAATTTGATCTATGCCATACTGGACATTTAACTGTTTCAGACAACACTAAAGATCATATCTGTTCTTGGCGGAAATCGCACCAGGTGGGTTTGTAGGGGAGGGAATTCGAAAATTTAAAATAACTCCGTTATTATGAGTAAAATCGTAAAATGTTATAGAATCAATCTTGTTAAAATATTGACGCTCTACAATTGCTGTTCTACATATTTTTTCGGAAATCAAGTATTAAGCGAGTAATTCGTACTTTCTGGTTTTCAGTCAGAAAATTGTGAGAGATATCACTAGTGTGTCATACCAGCACGTGGGAAATATGCTTAGTTTACGCAGCCCCTGCGTGACGGACTTCCTCCACTTCGTCTATGTTTGTTGAAGGCCGGTCTCCAGGCTTCAGGTGCAGGCCAACCCCTCTCCCCATCCATGTTCTGGGGCTCTACTAAAATTTCCAGGGTTATCAGCCTTTTCTTCGGGTGGACCCCCCTCACAAGTAACTTCGCCTCATCGAACTTGATCTGCCCGCTGCATACTGCAGTTTGCTGGCCACCGCCGAGTTCTTCGTTCTGACATGCTTCAGGTGTAGAAAGTGGTGGGTGGTCAAGACATTTTAGTAGGGCCTCAGAACATGCATAGTGGGAGGGGTTAGACAGTATGCAAGCCAAGAACTGCCGAAAATTAGCATCCCAATAAGCGTGAAAATCGCTGAAGCGGAAAGCCGGACCAAGTTAAAAGACACGTTTGCCCATCGAGGAAGTCTACGACGTTCGTCAGTATTAATAGCATATTCCTTGAATGTTCTAACAAGCTTTATGATTTTAAAGTTGGAAGTTCAGAACTGAATACTCAGGTGATGGATATAGATTATTTTATCTTCGGAGTACAATTAGAACTGTAATTCAGCAAAATATATTTATTACAAATATTGTTTAGAATGTTATTCAGCAGTGAAAATTGATTTTAATCTAATTATTGATTTAATAAATATGTCATTGATGTAGGCAGCTATTAATACAATATTTAGAAATTTTAAGGGTTTTGTTAAATTAATGTTATTAATTTGTTATATTTTTTGGTTTGAAAAGGGGTAGGGCAGTTTCAATAATGTTTGCACCGACATAAAGGTTTATTATTGTTGACCCTCGGCACAAAATATGAAGAATATATAAAAAATATTTTTATTTTATAATATATAATATTTATGCACACACACACACACACACACACACACATATATATATATATATATATATATATATATATATATATATGTATGCATATGCTAATAGTCGTATGCGCTATAACCCTCTCTGGCCTACAAGAATTGGATACATAAGTAGAACTATCTATGAAATTAAAAACTGTATATAAATGTATTAACATGTAAATAACAAATAGGTTGGTATAATTTAATAACTTGGTAATACATACGAGAACAATCACAGATACAAAGTAACCACGACTCTAAATTTTACATTTCCTAAAGTACATAACAACTACGATGTTTATCGCCCAAAAAACATCCTACACCTACCCCCTTACTTTTATTATAAATTTAAATTAAAGTAAAAACAATTTTTGAGAATTTCATCTTTTTTTTGCCTTAATAGTTAGAAAAATTATATCTTCTTTAAATAAAATTTGTATCTTTTTTATTATAATAATTTAATATTTTGCCCATTGATTTATGTCAGTACGAAGGCCATCGGTGAATTGTTTCTAAGAACCTGTACATTTTTATGGCCCCCATTATGGAGGTATATGAAGTATGATGAATTTATTAGAGCATCCTATATGCAATGATAATCTATAATAATGTACAAATGCATGCTAATTATACTGAAATCGGACTCACCATATAAAAGTGTGACATATGGATGAAAGGCCACACAAAAAGAGTGCCCTTATTGTAGCAAGGAGACACAAAATATATTCAATGTTACTTCTACTCAATGCTACTTAAACTGAGATTTAAGCATATATTAAGACATTCAAGAAAGTGTATGAATTTTGCAGAGACGTTACTAGGGGAGAATGGGCGTAAGGCTGCCGACGTAAAGCCAGCATTGATTTCTTCTACTCGTCTATTCTGTCTCGGGGTTCATTCAACGTTTTACCCCACTACTACTCCACTTTTATACACGCTCCTAAAAATAAATGCAAATCATTACGTCACGTTCATTCAATAACTCGGGTATTGTTTTAGTTTAACTAGAACGGTATTTAGTGACTGTACATTGTAAGGCATTCGTTATGATAGCTTTCTTTATAATTTGGATATTAAAAATCTTTGTACATAACTTTATAAATACACACAAAATTATTTTATACGTTGAGCTTACATCTCTAAATGCAAAACCACACTTCACTTCATAACCAAATAGAAAAACAATGATGAAAAGTAGAAAGGTTTTCTTCCTAGGTGGTTTGTAAAATTTTTATATCCCTTTATGTATGAGATAAAACTCTTTTCTGTCTACTAAAATTAACATATGTATTTATTTTTACTGAACACAGATATTGAGAAATTTTTTTTTTTTTAATGGAATATATCTGCAAGTGCAGGAGGCACGATAGAGCCCGTGCCAGGGACCAAAATAACATTACGTTTCGATTAGAAAAGAACGATTCAATCACACTTACTTATATTTGTAAAACACGATGTCGTTTTAATATATTTCCCTTTAGCGATATTGCGACAGATAGATAGATAGAGACAGAGACAGAGAGTGAGAGAGAGAGAGAGAGAGAGAGAGAGAGAGAGAGAGAGAGAGAGAGAGAGAGAGAGAGAGAGAGGGAGAGAGAGAGAGAGAGAGAGAGTGAGAGAGGGAGAGAGAGAGAGAGAGAGAGAGAGAGAGGGGGAGAGAGAGAGAGAGAAGAGGGAGAGAGAGAAGAGGGAGAGAGAGAGAGAAGAGCGAGAGAGAGAGAGAGAGGGGGAGAGGAGAGAGAGAGGGAGAGAGAGAGAGAGAGGAGAGAGCGAGAGTGAGAGAGAGAGAGAGAGAGCGAGAGAGAGAGAGAGAGAGAGAGAGAGAGAGAGAGAGAGAGAGAGAGAGAGAGAGAGAGACAGACAGAGACAGAGACAGAGAGTGAGAGAGAGAGAGAGGGGGAGGGGGAGGGAGAATCTGTCTGTTAACGCTCTAGCAGCCGCGATTTTTGTTTTATGTAAAGGGAGGAGGGAGGTGGGGAGGGTTGGCAGCAGCATTCCTATTGCGGGCACCCCAAGACTTTTGCCGATTTTAAATATTTGCTCACTACTCCAAATTTTAGTGAACTTAGGCTTGACCTCACTGCTCGATTTCTGACTAGTAAGGGCGAGCTATTGTGACCTATTAAAATTCGGGTTTCAAAATTGTAAAAAAGAAATTGACAAGAACCACTTGTATAATGGGCAGCCTTAATTTAAAGCGGGGGTAAAGAAGGATTAAAAAAAAAGAGAGAGGGAGGGGGGATAAATAGACAGGTAGATATAATTGTCTTTAACTGCTGCAATTTTCTATGATCATTAGGAAAGTTCGTATTTAATCGTTATATGTAAAATACTCATCAATATCTGAAATCGGTCGATTTCAACATTCAGTGAGCCCGGTTTTCACTTCACTTTAGGTAACTGAGTCACTTAACAACTCATATCCAGCTTAAATGTCAAGTCATGTGTACTTTCGCTTCTTATTACGGGAGGAATAGTGAATAGAATGTGTGAGAACAGAGCCATGGGAATTTTGCCCTAAAATCACTTCTTAATTGCTCATTAATTACATTTCTCCATGTATAATTTTTCTTTTTTGGTAAATGAGTAGCAATAAATTATAAATGAAATATTATAAATATTTTTACAATTTTAAAAAAGAGGATATTTTTACTAGATGTATCCTACCCGTCAAGTGTTCTTGAATAAAATACCTTCTAATGTGCACCAATCCTCTTTGCATGTAACCTAAATGAAGTGTGCAGATATGTATATTTCAATGGAATGAATGGATGTTTCTTATATACTATAAACACACACAACGATTAAATGGAAATAAAGATATCTTACATATCACATATTGCTAATTAAGGAATGCCTTATAATTTATGTCCTGGTTGTCGTCATAGTCTCTTCTCAAACTCCAATCTCACGCTCCTAGCTATATACTGTAATCTTCTGCGTTTATTGTGTTTTTACTATGCTGATTTACATACTTAATAAAGCAAACCACAAAACACACACACACACACACCTATAGATATATATATATATATATATATATATATATATATATATATATATATATATATATATAATCAAAATATGGAGGATGAAACTGGAAAAGATTTTCTGTAAAATCACAAGCCTGGGTGGCCATTTTATAAATATAAACATTATCATAAGCTATCTCTAACTGCCTGGTTCTAGCCTGCTCAAACTTCAAGTCCTGATTACATAGAGTTTGTACTGATAGAAAAATAGTGCACAGAATATGCAGATGACGCCATCAGTAACGGAATGACAGGCAGAATTTCATCATGTGAGAAATCTGCATATTTACTAAGAACCTGCGTAATGGACCTATTTTTAGCAGATTTCCCTTAAGGTTTTATAAGCATTTCTTCTCTATCTAGAATACTAACCGAGATATTTGCTTTTTTTAGCTTTCGGCTTTCAGTAACCCCCAACACTACTCATGTCATATGAACAATAAGCTGCTATGTTATGAATTACCCTATTCCAAGCTCAAATACCAAATATTGTTGTCATCGAGCTTTTTCTATTTGAGATACACGCAAACACGTTCTGTGATGACATAATCCACTAAGATTTTACGTTTTTAACTCAGAAATGTTTATATATACCATAGCGGTATAGGAATTAAGGGGGCTTAAAGGGGGAGGTTCCCAAACTAAAAATATCTTCGTTATTATGAGTTGAATCGAAAGACGTTATAAAACCAATGCATTTTTTCGTAACTCAAATATTAAGCGAGCTATTCGTTCTTTCTTTTTTACAGACTTCAGTAAACACCCACTTCTACTCATTGCTTTTAGATGATTTCTCTTAAGCAGCAATTGAGGTTGTATTCATTCGACTTTCCAAAAATTTTCTCAAATGTCTATCGATCCTACTTAAGATGGTAAATTATATATATATATATATATATATATATATATATATATATATATATATAGACACACACACACACACACACACACACACACACACACACTTGCCTTTGTCAAATCGTCACCAAACTCCATATATAAGAGTTACAAGTAAAACTAAATATCAAGTTCGTTAACGGCTGAAATCGGACTGGGGAAGGGGGTGGGGTTTAGGGAGGGACATTTGAAAACATGTAATATCTCCATTATTATAAGTTGGATAGAAAAATTGTATATAACCAATCTTATTTAAAATTAAGTGCCCTATAAATATTGTTATATGCATATTTTCTCTATCATTATTACTAATGGAATTATAAGGATTTTTTAGCTTTCAGCCTTCAGTAAACCACCACTCCTACTCATGTCATATTAACAATAAGGTGATATATCATGAACAACTTCGTTCTAAATATTGTTTAAAAGAGATCTTTATTATGCTAGAGACATGCAAATTTGTCGTGGTTTGACGTCGTCAATTAAGATTTTACTTTCTTGTCTATAAAATATTTATTTGATCTATGCCATATTCGATATTTTACCATTTCGCAGGCTTTAATAGTACAAATCGGGCTACGAATATGGGGGATTCAGAGTGGGAACGGATTCGAAAAATCAAAATATCTATGTTATAATGAGTTGGATCGTAAGATATTATAGAACCGATCTTATTAAACTATTGATGGTCTACAATTTTCGTTCTATGCACGTTTTCGTAACTCAAGTACATATAATGAGAGTTATTCGTACTTCCTTATTTTCAGCTCTCAGTAACTCTCCCCCCCCCCCTCACCCTTTCTACTCATCGGTTTTAGCAGATTTCCCTTAAGCGAAATCAGCTATTGAGGCCGTACTCATGACGCGATTTTCAAAAAAATTCTTCAAATGTCCATCGATCCTACCAACGATATGACGAAAATGAGGTCCGTTCAAAATTATATATATATTTGTCTGTTAACGCTCTAGCGGTCGCAATTTTGGTTTGATCGTTACCAAACTCAATATTTAAACGTTTTATGTAAAAAGACAAATTCGAAGTATCTCCGTTACTATACGTCGGATCAATCAATTGTATAGAACCAATCTTATTGCAAATTAAATTTACTATAAATATTGTTGTATACATTTATTCTCTATCTTGAATATTAACCGAGATATTTGCATTTTTCACCCTTCAGCAAACCCCCACTTCTACTCATGTTACATGAACAATACTCTCTTATGTATTAAACCACATTATTTGAAGCTTAAATGCCATAAATTGTTTTTAAGAGACCTTTATTATACGAGATAAATGGAGATATGTTATCGTGACCCCCCCACTTTCTTAAGTTCTTGGACGACTAAAATTTGATTGATTAGCATAAAAAAAATCTGATCCATTATAAATTACAGTACTAGAATAGTTTTCAATAAAATTAATATGTTATATTCTGATATATTTCCGTAATTGTTTTTCATTCCTGTCTGGAGGTTTCTTATTATTGTTGGTATTTATTCAGTTAATTTGAAGGTGTTATTGTGTTACCAGAATGTAGATTTATCTATTGTTAAATATCACGAGGGAAATCTGCTTAGTTTACGCAGCCTCTGAGTGACGGACTTATTTATATAGAAATAGAGTATGTGTGTTTAGATGAGATCAAAAGTACGTTATACCAACACATGGGAAATCTGATTAGTTTACGCAACCCCTGCTTGACGGACGTTTTATACTGGGGCTATTTGAGGCTTCAAGGTTATTTTCGAGCCTGGGCTTATATATAGTTGCCCTTCCTGAAGGAGGAAGGAAAGGAGCTAATGTGGATGAAGGAGTATATTGGCGCAGAGTGAGATTGGACTAGCCCTTCAAGTAACTAGTTGTCCACTTGAGCGGCGAGTCTGAACATCTATCGAGTCATTTGCTCAATTGAGAGCCTTTTCACTGCCGGCTCAAGGTATTCACGTTCCACCAATGTACGCACTCGCTCTTGATCTTGAACCGACAAATAATGGATGCTCCTTCCCTAAATCCTCTGTAATATTCGACGAGGCTTACTATGTGGGAAGATGCGTCTATTAAAACTAATTATGTCCGGATTATTGTTTCTCATTTATTCTGGAGATGCAATAAATTAATGGGACACTTTAACGTCCAATTCCTATAAGTTTGCTGGTAATGAACCATACATATTTGGAGCCTTCAAAAGTGTGAAACCGACATGGAGGTATATTTAATACTATTTGCTATAACAAAGTGTTTGGCTTAACAAAATGAATGGAAAACTGGGCAGTCCACGTGTCAGTACATACCATATCCTCCCTAGCTACTTAGCATTCCGATCAATGGATTAATCCTATTGACATGAATAAAAATAATGTACATGAGTAGAAGTGGGGTTTTGCTGATGGCTGAAACTGGAAAAATGCAAATATCTCGGTTAAAATTCAAGATAGAGCATAAATGTATATAGCAATATTTATTTAGTCCCCATGAAAATGGGTTTGGCTACCTCGAAACTCCCTCGTGATATGATAACCAATCTCGCTTCTGAAGAACATCTTGAGCAAATTCTTGATGATACTTTGAGGTTCAAACGTTGGCTCTTGAGGAAGATATGACAAAAATGTAGGAAGTAAAACATCCTGATGGCGGCAAACTTCAGCAAGACAGTGCCAATAATAAGTTATCTGCCACCAAACAGAAGATGTGCTCTGTCAAAGAAATTCGCCAAGCAGCAAGGGAAGATCTTGAATCACAGGCCAAGAAAACGGGAAAAACGACGAAAGAAAAATTCCCAGATCCCGAAGTTGGCCAGAACGTGAGGATCAAATTCCTGATGTCGACCGATCTAAAATCTTCTTCAGAAAAATTGAATACATTATATTCGCGTAATCAGTTTACAATTTGCACCGAGAATTTCATATCTCCTGATGAAGTGCCCGACGAAGAGATAAGCCTTCGCACCGCAGTTCGTCAACAGTCATTGGTTGGTGGCCAGGGTTTTAAAAAATGCAACTGCTTAAAAAAATGATCAAATAAGAAATGTTTGTGGAAGTTAGCTAATATGAAGTGCAATTCAAAGTGCCACAATTCTCTCCCATGCTGTGACAAATAATAATACCGGCCCGCGGTAAGGTTTGATCCAACCCGCAAGACATTTTGAAAGACCCAATTAATCAAAAATATTACACTATTTACTTATTAGATGAGAAGAGATTTGTGCCTTTGGCAGAACTTATAAATGCGAACTGTTCTTTTCATTGATGAAAGGTAATAAATCAAATATCGTACAAGGCTGACTGACGATAATTTGGAAAACATTTTTTGTCTTTGAATTTTTGGAATCAATCCAAACAACGATGGATTAATTTCCCAAATTCAAGCTCACTGTTTTCGGTGCCGCTATTTAACATTCGTTGTTTGTTATAATTCCAAATTTTACGATTTAATTATAATGTTGTACCTATTTTTTTCAATTCATTTTTTTATTTTAATAAATTGTATTATAATTACATTGTCGTATAATTTCATGTCTGATATCTATCGTTAAAAATTATGAACAATACTTTAAAATGCACTACTTTTAAAAGCGGCCCGCAAACGTATTTGCACACTAAAGTTTGGCCCACAACATGTCAAAGGTTGTCACACCACTGGAAACATTGTTGTTTGTCCAGTTTTCTCCGTTTATATGTTTCATTTGCGTTGGGAATTTCTATAACATTCTTTTTATCTTCACTACCCCTATTTTTTCTTCGACAAAAGATTCCTCTTGGAAAACAAGCAGTACCGGGTCAAATTTCACTTTATTGATATTTTCTAGATTCTATCATATATATAAAAACAGGATAAATACAGTAATAAAAAAAAATAACAACAAAGATTACGCACTTAAACAGTATCTTTTTGAATCTCGTTTCTAAATGAAATGCTTTATCATTTGATATATAGTCAAGTTAATTTAAAATATTTGGGTAAGGGGGGGGGGGTTCGGTATAATAATATTGATTGTAAGGGAATAGTGTAGTAATAGCGATTGTAGCCATGATCGAATTATGATAGAACATGGTGCCAGGTTGTGTCTTTCTATCAGTATATTCAAAGCCGGTTAAGGCCAAGGGCTGACAAAGGTTTTAGGTGAAACCAGTGTACTCCTGATGAGGTGATGAAGTAAAGAACGAGAATTGTTGTAATGTGAAAAATATTTCTAACTATCTGTTTAGCCTGAGAGTTCGGCAGACCTGTTTGTTTACAATTCAGACGCTTTCCGTTGGGAAGTTATTAAAATTGACTGAAGGATTTCTCATTACCGTTAGTATTTATTCACTTAATATGGTTATGGTGTGTCTATGACATGTGAAACGAAAAGTTATCGTGAAATTTCGCAAAAAAAATCAATGTACAGGCAGAGGTTACAATTGTATATATATATATATATATATATATATATATATATATATGTGTGTGTGTGTGTATGTGTGTGTTAACGCTCTAGCGGTCACAATGTTTGCTTGATTGTTACTAAACTAGATATTTAAACGTTTTTGTAAAACTAAAGATCAAGTTCGTTAATGGCTCAAATCGCACCAGTGTGAGGGGGGTGGGGGGGGGGGGGTTTAAAGGGAGGATTTTCGAAAATTCGAAATATCTCCGTTACTATACGACGGATCGAAATAACGTATAGAATCAATCTTATTGCAAATTAAATATACTATAAATATTATTATATACATTTATTATCTATCTTGAATATTAACCGAGATATTTGCATTTTTATTGTGTGTGCGGATAACAGACGAGATGAGATCGGCTAACGGTTCTAGTCGTGAGTTTTCACCGAAAGCTAGTTCGGGCGTCTCCGTAACTGTTCGGCTCTCGTGAAATTTCTCCTTATTTTTGTATTAGACTTGTGATGTCTAAATGAGATTTTATTTACATACAAAATTAATAGGACCGCCAAGTATGTGAAACAACAAATAAACTTCCAAGAGGTTTGATTTAATAACAATTATAAGGGTGAAAATTAATGAAGATGGATATTAGGGAGATCCTGATTGGAAGGCATTATCGGATTACCATAACAAGAAATTAAAGTATTTAATTGGGGTTCGAATTGCTTTAGAGCTCAAAGTCCTCCTTTTAATAAGCCGATTAACATACTGTTAATTAGTAGAGTTGAATAATGATTAAAATTTCAAATAATTATTCATAATAATCTCTTAATTTTATATACATAATATCCTTTCAAGTTGATGTTTACCAGGAATGTTTGTTTTATACATTATATCGTTTTTTAATACATATATTCTCTTAACATCAATTAACCGAGTTCAACTCGAGCTGTGGAGAACTCATTTCTTTTTATAATCTGAAAAACGTTTTTTATTAATTTATTTTTCTCATTGGATTGGTTTAGGCAAGATTAAAATATGAGGAAGCGTGAGATATGAAGCGCCACGTGTGAAGATATGAGATATGAAATTCGGTTGGGAATCGATGAAGTACACGTAATACTTTATTTATTTATGGGCATCACATCAAAGGTGATTTTCGCTTTGAAATGTATGAAATCAAATAACGTCAAATAACAAATGGAAAATATATAAATAAATATCGTACTTTAACACACACACAAGCATAAACTCACACACGTGTGTTAATTATTGCATATAATTTTAAATTTAGTCGTGCGTGAGAGATAGAGAGAGAAATTTAATTTGTCTGTTAACGCTCTAGCTCCCGCAATTTTTGTTTTATGCATAACTATAGGTCAAGTTCGTTATCAGCTGGAATCGGACCATTGGGGGGGGGCTTAGGTGGGAAATTTAGAAATACCTCCATTATTATGAGTCGGATCGAAAAATTGTATAGAATTAATGTTTTTGCAAGTATAATCTTTTTTTTTTTTTTCCTATCTGAAACGGTAACCTAGATATTTGTATTTTTTTCAATTTTCAGCCTTCAGTAAACCCCTCACTGTTAGTCATCGCACGTTAACAAAACAATAAGCCAATTTATAATGAAACCTTTTATTTCAAGCTTAAATCCCAAATATTGTTTTCAATGGACCTTTATTATGTGAGTTACTTGCAAATATGTATTTTGACGACGTACCAATTAAGATTTTACGGTTGACTCAAAAATGTTTATTGAATTTATACCATACTCGGACTATGTAAACCCCCACTTCTGGTTCACACGTGCGATAGTTCTTGTAAGTCGCAGGGGATGTGCTGATGTCGTTTTCAGCATTCTGTCAGTACATCAGTACATGACTTATAGTCAATTAAATGTTATAAGTTGAGAAAATTGGTCTGTCTGTCGTTGTCATTAAATATGAGTGAGTTATAATAATTTGGTGTGGCCGATTCTAAGTCTCGAAAGAATTACTTCTTCTCTCGTGGAGTTTCTGAAACATGATGGTCGCACGCAAATAGTGTTCATAAAAGTTCTTAGTTTGTTGTAAGTAATAGTTGGTGTACACCTAATAACGCAAGAATGCAGATCAGGTGTGGGCAACCTTTGACCTGTTGTGGGCCAAACTTTAATGAGCAAATAAGTTCGCGGGCCGTTTTTAAAAGTAGTGCATTTTAAAGTAGTGTTCATAATTTTTAACGATAGACATCAGACATGAAATTATACGACAATGCAATTATAATACAATTTATTAAAATAACAAAATGAAATGAAAAAAATAGATACAACATTATAATTAAATCGTAAAATGTAGAATTATTACAAACAAAGAAAGTTAAATAGCGACACCGAAATCAATGAGACACTAGAGCTTGAATTCGAGAAACTAATCCATCGATATTTGGATTAATTCCACTGATAGAAAGACATAAAATATTCTAAATTTTAGTCAGTCAGGCTTGTACGATGTTCTGATTTATTAACTTTCATCATTGAAAAGAGCTGTTCGCATTTTTAAGTACTGCCGAACTCACAAATCTCTCCTCATCTTGAGTAAGTAGTGTAATATTTTTGTTTAATTGGGTTTTTCAAAATGTCTCGCAGGCCATTTTACAGCGGGCCGGTTGTTGCCCTTATATGATATAGACGATTGGCAATCTGGGGCTTTTCGTTCTACCACAGTCATATGGATGTCTGTACTACCTCATTAATAATAGTCTAACTATGCCCGCATCAGAAAGTGGCAAGGGGGCTACTGACCCTTTGAAAGGAGAACATCAAATTTAGCGATCCACGTCAATATATGAGATAAGGAACCAATAATCATGAGACAACTATATACAAACCTATATGCAATGTAATTGCTACTGAGCACGCATGAATTGCTCCACTACTCACGGGCCTTGGAGAGGGATTTGCTCGAATTCAATCCATTTCACAGCCAAGGAAACGAACAGGGGAAGAAAGAAGGTCGCAAGGACATACTCTCAGTTCCCATTGGCTTTCTCTAACGCCATTATTTCTGAACTCACTTCAAATATTCACCGATCCTTCGTAGCACTTGACAAAAATGGAATCCATTGATATATATATACACATATATATTTATATGATATCAGTTGTAGACTAAGGGTCACACGCACGCACACACACACTTAACACTATAGTGGCTAAGAGATTTGTATGGATCATTACCATATCCGATATTTACATTTTAACAGATTTCCCTTAAGGGAAATCAGCTATTGAGGTTGTACTCATGACGGAATTTTCAACATTTTTCTTCAAATGTCCATCGATCCTACCAGGTAGATGACAAAAATGAGGTCCGTTCAAAACTGTATATACATATATATCTATATATATATATATATATATATATATATATATATATATATATATATATATAGAGAGAGAGAGAGAGAGAGAGAGAGAGAGAGATAGATAGATAGATATATATATTTGTCTGTTACCGCTCTAGCAGTCGCAATTTTTGTTTGATCGTTACCAAACTCGATATTTAGTCGTTTTATATAAAAAGAAAGATCAAGTTCGTTAATGGCTGAAATCGGACTAGTGATTTTTAGTGACCCCCTGGTTTAGAGGGGGAGAATTTCTAAAATTTGAAATATTTCCGTTACTATACGTCGGATCGAAAAATTATATAGAATCAATCTTATTGCAAATTAAATTTACTATAAATATTGTTATTTACATTTATTCTCTATCCTGCATATTAATCGAGATATTTGCAATTTTATGAAATCGGGGCGGATAACGGATGAGAGTGAGTTTCCCGCCAAAAGCTAGGTCGGCCGTTTTCTTAACTCTTCGGCTCTCGTGAAATTTCTCTATTGTAAAACTACACGTGGGAAATCTGCTTAGTTTACGCAGCCCCTGAGTGACGGACTTTTTAAAGTTCTCTAGGTCAAGTTTGTGAATGACGGAAATCGGGCGTGGAAATTTGTTTCTGGAGAAGGGTTACATAAAAAATAGTAAATAGTTGTACTATTATATAAAATAAATGGTATACAATTTTATGTCACTTGAATGATCACTTTTTTATATGGTTTTTCGTTTAGCCTTCAGCAAACACTCCCGCCCCCTGATCAAATATCTTTTTACATCGAGCTAAAACAACACTGAGTATCAAATATCCCGCTTAAATTTAAAGTATGTTTTACGCATGAATTTAAATATGTGAAGATGGGTTTTAGGGAGGGGATTCGGTGTATCTCCGTCATTATGAATTGTATCGAAAAATTCTATATAACTCACGTTATTACAAATGTAGTGTCTACAATCGCTCTTCTATGCGTTTTTTCTCAAGCTGGAACATTAATCGAGATATGTGCATCATTTAGAGCTATCTGTCCCCAGAAAAACCTCAATCCTACTAAAGCAATTTTTCCTTCAAGTACCTGACTTACTAAGCATCACATGTGAAGCTTAAAGTTTGGTCCAGATTTACACAGTCGCACCCAGA
This sequence comes from Riptortus pedestris, assembly GCA_019009955.1. Lineage (NCBI taxonomy): Eukaryota > Metazoa > Arthropoda > Insecta > Hemiptera > Alydidae > Riptortus > Riptortus pedestris. The sequence goes on from CM032233.1 coordinate 18,735,701, forward strand.
CGTGGGAAATCTGCTGAGTTCACGCAGCCGGAGTAGGCTATTTCTAGAATTGAGTCATGAGTAAAACCTTAATAGTTTATTCCCTTAACGGAAACTTGCTAAAACTTGAAAGACATAATTATGGCCCTCTACTAGGTGGAATTAGTGGATAAAATGTTTTTACAAAATTCTATCAGTCTATAGCCAGAGTAGTAGATTTCCCCAAATGGAAATATCCCAAATTAATAAGCATCTTGATAGGAGCCTTCATAAATGAGCCAGGTGCCCACTTTGAGATATATGGGTCGGCCTTGCTCCAGCGTTTTGGTTATAGTATGTGGTGTGACTAGGGGCCTCTAAACACGTAATTAGTACCTCTTACGAAATCCATTCAGGCTCCTCTATTCACCTTCCACGAGTATATAAAAACAATTTCTTTGGTCTCTTCTAAATTATATCCTTCTAAGTAATTCACTATAATAATACCTGACTAATTGAACACTTATGTATGCAATATAAGAGCATTTTCTTAATTGTTTAATTATGATTTACGAAATTAGCGCATATACTTTCACCCTTTCGTTGCACCAGTATTCAACATCGTTTCGGAAATCAGCACTACTTAATATAGATATCACCTACAGAATGTGACATACATTCGCCTTAGTTTTCAATCTGTCCATCTTTCTTTTCGTGCTATACATATGAAAAATACGCCCCTAGATTAAATGTTTTCCTAAGTATAAAGGGTAGCGAGCACTGCATTATTATCATTTTGAAAAAAAATAATAAAAACCGCTCCAAAATTAAAATAATGCACTATATTGTAAAATAATGATAAAATAAGTAATAAACATAAAAACATTTTTAATAAAAAATCAAATAAAAACTCTGTTAATTCTGTTCGTTAGCAGTAGCACAACAGGTCGAATACACACTAACTAAAAGGTAACTTTCAGGTTACTCGCAGTGTACCCATAATAATTACATTAATTAGTTTAGTTTTAAATTGTCGTCTGTCGGGCAACACCCGACTATATATATATATATATATATATATATATATATATAGATATATATATATATATATATATAATTTTACTGTACGTGTGTATGTCACTGAACTCCTCCTAAACGGCTGTACCAATTTGAATGAATTTTTTTGTATGCGTTTGGATAGCATCCTGGATGGTTTAGATTCACAAACCAGCCCGGCAGATGGCGCTGCAATCGGTATCTAGGTTATTTATCTATACTACAACTAATCGCCTCGACCAACTTGAATGAATTTTATTTTTTCAAGTTTATTCATTTATACTCCTCAGGAATTGACTAAAAATATTGTTCATCAACTCGCGTTAGGATAAAATTAAACAAACATTATTGATTATAACAAATTGTTTTTAGAAAAATTGATATTGTTTTAAAATAAAGAATAATTAAATTATTATATATTTGTTTTTCATTTCATACTTTGTTTAATATCCTAATCGCTTGAAATATCATGCAGGACAACGTCTGTCTAGTATTTATATATATATATATATATATATATATATATATATATATATATATATTATTTATTTTTTCTTGTCTGCTATTGACACATTAGGTAAGTGGAGAATATTTACAAATTAATGATAATGATGATATAAATTGTGATGTTTTTGTTGATTAAATTTAACATCACAATTTATATCATCATTTGATTAAATTTAATTTATTAAATTTCAACATGATTGACTAAATAAAATTTTTTGATCCCACTAAAAATAATGGACATATTTGAAAATTTCTCCAATTGAATGCCCCCCTCCCCCTCCTCTTCCGGTTCCAATTTCAGCTATTAATGAACTTGATCTATAGTTTTACATGAAATAAAAAATATTGATTTTGGTAACTACCAAATAAAAATTGCGACCGCTTGATCGTTAGCAGGAAAATATATCTTTCAATTTTGAAGAGTAAAACAAATGTTTTGGCAGTCGCAATGAATAACTATCAAGAATAAAAATGTAGAATTGCATGCCGCAGCTCCTTAGAATGATATGAAGATTGTGACAGACGAATAGTGGTGACTCAAAGAGGGCCCTTGTTGGAAATAACGAACCGTAAAAATTAATAATGAATGCTCAAAAGCCTCCATTGAAATAATCTCGGACTAATTATCTTGAACAATGAAAGAGGCTTTTCTATATATAACTTCTATATTATTTCCAGATAACGGTTCCATAATTTTAAAAGACGGTTATTTTACATATTAAGTCCATGTTTCAATGTTGACAACTACTTGGAGACATCCAGAGGGAAAGATGGCAGATAAATAGCTTCCATTCTAAATGGCAAAGGAGGGTAGCTTGAAATGGCGGCTAGTCGTTTGTCATCGCTCCAACTGTATGTACAAGTAGATAGTTTAGATGATACAGGCATGAATATTTGAAAGTGCTTACGAAAGTTGTACTCCACGTGGCTGTATGTGCGCAGCAACACAAACAATTCGTATAAAACTTGGTAAGAATTTGCTTAGAACGTAGCTAGAATTTTGACAAACCAAAGCCAAGATGTAGGTATAAAAAGTCTGTCACGCAGGGGCTACGCAAACTAAGCAGATTTCCCACGTACTCGTATGACACATTAGTCAACAAGAAAGAACTAATAACTCGCTCAATAATTGAGTTAAGAGAAAATGCACAGAACAGCAATTGCAGACACATAGCTATCTCTAACCTCACCCCCTCCCCCATTCTAGGTCCAATTTCAGCCATTATCTATTATTGTCTTTAGTGTTGAATGAAACAATTAAATCTCGAGAATGGTATAGAACAAATAAACATTTTCGAGTTAAGAACGTAAAGTCTCATCACACAACGTATTTGCCTCATCTAGTAAATATCTGTTGAAAACGATATTTGGTATTTAAGCTTCAAATAAAATTGCTTATTATAAAACAGAGTATAGTTTATCTGGCATGAGTAAAAGTGGGGGTATACAGAAGACTGAAAACTAAAAAATCGAAATATCTCGGTTAGTATTAATAATAGAAAATAAATTTATTTAACAATATTTATAGTAAAATTAATTTTCAATAAGATTAACTCTATACAACTTTTCGATCCGACGTATAGTAACAGAGATATTTCGAATTTTCGAAATTCCCCGCTCTAACCCCCTCCCCTCCCACTGGTCAGATTTCAGTCATTAACGAACTTGGCTTTTAGTTTTACATGAAATGCTTATATATCGAGTTTGGATACAATCAATCAGGAATTGGCAAATATATATCACATTGAACGGGTCCTAGTTTTTCATCTACGAGGTGGCCTTCTGCAAAGAGGGCGTCTGCTTTTTAGGCGGAGTTCACCTACTTTATTCGAAAAAATTGATTCCTGGCCCTTTGCTAGTGGACTACGTACATACATTGAGTCTGTCCCTTGTTATATAAAAACCAATATGTAGGTAACAAAATACAAATAAGTTCAGAATATTTATGATGATATAAAAATTGTCAACTTATAGCAGCATACATGGACATTCGTCTATTAATTTAAAAAATGCATATACGGAGTTTTCCAACTTGATCCTTTCCCCGAAAGTAGGATTTAATTTCATTCTTGGTGAAGATTTTTCTTATTGGGTATTAAGAATGTCTAGCGAGAGTTGGATAGTTATCTTACGCCTCTAATCGATATGAGTTTCTATTTGATTGTGGATTAACTTCTACCAGTCAATTCTTAATGAAGGTCGTCGTGATTTCCTTTTGTTTAACTTTTCAATGGGATATTGTCGTCATCTCGAAAGCTTCACGTTATTGTGTGATCATTAAATCAATGTCTTTTAGACACAACAATGATTCTGCGTGTTAACGCCAATGAGTTGTTTACGATTCGACTTTCGGTAAGGAATAAAACGCTCTCGATGACAGATAGCTTAGCCATCTATCAATAGGCGGAGGGCAGATTTTATCCTTGCAAACTTTAGGACGATCTAATCATCATTTGAAGCCATACATTGTTTTGGTCGCTATTGGAAACATCCATTCACATGAGTGGTAAACACGAATGGTTTCCAAGATGAAGAAAACATTATTTTTCGAGATGATATTATAAATCTATCAAATATAGATATTAATCCTTTTAGCAGCTTTTCTTAGGGGAAATCAGCTATTGAGGTCGTACTCATGACGTGATTTTCGAAAAATTTCTTCAAATGTCCATCAATCCTACCCTGGAGATGACGAAAATGAGGTGTGTATGTATATGTATATGTATATATATACATATATATATATATATATATATATATATATATATATATATATATATATTTGTCTGTTAACGCTCTAGCGGTCGCAATTTTTGTTTGATCTTAACCAAACTCGATATTTAAACGTTTTATATAAAAAGACATATCAAGTTCGTTAATGGCTGAAATCGGACTATAGGGAGGAGGGGTTTAGAGGGGGATTTTCGAAAATTCGAAATATCTCCGTTACTATACATCGGATCCAACAATTGTATAGAATCAATCTTATTGCAAATTAAATTTACTATAAATGGTGGTTATATACATTTATTCTCTATCTTGAATATTAACCGAGATATTTGCATTTGTATTAAATGTGGGCGGGTAACGGACGGGAGTGTTTCCCGCCAAAAGCTAGTTCGGCCGTTTCCGTAACTATTCGGCACTCCTATGGAGATTTCTCAATTGTATAACTTTACGTGGGAAATCTGCTTAGTTTACGCAGCCCCTGCGTAATGGACTTTTCCTTTTTATTATGGTGATAATAAGAAGTTACTTAATAAATTCAATGAATAGGACATTTAAGTGCCTAATTATTCTACTAATCATTAGTCGCCTATTTTAGGATATGGGGGGAGTGTTCTCTAACAGTTTTGACATTGAGTGAAGTTCTATCAATAGCATGGAAATTCTTGTGCAGAGGACAACTAAAAACCACCCAAGTCCTTGAAACCCTCTTCCTTCCCTTGAATATCAATAGGACTTCTAAAAGACAACCACCAGTCGTAGCCTGTTTAACAACAGCATGATAGTAAGAGAACTGAAATAAAAATATATGCGCTTTGTTACAATAAGCAGAACCTAGAAATTGTCAATCTACCCAGTCTTAGAATCACTTGGAGCGGATTTTATTATAAGGCTTCACAATGACTTTATGCTATTGATAGCATTCTCGAATTATTGATCTGACCATTACTGTAACCGCTTTCATTTAATTATTTTATAAATCCGCATCACCGATTTAAAATAGATGGTATATATAAACGCACATCCAGCACAGACAGATTATTTCATGGCTTCATTGATATTACATAACGAATTGGCAGGCAGTTGACAAAAATAAGAGAAATTACGTAAGGTAACATATTTATAAATGGGTGAAATCAGACCAGGAGTAGTGAGGGGAATTTGAAAATTAAAAATTTCTACGTTATTATTAATCGGATCGAAAAATATTATAGAACCAATGTTGTTAAACTACTGATGCTCTAGAACTATCGTCATATACACTTTCTCGTAACCAAAATACTAAGAGAGTTTTTTATACTTTCTTCTTGAGAATTGGTTTTCTTTTATTTATAGTTAGAGAATATATGGCGAGAAGAGACCATTATTGGGTAACACTCAGAAATCTGCTTAGTTTAGCAGAGTTTTCCAGACTGCACTGATTATGATGTTCAGATACATAAACTATGAGCAAAATAGAAGGAAGAAATAATAATTATCAAGAATTTAACAATCGTAGCTTAAAATCGCTGGAAATATAAATAATGAAAGACATGGAATCTCCTATTTTTAAAACGACCGATACCTTCCATGCGCGGTCTTAACTGGATATTGGCTCTACAAAGTCAAAATTATCAGTAAATTAATTTTTAAAAATTGATCGAATAAAAGCAGTGATTGTCAGACCACCAAGTAAGATAAAAAGTAAGTTTTAGTTCACCAATCGGCTCCACAAGTTGTCTTCAATCCCGAAAGTCTGCGAAACACAATGACAAACTCCACAGGTTTAAAAGAGAAATCTACAAGGTGAATGCGACACTAGCTCATTGAAGGCTGACACATATGTATGCTGTTTTAGGTAATTATCCGTTTTAACAGTTCCTCTAGGAAAGCATTTTGGTTACTATAAATGTTACTGTATTGTTTGGGTCTTTATGAGAAGATGACATATGAAGAGCATCGATAAACTAACTAGCATTTAAGTGGAAGCTCACATCGTCTGTTGCTATTGTGACATTTGTATCTGTTATTGAGGAATACGGTAAAAATAGAACCCTAGATAATGCACTGGAAGAAGTAAAAAAAGTCCGTCACGCAGAGGCTGCGTAAACTAAGAAAATTTCCCACGTGAAGTTTTACAATAGAGAAATTTCACGTGAGCCGAACAGATACGGAAACGGCCGAACAAGCTTTTGTTGGAAACTCAAGACTAGAACCAAAATTAGCCGATCTCATCTCGTCCGTTATCCGCACCCACTTAATAAAAATTCAAATATCTTGGTCAATATTAATAATTAATGGATAAAGAATAACAATATTTATAGTACGTTTAATTTGCAATAAGATAGTAACCATGCAATTTATTTTAGTTATGCAATTTTTCGATCCGACGTAAGTAATGGAGATATTTCAAGTTTTCGAAAATCTTCCCCTCCAACCCCCCCCCACTGGTCCGATTTCAGTCATTAACGAACTTGATCTTTACTTTTACATAAAACGTATAAATATGGCGTTTGTTAACGATCTGTATATTTTGAACGGACCTCATTTTCGTCATCTCCTGGGTAGGATCGATGGACATTTGATTACAATTTTTGAAAATCGCGTCATGAGTGCGGCCTCAATAGCTGATTTCCCTTAACGGAAATCTGCTAAAAGAAAGAGAGACAGACTGTAGGCCTTATTTTGTTGAGAGGGGACTTAATTGGACGTACCGGCAGCGAACTGCGAGGATCAAGCTATGAAGGTAGCAGAGGCCCAGGTCCTAAAAGGAATGTAGAGCTGGAGTACTCAACAACTATTCATAAATAGAAAGTTTTTTCTCTCTATAAATAGCTCCCTTAATGAGATTGGAAATATTCCCCTTTACTTGGATCTTTGTAAGAGGTATTGTCCTTAGGACAATAAAGTAGCTTAGTGAGTTTATTGGCTTAGGTTTCGACCTTTGGTGACCTTCTTCAATGTTGGATCAATAACACTAGAATACCCTGACAGATGTTTACTCTTCTATTGTACTGGATACTGAATGCTCCAGCAAATAGCCCAATGCTCGAAAAGGGTGACTTACAGTAACACCTTGATGGTTTTGTAACATTCAATTTTTAGTGATGGAAATAGAAAAGGAATTGTTTCAAGTCTTCAACAATCAATCTAATAGAAGTAATGTGTCGGTAGCGTAAATAAATGAAATATAAATAATGATAAGTAAACAAGGAAAAATTAAAAATACTTGAAGATTACGTAAAGAAACATTAAGGAAATAATAATAAATTTTAAGATATTTAGAGAATCAATAGAAAACATAAATAAAAATTATCAGAACGCCACCCACAACCGAATACTTTTCTGTCCAAAAGGGTATTTAAGGAACGTGATTGAAATACAACATCCAGAAATATCTCCCATTTCTGGTTTATGTAAGACCTCAAGAAAAGAAAACAATAAATCTTTTAGTAAAATATATTATTAGCTAACACACAATAAGGCGTAATAGCAGAAAATGACAGAAACATTGCAGGACAGGACCTCCTCCTTATGAAACACTTTTGTATTAGAAGCGGTGTCGAGTAGATCGATTTTTTTGGAGAGTCTGAGATCGTATTAGCAATTGAAAATATAGACAATATTCGGGATAATTGGAATGAATATGCTACGAAAGGATGACCAAACTAATCTTCAAGAGTAAATCATAATCTGTAAAGAAAAGAGACAGACTCAGAAATACGTTGATTGATGGTCTGTGGGAGAAATCGCGTTATACCAGGAGACTTCATTGCTGGAACATATGCTTTGACTCACGATGGTTTAAGGCAGTAGCAGGTGAAATGTTTTGTTTAACGTTTGTGGGTAATGATATCAAATCTCGTTTCGAACAGGTTGGGTGGAATTTAAAAATAAAATAAGAAGGGAATCCAGTATGTACAAAACCAGTCGCAACAATACTGACTTTTATTATTAGATGTAAATTCGAAATACTGTATTAAGCTAACTATTTTTTGCACATAATGAAAGTGAGATTAAATTGTAATGGTTAGCGCAAATACACATCTTTTACGTTAAGAGCTTTATTGATTTCACTATTAAAACATAAAATGACACAAATGAATATTTTACTGAAATTGTGTTGTGGAGTTGAAAATCATTAAAAACTGTTACCATCTAAAATAAATAAATAAATTTCATTTAATATTCACTACCAGATAATCAAAATATTCACGGTTTTCATTGCATATTAATATTTACCATATATATAAGATAGTTATTACGTTCGCTATTCAAGAAACATTGAATATTTTGAATGAGAATGGTGTGCGTGTGTGAGTGTGTGTGAACGAAAAAATATAGAACTTCAACTCAACTGAAAATCTATTTTGTGAATATTGCTAATTTATATTGTCGCTTGAAAAAAAAATTAAATGGCTCTGTGGACTTGAGCATTAGAGAGTTTTAAATTAAATATCTAATTTATAAACATCTGACAGCCATAATACCAATCATATTATCCGTTTTTCTTTTTTTTTCATGGAATAGTGTTGGCAATAAATGATGTGGAGCATCTTCGGAAAAATTCATTTTAATATATTGTGGGTCAAGGAATATTTGATCATGACGTGAAGTGTGGTTTCACCTCAGTACTTCACCCAAACAGCCATAAAGATTAGTGATAGAGAGAGAGAGCAATTTGTTAAAGATATATACGCCGATAATATGGTACAAGCAGTAATTTTTCACGCCTAATTATTCCTGATTACACTTTTCTGTGGATAATTATTTGTAGTTTAATTGAATGTCTAGTGTTAGTTTAATCATTACATATGGAATGGAGTTATAAAATAAACAAAAACTAATTATTTTGGAATAATGAAAACTTTTAATTTCAAATTACTTCTCAATTCTCACAGATATATCCATAACAACATTTATTTCATTTTTTTGTCCCATAAATCCAATAACATAACAATAATGAATGATGGCCCATTCCTTTGTAGTACGAAACGTTATCTAATTCTATTCCGTTATTCCGTTACATTTTGATTAAAATATAAATAAGCAAACGTGAGTTATGTTTCAAAACAAAATGTTTTTAGCACAAGTAGATATTTTCTACATACAATTTATTCGTTTTTGAAAAGAAAAAAAAAGTATTAATGATATTGAAGAGTATAGAATTTGATCTTAAATTAGTGATTCTCTTGGAGGATATGTTTTATCTTGGGATAAATGACATATAAATACTGAAATCTATTAACAAAATTTATGACTAGTGGTTGACGACAAGGTAGGCAAGAATTCCTATTTCGTTGTTATAATTGTTGCACATATGACGTGAAACAAATCTATTTCTGCCAAACTCGTATGAAATTTTAAACGGATCAGAGGGTTTCATTTATATAAATACAACCAATAAGCTTTATTTTCGAATAAAAGTGCTTGTTTATATTGTACAAATAATATTGGACATTGTGTTTTGGGTTCAATTTTATAATTTAAAGTCATTTGAATACAATAAAAAAGTACATACCTGCGCTTCATCCAGTCTTCAAAAATACTGAGATCGTTTGTTAGCCTCTAAATACCTTTAAATAGATACCAATCTATTTTGAGTGATTGTTACAGCTAAATTGTTCTTTCATAACTCTAAAGTATTTCCCAAAAACCTCACAGTTTTTGGGTATGTATTATTCATTTTTATGTAGAAATAAGCACTTCGTGTTGATATGGCTATTGAGGTAGAGTACTTATTTGTTTGAGCACTCATTGAAATTCAATTTTAGTAAAGTGGAATCAATCGAAACTCAATGTGAATCTTATTCAGTGGAAACAATTACCGATAACGCAAATCTCAAATCAAATACACTACCTCCCGACGATAGAGTAGCTAAAAGGTTTTTAGTTTAACGTATAAAATAATTAAAATTTAATTAATTAAAGTTGAAATGTTAGTTTAAATAATTCTAACATTTACACTAATTTCTTAACTTTCTATTTTGTGAATAATTATTTTGAAATAATGCTTTCATTATTTACTTAATTTAAATAATAATAAATAAGCAGTCAAAGTACAGTTAATACCCCAAAACTTAAAAAAGGATTCAGAAAGAGCATGCCCATTCAACTCAACCTCATAGAAGGCAGAATTAGGAAAACTAGAGAGGTGACAACAAAACTGGTACACCTCATACAAACTGGAATTAGGAAAACTAGAGAAGTGACGACAAAATCGGTCCAGCTCATAGAAGGCAGAATTAAGAAAACTAGAGAGGTGACAACAAAATCGGCCCACCTAATAGAAAGTAGAATTAGGAAAACTAGAGATGTGACAACAAAATCGGTCCTCCTCATAGAAGGCAGAATTAGGAAAACTAGAGAGGTGACAACAAAATCGGTCCTCCTCATAGAAAGCGGCATTAGGAAAACTAGAGAGGTGACAACAAAATCGGTCCTCCTCATAGAAAGCGGAATTAGGAAAACTAGAGAAGTGACAACAAAATCGGTCCACCTCATAGAAGGCAGAATTAGGAAAACTAGAGAGGTGACAACAAAATCGGTCCACCTCATAGAAAGCGGAATAAAGAAAACTAGAGAGGTGGCAAAAAAATTGGTCAACCTCATAGAAAGCGGAATTAGGAAAGCTAGAGAAGTGATAACCAAATCGGTCCACCTCATAGAAGGCAGAATTAGGAAAACTAGAGAAATGACAACAAAATTGGTCCCCTCATAGAAAGCGGAATAAGGAAAACTAGAGAGGTGACAACAAAATTGGTCCACCTCATAGAAAGCAGAATTAGGAAAACTAGAGATGTGATAACAAAATCGGTACACCTCATAGAAAGCGGAATTAGGAAAACTAGAGAAGTGAATCATTTCGATGAACTAGAGAAAGATATCATTTTGATTCAAACCACATAATATTGGGTATTTGAGATGGGACAAGGTTAATAGTTATTTTTCCAGATCCTACAAATTGGCGTACGACAATAAGTGGATTTCTTATCAATTCAAGGTATTTTAATTGTATGAGAAAACTGGGTTGATGAAGATAATGTTTAATGTCAATATAGTAGGAGTATCTATTTGATTTGAATTGTTTGCCGTCAGTCAATAAATTTCGCTATTTGATAATCTGGCAAAGGAAAAGAATGCGGGTCGAGGATGTAACCTAACCTTCAAATCTAATGTGATTAAATACTTGGAAATCTTAAGCTATTAGAATTGAGATGATTTTCGTAACTATTTAAGCATAAGTAAACACCTTAAATATGTTTCGAAAGGTATTAAATATATCAGAACGATATTTCTATGATCACAAGCTTGGCCATAAAATGTTTTATAAATTTCTCTACAGAAGTATGACTTATGTTAGCAACAAATAAGTTTTGTTGTATGGTTTATTCGTTTTATATAAAAAGTTTTATATGAGATTCTGGGAGATAGGTGGTTTTGTCAATTTTGGAGAATACCTTTCAATGCCTGAAGAAAATAGAAATGGACTTAAATAATGTTGTCACATGTAAAATCAAGAATATTCGCAGGGCACAGAAGCTGCCTGATCCTGTTGTGAATTTGAATGGCCACTTCAATGACTGAAAAGTAGTTAAAAGCTCAAAATAGAGTTTCAAACAGGAACAAAAAGGCCAATGTTCACTATGAATTATATTATTTTTAGATCTTAGTAACTGCAGTTATACACAAAAAAATAAATTTTAGTTACGTAAATAATAATTGTCACTAGTATAGGGATGCTTTCGAGCTGAACATAAAGAACAATAAAGAACGGAACATTCTTCTCCGGTCTACAACTATTATTAGAATCTAGTTCTAAGGCCCATCAGGTCAACATCCTGGGCTGAATACTCATGATGATGCACTGCACCGAAAGCGCTCTGTTATTTTAATAAATTGTTACAGTGGAAGTGTGGCCATTTTTTTCATCTACCTAGATTATTATTTTGCTATCTATTTTACATCAGACAATGAGTAGTTTTTTAGCAACCCTTTTTCTGAGCACATTTTAATGTTTTCAATATAAATTTTAAAAAAATCCTCCAATTTATTTCATCGTTAATGCAACAAAGTTTTTTTTTTCATTGATATCGGCAATAGATTAAGAAAATAAATATCTAAGAAATAAAAGGTAAGTGGGATGCCAGGTACATGTATTTAAGTCAACCGGTATCAGACACGTATCTGGACCAATAATGGATCTAGTTCAGGATTCCAAGAGTGTCTAATATCAATACAGTCTAACATATTGTATTTGATTGTTCTAATTACATCAGAATATGTGCTATTAAATATTTTATAGTTGTAAATTAGTACATTAATTATTTTTCATGGGAAGCTGCTTGAATACTTGATCGGCATGCTAGAGGTGCCGTGTTCGAAGCCAGAAATTGTACAAGAAATTTTATTCAGTTCTATGATTAACGGGATTCGAGGTTGCGCTTCTAACCATTCCCCCGACATTCATTCAGCGTTGTGAGTCGATTGAGCTGCAACTTTAATAAAGAAGTAACAATCATTAGGCTGTGATGAACCCAAAACAAAATACTTAAGGTGATGTGTCAAGGTGTACACGTGATCCGGATGAAAAGCAAGTGTCGAGGTTATTTCATTAATGATTTTCAGCATGTTTATGGATTATTTTTCTCATATTTAAGACGACATAAGGTAAGGCGAACCTTCCATCTCAGAACTGGGCAACGCAACTATAAGAATCATTAACTACCATAAAGCAAAAAATGTCTACACCGAATCGAATCCTACCAGATCATTAAATAAAAACACTTTCTCCAACAATGTGGTGAAACTGCATCTACAAGAAGCCGTATACACCATTTCATTTATAACAACAAACGGTACCTTCAAACCCGTGGTAAAATACCCAATATTAGACTTCTTGCACAGCCGAGAATTGGTAGAAAATCATATTAATATGCGTGGCCACCAGAAGAAAACGATTTAGGGTTGAATGACTAAAAATATGTTCGCTCTGCCACTTGTAAGAACAAGAGGCTCTTGAACACACGATGTGGAGATGAATATTTTATACGTGGGCTATAAAAGGGAATTTCATGTCCATTACCCAAGAAGTAATGAAGTAAAGTAAGTTTAGCAATTTATGCACTTCAATTTGCAAGTCTAATTGTCAAAAACAAATGAATCTATTCCATTTTACGTATGATATAATGTGAAATTCAAATACTTCAGCTAATCATTTTATGAAATACTTGTATTAAGATATTAATAGTTGAAAGGAGCATACTAAATTTGATTCGGCAATGAGATTAAGGGACTTCTTTCCGTTCAACTGGTTCCAACTAAGCGTTAGTAGACAATTGAGTAGCTCTTTGAATAAAGAAGTACCCATGTTTGGTCTCTAATGATGCAATAGGACCTCCCCACCCACCAAAGCCAAAGTGGGTTGGACTTGACACTCCAGAGCTGTTGAGCTTTTGATGATTTTGAATAAGTAGTTCATAAGTAGATAGTTGCTTACAATTGTTACTTCTCTAAGAGGGACATTGAATCATTTTAAAAAGATGTGTGAAGCATTTAAATTATAATCAATGAAACTCAAAGAGAGGACGAATGTCTGTTGTAGTCAAAGTTTAGCGTTTAACATAGGTGGTTTTAACAGATTTCCCGTAAGGGAAATCAACTATTGAGGTTGTACTCATGACGCGATTCTCGAAACATTTCTTTAAATTTCCATCGATCTTACCAAGTTGATAACGAAAATGAGGTCCATTCAAAATTATATATATATATATATATATATTTGTCTGTTGCCGGTCTAGCGGTCACAAGTTTGGTTTAATCGTTACCAAACTCGATATTTAATCATTTGATGTAAAACGAAAGATCAAGTTCGTTAATTAATAGCTGAAATCCGACCAGTGGGAAGGGGGTTTAGAGAGGAGGAATTTCTAAAGTTCTTAATATCTCCGTAATTAAGTGTCGGATCGAAAAATTGTATAGAGCCAATATTATTGCAAATCTAATGTTCTATAAATGTTATCATTTACGTTTTTTCACTATCATGATTAATAATCGAGATATTTGCATTTTATAACCTTCGCCTTTACGTAACTACCCCCCTCACCTCCTACTCATGTCATATTATGAAGCACATTATCTGAAGCGTAAATACCGAATATTGTTCTCATTGAACTTTTACTTTTTGAGATAAATGCAAATACTTGGCACACGTGGGAAATATGCTTAGTTTTCACCGCCCCTGCGTGACGGACTTTATATTAAGTTTATAAAATCTATGAGCATTAAATGATTAAAATCTATTTCCATTCTTTCAGTTTGCGGCAACTAAAGTCAGTAAAAATAAATATTTAAACTTTTAAAACTTGGAATTACCATTAGAAGGGGTCAGTCGTTCTCTTAGAATTGGAATAGTCAAAATAACAAAATAAATAAAAGGAAGAGGGTAGTGCTTTCAAATTCTCTTAAGAAAATGTTTCTCTGTGGAAAACTAGAAGGGGCGAATAATTGTTAAACAAATGGTCCAACAACGTTTTCCAACGTGGCTGAACGTTTTCCCCCTGTTTGTCAAAGGATATATACAGACACCACGGGCCCCTGTGAAAGCAGACTAATTCCCAGACACCCTCTTTCTATAACACTGACCTTTGAGCGCTGTGTATTATAAAAACAGTGAGTTGTACAAAAGGGAAGGAGCCCTTCAAGACCATCCAATTACCAGTAGTGAAATAAGCCTTCCCAAAACAAAACGTCCTGTCCAATAGGTTGCTGGTATCTAACGGTCGTTTCATTTTACGGAACCTTACCATCAATCAAATTTCGTAAACCTATGACACATTTTTCTCTATCAATATCTGTCAATTTCTTACCGTTATTGATTACGCTACTGAGCATTTTATTCGCTCAACGAAAAAAGAAAAAAACATAATATTCAAAATCAAAAACAAATTTAAATTAAAAAAACTTAATGACATTTAAAAGCGGAAACTCAAACTATTTAAATAAATTCAGAATGATAGCTAACTTTTTTTGTCTATTACCATGTGTAATTAAAGTTCATGTAAATGAAATATAACTATTACCATAATTTGAATGACATCAATATTAATATTAATTCAATCAAAAAAAAAGTATTGTAATACAAATTCTTAAGAAACGATTTATATAAAACTCACATAAGTATAGCATTGATGTGACTTTAATGGGTCATGGTCATCTTACTTCTTAAAATCCTTAACTAGATTATATTCCACATTATTCCCACTAATCGAGTGGGGCTAAGAGAACAAGAATTTTAAGATATATATGTTTGCTTGTCCGTTGTGTTTAAGAGTGCTTGTGCTACATACTACTTATGTGCAAATCGAAAATTAGCAATAAATATATGTACATAAACAATACAAGGGCTAAAAATATATCTCGAAATTTGATAGAAATACTATTATTTGTTCAAGCAAGAGAGCACTCCCAGCAGTTTTTTTTTTTTTTTTTTCAAATTTATATGGATGATTCATATACCTAGGACTTTTACTAATAAAAATTAATTAGGCTCATTCTAATTACTCTCATCATAAATCATGAGTTGATAATATAGACAAGTTGAGGCAACGATTTACTAGTCAAAAAGTACAAGACACAACGACTTCATCGCAAATATATTTGAAGGTAAGGTTCTTGGGTATAGGGGAAGAGGAAGGCCTAGGAAATCCTATTTTGAAGATATCAAACAACTTATGGATTTCGGAGAGTATAGTAATATGAAAAGAGCAGCTTTAGAAATAACACAATGATTGCAACTGCAAGGCGTAGCCTTTAGACCATATGTGGGCAACCCCCGGCCCGCGAGACATTTTGAAAATCCCAATTAAACAAACGTATTAACTACTTACCCCACGTGAGGAAGATGAGGAGATATTTATGTCTTTGGCAGTACTTAGAAATACGGACAGTTATTTTCAATGATGAAAGTTAATATATCAAAACATCGTACAAGGTTCACCGAAGATAATTTGGAAAATTCTTATCGTCTTTGTATCAGTGGAATTAATCCAAACATCGATGGATTAGTTTCCCAAATTCAAGCTCAAGTGTCTCATTGATTTCGGTGTCGCTATTTAACTTTCGGTATTTGTAATAATTCCAAGTTTTACGATTTAATTATAATGTTGTACCTACCTTTTTCATTCATTTCATTTTGTTATTTTAATAAACTGTATTATAATTACATTGTCGTATAATTTCATGTCTGATATCTATCGTTAAAAATTGTGAACACTATATAATATATATATATATATATATATATATATATATATATATATATATATTAACAAACAAAAAATATTTTAATAAATTTGCAATATAAATAATTACTTATATTCATTTTAAGTATTATTTAGAACTAACGTCACTTTTATCACCAATTTGATAGGATAGACCGGTTTTGAAAGATCCCATCATAAAGACAACCTCAGTAGCTGTTTAAGTGAAATATGCTAATCGAGGAATACTCGAGAAACTCTGTTATTACTTCAAATGTCAATCATTGTTCACTAGAAAGGGTAGAGTAGGAAATGTATACAATGCCATTATGTCATGCTCAATAAATTCTTCCTAAAAAAAAATAAAAGCTGTAAATAGAAACATAATATTCATTCATAGCTTAAGAGAAGAGGGACCAATCTTGTTGTTTCATTTCATTATATCATAGTACATACTAGGAGAAAATTCAATGGATAAAAATGAAACACCAAAATAAAATCATTTTAATGATTAATACGTTTTTTCGTGTTTTTTTTTCTCACCTGCGATAAATCTATAACACATATGAGCTGAAGTATGTTGAAATAGCAAGATAACACAGGCGAAGATACCATAGATTGCTTCATAAAATCGCCCAAAAAGTGTTCATGAATGAAAGTGAAAATCTCTAAAACCCTTGCATGCAAATCATTTTAAAATTCTAGCTTCAGGTGCAGGAACCATGCATTTTTTTTTTAATTTAAGAATTCAGGAAATCGTGACTTACTACAATAATTATATTTCAAGTTAACGTGTACCTGTTTCTGTATCATTAGCTTTAATGTCTGAGTGAATAATGATTAATAGGGAGAATAGTAATCGAATAATCATACTTATTTTAATTCATTGTCTCTGATGAAAAATAACCTAATCGATCAACAACCGGGAGAAATATAATTTCAATTTTGCTTTCATTAAAAATTAATCATTAAAATATTTCATGTGGTCATAAACTTCTATAAGTATTTTATAACAGTCTTATGGGAATCGCGAACTACTGTAACCTGGCTGCGTCTGCCTGTACTTCTAAGATTGATTCGCTGTTGAAATCTTCCATTTTGGAGTATAAATAGAAGGAAGAGAGATTATACACTTAAAAAATAGTAAAAAATTGAAGAATACTCCTTTAAAATGTCTTCATTTGGGAACCGAATATTATAGTGTAAATAAAGAAGTATCTTTAACCCAAAATCGGACCACTCTTTGGCTACATATTGAAGGTTAATATAGTGAAGTTAAATTAAGCATAGACCCCAACATCTATATAATGTTTTACTGTAAGCAAGTATCATCTAATCTCAGAAAAGAACATAAAAAAACTTGTAATATGATATGAGATAACAATGATAAGAAGATACACTCCCTTTTCTCTGGAATAACACGAATTAAAACAAACACTAATAAACCAATCCTCCCCACTTACAATTATAAGTAAACTGTATATACCTTTGTCTCCTTATAGATACAACTTCATACCTTATAGATTCTCTTAAAAAAATACTCCTAATTTCATGCATAACACTAGTAAAATAAATCTACAGAAAAATATAAGAAACGCAGTGTAAAATAGAAGCAATTAAATGTTTTTACAATCAATAATTTGGAGGATAATAAAATAGAAATAAAAAAAAAAAACTATATCTACCACTCTATGAGTTTTCATACAAGATAAAAAAAAGTTTAATTGTATTCAAAAATAAAAGAAAACATTGAGGCTATTATTGTATTATAGGTACTAACTAATGTTCTTCTATTTATAAAACATAACCCCAGTAATAGAAATAAAACAAATAAATCTATTTGTTTTGAACTGTAAAATTCCCAAACGAAAATAAAATTTACTGTTCCATACAAAGCTTTTCACAGAATAGGTTTATTAATTAGAAACTCTTTTATGTACAGCCTTTTCACGAGAATTCAACAATTCATTAAATTAGACATTTCAAAAAATCTGTTTATTTCTGTAAACCATCGCGAATACCCTCAGAACATATGTTTAAATTTAGTTCGGATTTGTATTTGTTTGTTTTTATTTATAGAAACCTCTGTATACAATAACCTATTTTATTTACTTTTTTAAGAATTATAATTGATTGTCAAGAAAGGGTTATTACTATCCAATTCAATTTAAATAAAAAGTACTTCAAAACTTAAAATAGTAATTTAACTATGAATATTTAATTTAAAAGAAATCAATCATTTTTTGTTCACTCTTTTTTTCCAACTACGATGCACTAAACTCTTTCTTTCACTATTGAAAAGCAAAAAGTGCCGGGATTATCAAAGACTCTACTGGTATAATATTTCTTACGTACCGTATCAATAATTTCCTTGGCACCCAAATCTCTCCAGTACACAGGCTAACGAAGAATCCAGACAAACCCGATTGGTTGACATTAACAACGAAACTGTTGAATGAAATCAAGGGTAAGAAACCAGAAGTAAATTTTGCAAAAAGTTCATCTACTAAATTATGAAAAATAAAATTTAAAAGAAAAAAAAACAACACAAATTAATGAATTGGAAAAAAATAGTTATTCGTACATCTAGAGTTTTCTTCTGCTGGGTGAGATCTGGAAACACTTTCAATAATGACAAACATTTATACTATAATTAAAGGCTGTAAAATGTATTGACTATACCTTATCTCGTTAATCGGCTATTGTTTTTTGAAAACAACGGAGGTTATGCCATTCACTAATAAACAATGAGAATAAAGCAAATAACGAGCATTTTTAATCCTGAATCGCAGACGGGAATGAAGCAATATTTACTTGAACATTACCGTCAAATCAACTCGTGCTTTTACGATATCTAATTCTTGGAGCTGCACTATGCTCACTCTTCCTTAGGATATTGTGTTGTTTATTATGTAACGTAAACAAAGAACATTTTTCATACATAACTCTTCCTTCTGAAAATGTTTTCTCTTGGGAGTTCTAAATATATTTTACGATCATAAGAACGTTTCGAGTAACTATTTCTTTTTTTAAAAAAAATGTTTCTTTTGACGACATATTTGGAGACCCAATTATGGTAAATACGCTAAAAGTTACTGATTAACTAATTGATTTATTGTCCAACTACAATATATTGGAGTATAAACCTTATTTAGCAAGTATAAACTTTTAATATTTATTTCTGATAAACTCATCAAATTATATATTTGTTAATTTTGATAATATCTTTAACTCAGTGTCTTTTTTCTCCTAGTGAGTTATTAGGTGGCATATCTGTTTTAAGTTTAATAATGTATAGATACTATTTCCGTGTATTTATTCTTCTGTGTATTGCCCTGTGGATGACAAGTTATTGTATAATCAATGCATAAGTGTCATGTGTCATAATATTCTAGTTACTATGACATCCTATTAAATTTAATTTTTTAATGGCATGCAGAGGTAATAACTGATTTATAAACATTCAATAAATATTCATGCCGAAATTTTGTTTAAGTATTCCATTATTTTTTTAGCCTAATTCTTGCTCCATATTTTTATTCATGCTGTAAAGCTTTAGTTTGAAATACTAGCTTCGAGCTAATGTATAATTTTTGGTATTTGTCTAATCATGAGAACTGTATACAATTAATAAATTGGTTGACATTTAACTTACTAATTGGCTTTTAAATATACAGGAAATTACTCGTCTGAAATTCAAAGACACGTGGGCTAGCTATCTAAATACACCTCTTTACAGGAGTCTGCTAAAGCTGAAAACGCTCAGGTGTTTCAATATAGTGGATTCCCAACCCTCACCCATGTGTAAAATCGAAATCTGTCTGTACCTCCACCATATGGCAGGATATCCTACCATGCCAGCTTCCCCAATTCATGAATATTCAACCGTACCCTTCAGAAGTTTTAAAATATGAAACTGACATATTAACTTTATTTCAGTGCTCTTTCGCCATAACAACGTTATACAATTCACTTTCCTAACAGTATTGATAGTTTGTTTGAGAGTAATTTTGTTTTATTGTGTTATATTAATAAATGGATCTTTTAAAAAAATTAAGAATAGGTTTATTAAACGATTCCAGGGAAATAGATTGGTAAAGATTCATTTAAAATTTAATAGAACAGTTTGCAGTTGAAATGTTATAATCAATAAAACAAAACTTTCATTAGAGGAAATTGAAATACTATGTCGAGACACAGATGGTATTTCAAATACGAGTAAATATATTTAAAACTGGAGAAGACTATTTACTCAATTAGAACTGCAGTACTTTATACAAACACTGTACCAATGGAAAATATTTTCAATTTTACCTCTATTTTAAAATCACTAATGAATAAAGGGTTGAAATTCAAACTGTAAAAGTTTAAATTGACTATTAATAAAAAGCCATTTTTTACTATGAGTTGATTAAATCATCATAGAAAGTTGTAAGTAATTACAAATAATCAATGTTTTTTTTTTTTTAATTTTGCATTTAGGGAATTACTAGCAGGTGTATGCATATACAATTAGCATAGATGTCGACATTAAAGCTAGAATGGTTTCAAGGCCTCTTGATTCTCTGTTCCCTAGAAAGAACTTCGGACCCGCAACAGCTGTACTGATTAAGCAGAGTCATTTATGGTAGTGATACATGGACCGTTACAGAGGAGAGGGCTGATGTATGCTGACGATGTGGCAACGACTCCTAGAAGTATCGCAACATTGCTTGACGTTATGGAAGTGTTCACACGAGCAGCACAAGATCTGGGGCTAAAAGTAATTAAGGGGAAAACCAAGTGTATGAGAACCTCTTCACAGACCATGGAGACTAGTGTTCCTTTCGATTTGAGAAGAGGCAAATTTCCCAACTGCCAACAAAGGACAATAGTGGGGAAGCAGATATTAAAAACATAATTGCTACAGAGACCGTATGTTTCTGTACCCTGAAGAAAATTCTCCCAGGAAGCTAGCAGTAAAACTTTACGGAAAAGTCAGACCGACACTTATGAATGCCAGTGAAATTTCATATTGGCATTTCAAATTAGGTTATAATCACATGATTTGAGAAATACCAGTGATAAAACTCTTACTAAAAAGATATTATAAATATTGATAAAAGAAAGTTTTAAGAGAAACTGTTTATTTCAAGAATAAAATTAACAAAAATATCATTATTTTGGCGGCCAATAAACCCTCATACTTGATAATATTGCATTAAATAAGTCATCGTTTCGACGAACTCACATATGTAGGAGTCTACCATTGTTCTCCTTGTTCCACATTCACGTTTGTTTCTACGTTTTAGTGAGGACCACAATGATTCCACACGTTGTGTATGTGCCCCAGTTTTCATATCAATGAAATTTTTAGAGTGGTTAACAGTTAAATGTTTATATTTCATTCCTGGTACTTTTTTTAAGCGGCGATATGATCTCCAGCAGTGAGAGTATATTGTTGTTCGAGGCCTAATAGAATGGATAATGCACTCTGTCAATGTTTCCTTGCTTCTGTTAGGCACGACAGCTGCGGAAACAGCTGTGGAAGGTAATAAATTAAATAACAGTTATAAAACTATTATCTCAGAAGCATTTCTAAAATCATGTGATTATAACCTAATTTGAAAAGCGGGGCTAATATAAAAAATACCCCGGCCTTCCACGGAGTAAAACAGAAGAGCGCCCACCTGAGAACGAAATTCTGAGTCGTCAAAGACCTGTCAGTACATTTGGCGCATGAAAAAGCATGTAGAATATCTGTGCTATAAACAAGGGTAGAATGAGGTGGTTACACGTCAGAAGAATGGAACACATCGCTGCACGAGGAGAATCAATCAAGGTTGGATACTCTTAGTCTTCATTTTAGCAGATTTCACTTAACGGAAACCAGCTCTTGACGATGGCGATTTTAAAAATTCTCTTCAAATTCCCATCGATCCTTCCTAATAGATGTTGAAAATGAGATCCGCTCAAAATTATATATATATATATAGGAAAACATTTTGGATTACAACAGTAAAAATAAAGTTAATGACGTTTTATTTTTCTTATCAAAAGTTTGTGAAAGTTAACAGGATTAAAGAAAGAATTTTATTATTTTTATAGGGACCTTAAACAACAATAATCGGCACATTATTTATTATATACAATAATACTTATTATTAGTATTCTGTTTGTTATAAATCTTAGAGAAGAATTATGTTAATTTGATATCTCAGAAAACTGATCTTTATTTAGACGTTAAAAAAAATATTTTTCTACATTTACATTAAATTATAATTCATTGAATTAAATATTATAATTATCTAGATTAATATTTATTTTATATTGCATAATATTGTATATGCTGTTCATTTGTAATTTAGAAAATATTATTATTTTTATTAACACATTTCTTAATACGTTACATTATTTTAATAACCATACTAATAGTAATTCGCCAGACTCATGACAACATGTTTGTAAACATAAGCTAATAAAATATATATATATATATATATATATATATATATATATATATATATATATATATATATATATATATGTGTGTGTGTGTGTGTCTGTTACGGCTCTAGCAGTCGAAATTCTTGTCCTATCGTTTGCAAACTCGAAAAGCGTTTTATATAAAATTAAATATCAAGTTCGTAACGGCTGATATCGGACTGGGGTGCGTTGGTGGTTTAGAGGAGTGGAATTCGAAATATCTTCGTTATTATACGTAGGAACGAAATATTATATAGAACCAATCTTATTGGGATTGTAAAAATGTTATTATATACATCTGTTATCTATCTCGAATATTAACCAAGATATTTGCATTTTTAATTCTCCATTTTCTTCCCTCACTCCTACTCATGTTATATGAATAATATGTTGTTATACGGTGAAACGTTTTATTCGGAGATTAAATTCTTTTCATTGAACTTATGTTTTGCGAGATGCTCGTAAATACGTAGTGTGATGACTTCATCATTTAAGATCTTTAGTCCTTAACTCTAAAATGCTTTTGTGATCTGTACCTACATACTCAATACGTAACTGTTTTATTCAACACTAATGTACATACGGGTATTAGTTAATGGCTGAAACCGGAAGAGAATTTTGGTGGGTTTAGAGAGGGGAAGGATTCGAAAAATCATAATATTTCCATCAATACGTGACGTATCAAAAAATGTTATAGAGATAATTTTGTTAAACTATTGATGCTCTACAATTGTTGTTCTGAACATTTTTTTCGTAAGTTAAATTTTAAGCGAGTGGCTCATACTTTTTTTCAGCCTTCAGTAAACCCTCAATTCTACTCACAGATTTTAAAAAAATGTCCGTCACGCAGGGGCTGTGTCAACTAAGCAGATTTCCCACGTGCGCCAGGTATTTGCATTTATCTCAAAACTTAAAAGTTCAATGAGAACAATATCTGGTTTTTAAGTTTCAAATAAAGTGCTTCATAACATAATAGAATATTGAAAATATGAAATGAGTAGGAGTGGGGCTTTACTGAAGACCAAAAACTAAAAAAATCAAATATCTCAGTAAATAATCAAGATAGTGAAACAATGTACATAACAACATTTATAGAACATTACATTTGCAATAAGATTGTTTCTATACAATTTTTCGATCCGATGCATAATAACGGAGATATTAAGAAGTATCGAAATTCTCCCCCTCTAAACCCCCACTCCCACTGGTCCGATTTCAGCCATTAACGAACTTGATCTTTCTTTTTGTATAAAACGATTATATATCAAGTTTGGTAACGATAAAACAAAAATTGCGACCGCTAGAGCGGTAACAGACAAATATATATATATATATATATATATATATATATATATATATATATATATATACATTTGAAGAAAAATTTCGAAAATCGCGTCATGAGTACAACCTCAATAGCTGATTTCCCTTAAGGGAAATCTGCTAAAATTGAAAATGTATGGTGAGATGAGATCAATAGTGTGTCATTCCAGAACGTGGGAAATCTATCTAGTTACCGCAGCCCCTGCGTGACGGAGTTTTATAAATTTAATGTAATAAGTCAGCTGAATATTAGACCAACAGTGTAAGGTCTGACCGTTGGTGCAACTATATTTTAGAAAATGGTATAAGGCCGAATGGGTGGCCGATGTTTTTAATGGGCAGATAATATCACCAAGTGCACTCCATAGTATCTCTACCAGGAGAGTACTTACGATCTCACGAAAAGCTATCTCAAGACTGCTAATTCGTCTAATTAGAGACTGATATAATATCATTGAGTACGAATCCATCTCTTGAGCTAGAAAAACTCCTAAAATAAAGGAAGAATTTTGTAACGAGTTACTTATAGTTCATCTCCAAATCAAATAATTGGGATATTATTTTCCTAATTTTAGTAAATTCCCGTTAAGGATGTACTCATGACGCGATTTTCGAAAAATGTCCTCAAATGGCCATCGATCCTACTAAGGAGATGGCAAAAATGAGGTCCGTTCAAAACTATATATATATATATATATATATATATATATATATATATATATATATATATATATATTTGTCTGTTAACGCTCTGGCGGTCCCAATGTTCGGGGAAATCATTCAGTCAATTTTAATAGCCTCCCAACGGAAAACGTCTTAATTGCAAACAATCAGATCTGCCTCTCAGAGCTGAACTGGTTGATAGAAATATTCCTCACCGAAAGAAAAACAATTACTCAAATACATCAGAATATAACAACATAAATATAATAACAGTAGTAGTAACCTATTCTCACGAGGGCGAATAGTTAGTGAAACGGCCACACTAGCGCTCGGCGGAAACTCCCGAACATAGCCGACCACACTCACAATACAAATGCAAATATCTCGGTTAATATTAAAGATACAGAATAAATGTATAGAACAATATTTATAGCAAATTTAATTTGCAATAAGATTGGTTCTATACAATATTTTGATCCGACGTATGGTAACGGAGATATTTCGAATTTTCGAAAATCCCCCCCTCCCACTGGTCCGATTTCAGCCATTAACGAACTTGATCTTCCTTTTTACATAAAACTATTAAATACCGAGTTTAGTGACGATTAAACAAAAATTGCGACCGCTAGAGCGTTAACAGACAAATATATATATATATATATATATATATATATATATAATTTTGAACGGACCTCATTTTCGTCATCTCCTGGGTAGGATCGATGGACATTTGAAGAAATTTTTCGAAACTCGCGTCATGAGTACGACCTCAATAGCTGATTTCCCTTAAGGGAAATGTGCTAATATTAATTGTATTGAAAACTATTTACTATATATAGTACTGTAATTTATAATGAGTAATTTTTATCTCAATAACGCAAATTTTATTAGTCCAATAACTTAAGACGGGGGGAGGGGGGAGGATCAACAAAATATATTTGCATGTATCTAGTATAATAAAGGTCTCTTGGAAACAATATTTGGTATTTATGCTTCGAAGAATGTGGTTTAACATATAACAGCGTATTGTTTATGTCACATGAGTAAATGTGGGGGTTTGCTGAAGTCAAACAAGTGCAAATCTATCGGTTAATATTCAAGATAGAGAATAAATGTATGTTTATAGTACATTTAAATTGCAATAAGATTGGTTCAATACAATTTTTCGATTCAATGTATTGTATAGTAACGGAGGTATTTCGAAAATCCCTCCTCTTAACCCCCCTCCCTAGCAATGATCCGATTACAGCCATTAACGAACTGGATCTTCCTTTTTACATAAAACGAGTAAATTTCGAGATTAGTAACGATCAATCAAAAATTTCTACCGCTAGATCGTAGCACACACACATAATTTTGAACGGACCTCATTTACGTCATCAACTGGGTAGGATCGATGGACATTTCAAGTACAACCTCAAAAGCAGATTTCCCTCAATCTGCTAAAACAATAGAATTAATAAGGGCCGAATTGATAGACTGGGCCCATGGGTGCTATATAAGTAGCTAATTCAAACTCGCGTTCATCGAAATTTTTTGACTTTAAGACATCCCATTTACTTTACAGATCTCACAGAAAATACGTCATCATAGCTTCCATGAAATAATACTCCAATGTTTGTATAATAATTCAAATAGTTCGGACTCCTTGGTTGTGAGCCCTTGAGGGAAATCAGCTATTGAGGTTGTTCTCATTTTTTGAGAAATTTCCTCAAATGTTCATCGATCCTACCTCAGAGACAACGAAAATGAGGTCCGTTCAAAATTATATTTATTTATTTGTTACCGCCAAATTGTGTCTTATCGTTACCAAACTCGATATATAAGCGTTTGATGTAAAACTGAAGATACGAGTTCGTTAAGTGGTCGAATCGAACCGAGGGGTGGGGGTTAAAGGGATAGAACTTCGAAAGCTCAAAATATCATCGTTATCGTCGGATCGAAAAATTGTATAGAACCAATCCCATTGCAAATTGAATGCCCTATGTATGTAGTGAGATATGAATTTCCCCCATCATGAATATTAACCGAGATTTTTGCACTATTTAGTTTTCAGTCTTCAGTAAACCCCACTCCTACTCTCATGCCATATTGACAATTAGCTGTTGTAAAATGAACCACGTTTTTGGAAGATTAAATACCAAATATTGTTTTAATTGAACTTTTACTGTGGGAGATACATTCAAACACCTTGTGTGGTGACGTCATCATTTAATATTTTACGTTCTGAAAATGTTTATTTGATCTATAACAGACTCGATATTTTTATCCCCGCAACTTAGAAAATCTGCTTAGCTTACGCAGCCCCTGCGAAACGCACTTTTTCTCATTAAATGATTTTTTTTCTCTCTCACCACCCACGGTGCAAAATAAGCATATTAAATGCCACGGCTGAAGGTGCTCTAAGACAAGAAGTCAAATATATTGTAACTTAATCCTGATGAGGTACCGGCTGTAGTAAAAAACATGAAGGGTAAAAAAACAAAACAATAAGTACAGATTTTATCACATTGGCGATATTATACTTTTACCGTCCCTTCCAATCGAGTTTTAATAATGTTACGTAGCTGCACCATTGGTAATTTTCTCCGTATTGTGAGATAGCCGTTGTTACATAGCTCTTACCGGTATAGCAGGCGAAAAGGTTTTCCATTGAAATAAAATAAAGTAGTGTGAATGCTACAGGTGAGGAGATGACCAAATCGCCGTTACCTCTCAGCAACAGTTATTATTTAATATAATTAAATTATTAATAAACATCATACGTCATTAAATATATCCAAACAAAAATAATATAATCGAAAATTTTCCATCGTTGTGGTTAAGCAGCTCTTATATCGAGTAGGCTAGCCACAATTTCATATCAATAAAAGTCCAGATACGTTTCCGATGTTCAAAAATAAATATTACTTATTTAGACTGTAATAGAATTGTAGATCAGAGGTCTCATCACAGGACGTTCTTAAATTCTTACATACACGCAATAACTTAAGACTTAAATAGTAGCTCTTTCTTATTTTCAGTCACCATTCCGAACAATGAAAAATCTTGACCGACTTTGAATAAAAGAGAGCAATTATTTTCTCTTATGTGAATAAGTCATTCGAATTCAATTTTAAATCACTTGAATACGGGAAAATAAAAGAATTTTTCATTACTTGAAACAAGCAGTTCCCCATATACAACGACTGACCACAAAACCCAATCCCCCAAATTGGAATGCGTCCTACTCAACCAACCATTCCTAGGGGAACTTATTGAGATTTCAGCGAATCATTAATCACTTTGGCTATTATATAGGTCTCATAAAAAAATAAAATAAAAAACCATTTATTTCATTGACTAATAATTTTCAGAAACAAGTAAATTTCTTGTCTTGACTATAATAGGGTGAGTATATTTGCATGGTGAACTCTTTAAATGATTTCATCTTTAAACATATTGCAATGAAAAATCAAATCTAAATAAGCATGGAAAATTTTGAACACCAATTTATAAATTTAATAAATCAAATTCATATTGAAATCAATACAGATTAACCCGGATTTGAAGAACGTCTTGTGTACAAAATTTCAAAGCAATCAGCAATTCCTTCGTAACAAGTTGGCAATTCATTTTATTTGCATTACATTAAGAGATACACTATGGGAGCTCTCATTAACATCCATTAATATCTTACTGGTCTTAAGAATATGTACTTTAAGAAGCATTATTATAATGCTAAAGTAGTAACATGTGCTGATAGTTTCTTACATGTTTTGTTAGCAAAAGGTTTCGCAATCTGCTACAAAAACTGAGTACATTTAATAATTTTCTGGCATAGAATAAATACTATTTATACATTAACTTAAAAGAATTTCAATCCCTTGAAATTAAATTAATTTTATAAGCGTAGATCAAAACTTTGAAGTAATTTATGAAGAAAATGTCAGCCCTATGTAAGCAGTTCATCACTTCTTAAATCTGGAGATAAAAACCGTAGTCGGCGTGTTAAGAAGACATGAAAGTGAGTCTTCTTTAATACCAAGCATAAAAGAGATAATAACAATGTTATAAATGTATATTGGAAAAATAAGATTAAGAATATCTGTTTTATTGCTAAAGTAAAGAATATATTCTTTAAGAAGGCTTCTTATAATGCTACAGTAGTAATATATACCGAAAGTTCTTAAATTTTAGTAATTTGTTCTTAGCCATAGGTTTCGCAACCTGTAACAAAAACTGAATACGTTTAATGATTTTCGTAGTCATGGAATAAATAATATTAAAGTATTGTAAAAGAAATTTCAAGTTAACTTAAAAGAGAATCTAAATTTCTTCTTCAAACATAATGTTATGAAACGTACATGAAATTTTGAAGTAATATAGGATGATGTTGTCAGCCCTATGTAAATAGCCCATCGCTTCATGATTCTGTAGATAAGAACTGTAGTCGACATGTTAAGAAGACATGGAAGTGAGTCTTCTTTAATAGGAAGTGTAACAGATATAATAACAGTGTGATAAATGTATATGGGAAGAATAATATGAAGAAAGTAACCTTGGGAATGTAGCTGGAGATAGTGAAGGGCAGCCGGTGACGGTACGTAAGTGTAGTATAGAGCTGGAGTGTGTTTGAGAGAGGAGAGCCCCGAGCCCCATGGCAGCTGGAGAGAGACTGGGGGCAGAGGAGGGAGGTTAGTGCTGCCAGCGGGGGTGGGAGTCCCTTGCGCCGCCTAGTCTAATCCCATCCCCCGTCCTACAGGCCTAGATACACCCCCTCTACAATCACTAGCCAACATCTATTAAAATAAGCCCTGTCTTATAGCTCTCACTAAAATACCGGCCCACCATAGTAAAACAAACAAACCGATTCAATTTAATTATTCTTGTTTACAACTAACTCAGCAGACCCTCTGCAGGATCTTTAAAACTTGCATAAAACCTCCATAGGAAAGCTTTTTTCACAATTAAAAAGAGGTTGTGCTTTACTTGTTTTTTTTTACGACTGTCTTTGTTTATTCTCTGTTTGAGATTTACTACTCAATCCTTATCGAACAGAAATGATTGAATATTTTTGTAGAATTGTTCTTTGACTAATACTTTGTATAGTAATCCTTCTATTCAGTGTTATTTATCACCTTTGTCAAGACCTCCACCTTCCATATTTCATGTTCAAGTTCACACTGTTCTCGGTGATTATTCTTAGTGATGACCGCTGTTTGAGCAATCATTATGTGACGTGGTTGTCAGTCACTAAGTTTGAAATAAAACTACTTCAGCTTGCTGCCGACGTTTCGGTGTTATTTATCAGCTTTGTCAAGGCCTCTACCTTCCATATTTCAGGTTCAAGTTCACACTATTCTCTATGAATATTCTTAGTGATGACCGCTGTTGTAGCTATCATTATGTGATCATACCACATATTATCATGCTGCGCCATGAAGTTGAAATCAAAAGGTCCTTTTACCCAACGAAATCCATGGGATCTGGTCCGTACAAATTCAATTGCATTTGTAATAAAATGATTGTGCCTTACGGCATACTCTAAGTTTCGACTTCCTTTTATATGTGACTTTAATGTGATTTATTCTGAGCCGAAAGTGCATCCCGCATGTCTTACATAAAACCACTAACAATGTCAGAAGGAAAAATAGTGAAATTTTAAGGTAACAACACTGGGAAAAAAGGATTTAATAATTAAGCCACCAGCCTTGTACTACTGTGAATTGGCAGACGAACATTTTGTGCATTGAATGACTGAAGCATGTTGGTTCTAGAGGTATCATCAGCCTTCAAGGCCAATCTGAAATAACCCACGTAAATAACGAGGAATTATAAAGCGTGTCATATGTAACCACACAGAGATTCTCCTCAGGAATAGAAGTATCAAATCCCACAGTATAATCTGGTTACAAATTAAATTTAGGATTCGATGCTCCAGATCGAAGAAGAATCGTCAGAGACACAAGAACACCCGAGACGAGACCCTCATAGGCACTGCGCATTGTATCTTCAAAATCCAAATTATGTCAGATTTAGGAAAATTAGTATCACAATCCAAGAAAAAGGGTATTTTCGAAATATTCTATGAAGAGTAAGCAATGGATACCTTACGACCCAGGGGATCAATAACGATCCATCGATAGGTTTAGGTAAAAGTTCATAGCATCACGAGTACATCAGTTTGGTGAACTCTTGAAAATTTATTGAACTTCTAGCTGGTCCCAAGTAGTATGGAGATTAACGCATTGTTTTATTGTGAAAATGCGTCAGTACTACTGGGGCTCAGGCTAGCCATGTGAGTTAAAGTGTTGACCTGAATCGCACGTGGTAAACCTAGGGTGGCGAGGTCGATTCCCGCCTGGGCAAAGGAATTTATTTAGTGACGGAATTCATTAAGTAAAATCCTTAGTCCAACCCTATCTAGAAAAGGTTGGTAACCAGTAGAGAACCCATCCCAATTAGCCTTAGTTGCAAAAAGTGTACGTTAATAAATAATTTAAATTTATTGTGAACAACGGAACGAGTGTATAGAGTTTCATAACACTATCTGTCCACGGTCGTTTAATAGATCAGTGGCATATTATTTCGAATGAATGCACTTTGACAGATACGTGAATGATAATTGAATTATGAATTTATTTAATCCACACTTAATTCAATGTTCAGAATCATTTGATGAACAGTGACTAGAAGTATCAAATGTTACAGAAACTGTCATTATACATCAAGATACATAGGAGGCGTGTGGTAAATTACAATACTAAGTCTCTATAATTTAATATACATTTTTATTTTGCTTGGGTAAAATGGAATATAAATCACAACTTGAAATACTGTGAATTATTTCACCTATTTCTAGATCATTAAACCTAAAAGACCCTATAGAGTAATGATCATTTTTAAATGCTGAAATGGATTTAAAGAAAGTAATAAAGGAGCACAATATTATCTTTCAACTCGTTTAAAATGTGCTTTTCGCAGTAGATTATCCAGAGACTTTACGATGCAATAAATAATTCAATGTAAAGGGAACCGGCGAAGTGGTGAAATGAAATATTAAAACTGAGATTACACCTCTTTCTATTTAAGGAAATATTTATATAACTGTCTCCTATAAATGTAAAAATGTTACTTATTGATAGAAGTAACAATCTTCAGAGCCATGCGCCTTCTACTCAGGTAATTAAACAATCAGGAAATTAATGAATGAAATTAATTGAAATCAGTTCATTGTTGGTCTAGTTCAGGCAATACAGTCTCCACCCACAGTTATGAAAAACATTGGATCAATAACCTATGAAGGGCTTGAGACTTAGGGCATTGGTAGGGCGTCAAGTAGTCCAAAAGGACGAATGTCTTGCTACGTTAACTTGAACACTACTAGTATGCCTCGCCATCCGGAGAAGATACCCATGACGGACGGACGTATATATACATCCGACCTGGAAAGTCCGTTTAAGCTTAATAAATTGTAGACTGGGTCCCCAGATTCGATACTAGGACACCATACCATTTCTGAAGTATCATATTAAAAACTAAGAAAGAAAATCTTTCCTTTATATCTTATTAGGATTAATTATGGAGTCGGCCTATCTAGGGGAGTAAAAATGAAAAGTTACCTTGATTCCAGGAGTAGGTCTTTACAGAGTTTTAGTGTACTAAATAAGTATAGAAGATAGCCAGAATTATGTAGAATTTTTGTGAGTGAATGGCCATAGATCCTACCCAGGAGATAACGAACATGAGGCCCGTTCAAAATTATATACATGTTTGACTGTTAACGCTCTAGCGGTTGCAATTTTTGCTTGATCGTTACCAAACTCCATATTTAAACGTTTTATGTAAAAAGAAACGTCAAGTTCATTAATGCCTGAAATCGGACAAGTGGGAGGGGGGGGGGGGGTTTAGAGGAGAGGATTTCGACTCGAAATATCTCCGTTACTATACGTTGGATCGAAATATTGCATAGAACCAATCTTAATGCAAATTGAATGATCTATAAATAATATACTATACATATTTTCTTTATCATGAATATTGGAGATATTTGGATTTTACAGTTTTCGGCTTTCAGTAACCCCCCTCCCCTCCCCTCCTACTCATATTAACAATGAGCCGTTATTTTTTGAAGCATAAATACCAAATATTGTTCTCAATGACCTTTTACTTTTTGAGATAAATGCAAATACGTGGCACAAATGGGAAATCTGCTTAGTTTACGCAGCCCCTGCGTGACGGACTTTTTAAAATTGACCGAAGCTACATTTAACCAATGACCACCAATAAATCACTAATACTCATACAGTATTACTGAAAGAAATTAGACATCGGTTGGTAGTCATTTAAAAGAGGAAAAAATGACCTACGGTAAAATGTTCAAGTTTTCATTTCATTAAAACTAAGTATGACGAGTAGGATTTGCTTAGAAGTGAAAATATGAAAGCAACAATATCCTAGCTATTGTTAGTTTTATTAATGACCCTTCCTAAAAATTTATGTTTATAATACGCTTATCAGTAACTCAACATTCTTTGCAAACGACACCCTGTAACCACTTTCCATTCCATTCGTGTAAGAAAAGAAGAAGAAGAAACCAGCTAAAGAGAATTGAATGAAATTATTGAGTACTAACGGTAACTTGTAGCAATCTTTATATTTCAGTGGAGAACCACATTTCTTTATACCCACCAAAGGTGGATAATATATGCTATTAATAATAAAACTAGAGAAATTGAATATTCAGTACCTTTTTAGCGCTTAAATATATTCTTCCGTTTTGAGTATGTTATTAGCACCCATAGAACAACAATCCTAAAAGACAATCAAATAGAATAGTCACTTTTCGGAACTTCATTCAGAATCGCAGAAGATGTTTTAATTGATTGAGGGTGTCTTTTACATTACGTTTAACTCCAAAATTAGTCAGAGCGTTTTAAATGAGTTCATAAATATAATCACGTATTTATTGGAAAATCATCGAATCTTTAAAATAAATACAAAAAAAAAATGGACAATGGAATTTTTCAGTTTATACTACGAATTGCTTTTTAGTGCCAGATAGAACTATTTTAATATTGTATAATTGGAAATTAGCATAATCCAGAGATATGTCAACTTCATTTTAAAAACCAAGCAAACCCATTTTTTTACCAGTACAACAAAGTCGTGAATGCTTTTGTATTATCATAAACCCAATGTGAAATAAAATTAGTCACGGTAATAGCTCAAAAAATAATTTATGGTCAGGTAGGTTATCTCGTTTAGGCGACTGCAAGTCGTCATTAATAACTTTAATGAACTCATTCAATAAGAATAATGTGTACTGTAGATATGCAATGTTCTAATAACGAACCTAACATAATAATTAAATAACGGACAATACGAAGTTGGAATCAGTATCCTTTAGGATTATGAATGTGTGTTATGTTATATCTCTGTGAAATTAATAGTAGTATATTTACTCTTTTACAAAAAATAAGTAGAATAAAAAGTTTTGATCATCGTATAATGTTTAAATATTTAATTCTCATATATTCAGTTCATTTCGGAAGAAATAAAGTAAAATATAAAAATTTAAATTATTTATTAACGTCCACTTTTTGCAACTAAGGCTAATTGGGGCGGGTTCTCTACAGGTTACCACCCTTTTCTAGCCAGGGCTAGACTAAGGATTTTACCTATTGAATTCCGTCACTAAATAAATTCCTATTGCCCAGGCGGTAATCGAACTTGAATTTAAAATATAAGACTAAAAATATACATAATGAGCTTAATGCGTTTTCAAACTAGTTTTTAAACCCAGTTAGCTTAGCTATAACTAGCCGACCCTGGAGTGAAGTATTGTAACACACGAAAGCCAATCAATAGCCTTGGTGTCCTGGTATCCCAAAAGGAAACATCTCTTCAGGGAAATAACTTTTTCTTTGTTGACCCAAAGGTGGGGTGTCAGAGGGAGGAAGGGCGAATCGATAATTAGCAAGGATGGAGTAACCGCCCTTTTAC
Organism: Riptortus pedestris; assembly: GCA_019009955.1. Classification (NCBI taxonomy): domain Eukaryota; kingdom Metazoa; phylum Arthropoda; class Insecta; order Hemiptera; family Alydidae; genus Riptortus; species Riptortus pedestris. Next base: position 18,770,626 of record CM032233.1, read on the forward strand.
CCCACCCCACACAGTCGAAATGCGAGATCTTACAACTCCATCCAATTATCCTTGAGCTCGATAAATTCCATAAGTAGCTCTTCTCCAATTTCTCACCTACAGAAATAAAACTAAGGTTAACAGTTATTGTATTTAAATCGGTGTGTGTATTCGTTCTAGGGATTCAGGTGATTCCAAGGCTAGTTAAGTTGAGGCGTTTTTCACAACAATCGGACAACGCTTTCCTGGGACATCAAATCTAAGATCACGTTAACTATCTAATTATAACGACTATCACATTTAGTGGATAAATAAACATTTATAAATGGGAAACTCCAAATATTTTTCATTTAAATGTAATTTGCTTTAATTTTGGATCGTGGTGTCTGAAACTACTGCCACCCCTCCTCCGCATAGTGGTTATCTTCGCCATCTTCGAAACTAATTCCCACATCACTCCCCCGTCCCCATTTGAATTATTTGTTGTCAGTCCGTCCTTCAGTTCAACATTTAAAAACAACTCTATGTGTCCACTATGCCAGAGCAATAAATAGGATTCATGACCTAATGAGTTTCCAATAAGAAGTAGGGGTTGTCTTACAAATTAATTATTTCCCCTTTGAAAAATTGATAATAAATTGAATTTTTAAAATACATCACAGTATAACTATTTAGAAGTATGAAAGAAAGTCAAAATTTTACTTAAGATTTTCTTTGCAGCTCAGGGAAAATAATCTTCTAATGCTTATATTCATTTTTATATTTTACAATAGTACTAAAATGTCAGAGCTACTAGATACTACTTACAACTAGAGCTCAGGTTAGTCATATGATTTAAAGAGTTGGTCTTAATATACAATATATCTATATTGGAGGGTTTGATTCCCAGCTGCACGACAGGAATTTATGAGAAGGGCTCACTAAATAAAATCCCTTACTGTAGTAGTAGTATAAAGTGGACGTTAATAAATAATATAAAGAAAATAAAGTTGAACGATTTTTAAATAATTTGACTCTACGACGGCGTAGGATAATACCAAGCCCGCAAGACAGTTTTGAAATCAATGGAACCTTTATTTATTTAAAATTAACTAAAGTAGGTATTTAAATACTATGTCAAATTATATCATTTATTCTACTAGTAACTAACTGTTAATTAGTTACACAATTGCTTACTATTCATTTTGTACAATGTAGATATGGAATAAGGAAATACCTCCCACTACCGAGATTTTTACACAGATGTTCCCAAAACCCCAGGAGAAAACTACAATAGTACTATTTATCATCTGGCCTAGTCTTCCATATATGTAAAATTATTCCCCAAATTCGTGCATGCAGTAAATAATACGTTAAAGGCAAAAGTAAAATATATTCTTAATAGACCTCAACAAACACTTTATTATTAAAATAACTAAATAAATATTTTTTTTAAAAAAACAGCATCGAAAATATATACCATACCCGGATATTTTGCCCTGCCTACTCTTAGATTCTGCAACAATTCCTCAGAAATTTTAAAAATATAAATACATTACTTTCTCGACTAATTAACTACCAATTTGAAAGAAAAAGAAAATCGTTATTTCCTCATTAATTCTCTAAAATTACCCTAATTTATTATCAAAGAATAATACAGGACTTTCCTCTTTTATTATACTATATTTAATTTATTTTCTTTTTCTTAATATATTTATCACAATTTTTTGTGAGTGTTTACAATTTTAATATTAGCAGTATTTTACATTCCTTTTTTTATATTAGCATTCAATTTTTGTTTATTAATTTTTACTCTAAGCATTTGTTATATTATTTTGTTATTGTCATGTGTGGAGCTCACTCTTATTACCAAATGCTGTTTTGGCCAAACTCTATTGTGAAAGGGGGCTCCTATAAACATAACAAAACAAATGGATTGATTTTGACCCAGTTTTAGACGTTGCTGTTATAAATATATTTAAAAAGAACTTAGAAACTGACTGACAAACATGATCTTGCTAGGGTATAAAAATATTTCACTAAACTTCAAGAATTATAACAGTAAAAAACGAATAGCAAACGATCTTGTCAAAAATAAATAAATAAATAGAATAGGGTTATGAATGTGTGTTATGTTATATCTCTGTGAAATTAATTGTAGTATACTTACTCTTTTACAAAAAACAAGTAGAATAAAAACTTTTGATCATCTTATAATGTTTAAATATTTAATTCTCATATGTATATTCAGTTCATTTCGGAAGAAATAAAGTAAAATATAAAAATTTAAATTATTTATTAACGTCCACTTTTTGCAACTAAGGCTAATTGGGGCGAGTTCTCTACAGGTTACCACCCTTTTCTAGCCAGGGCGAGACTAAGGAGTTTACCTATTGAATTCCGTCTCTAAATAAATTCCTATTGCCCAGGCGGTAATCGAACTCGAACTTAAAATATAAGACTAAAAATATACATAACGAGTTGAATGCGTTTTCAAACTATTAGTTTTTAAACCCAGCTAGCTTAGCTGTAACTAGCCGACCCTGGAGTGAAGTATTGTAACACACGAAAGCCAATCAAAAGCCTAGGTGTCCTGGTATCCCATAAGGAAAAATCTCTTCAGGTCTTGTCAAAAATAAATAAATAAATAGAATTAAAACCAAATGTCTCAACATCTCGTTTTGAATTTCATAGGTTATAGTTTATAGATTTATTTATTTAAGAGACATTAACTATATAATATACCCCCAATAAAATATAGTCATACTATATAATAATAATAATAATTTATAATAGAATGTCATAAACAGTTAAATCTCCTGAATATATAGTATGGTAAAATTCAAAATCACATTAACGATTTCCACTGGTGGAACAACAAATGGCATAACTGCCATTACTAGCCTAAGGAATTGAATAGAGTTGCACCAAATCCATGCACCTTAATAAAGGTAAATAATATTATTTATAAGGTAAATAATATTTTCCTAATTGGTTTCAGAATAAATTAGATTTTTGATATCTAATCCCGGAAATCCGGTAATTTTTACACATTACCAGAGGTTTCTCAACTATTAAATTTAAGAAAATTAAACTAAAAATCTAAATCGAAACTTAACTTAACACGGTTATATACCGATTTACTTGTTTCGGCTTGTGGGACTTTGGTAACTCGTTTTCGCACTGAAGGTAAGCTCATCAGCAAAGCTAAGAAGCGTTGGACCGATTGGAATTAAGGCACCCTAAGTAGGAAAACGTGTGTGAAGTTGTTTTTCGACACAAGTTCTTTTGAAGGTTTTGACAAAGATCAGTTTGACAATGTCTTTAGACAAACCTCCTTTGAACAAGTACCTTATTATCATGTTGTATTTGTTAAATATTTATGATTGAAAATAGTACTTGTAATTCAATAAATATGATAATTTGTTTTCCTCACAAGACACGTAATTAACAACACATATTACTTAAATGTTTTAGATTTCTAGCTCCTTAAAATAATATTTTCCAAATTGATTTCTGAATAAGTTAGATTTTTGAATCTAATCCCGGAAATTCGGTAGCTTTTAAACATTCCCAGAGATTTCTCAAATATTAAATATAAGAAAATTAAAATTAAACTAAAAATCTATATCTGTAACAAAAAAAAATTTCTTAAATCATGAAACATGAGATAGAATTTAAAATCATACTGCAAACTATTCAATATTTTGCTGAAATTAACATAATCAATCGCTTAGAGTTTAAGAAACTCCTAAAATGTTCCCTTTCAGAAAATGTTTTTACAAAAAGACATTTTCGATTTTTACCTTCCTTCAACTTTTTAATAGAGTAATTAATGAGGCGATCTCTAATGGTTCAAGCTTTGTATAAGAACGTGAAAATATCTTTAGTATCTACAGAAGAGATAAACAGACAAGTAAATCATAACAAAATCAAAAAACGAAACGAATAAAAAATATAAATTATTCAAATGTGTTCAATATATATATACGAATATATAATAAAAATTACTCTGATATTTGTATTAGAAATATTTTGCGTATGTTGATTCTAATCTGCGATTATAACTACCATTACTAGCCTAAGGAATTGAATAGAGTTGCACCAAATCCATGCAGACGTGTGGAGCACTCATGCATTATTATAATAAATAATAATATACTAATTTGGGATAACTGAAGACTGAAAAATAAAAAAAAAACAAATGTTCGACTAATACTTGAGAAAAAATGCGAAGAACAGCAATTGAAGAATATTGTATTTTTAACAAGATCGGTGGTATAGCATTTTTCAATTCGTCTCACGATAATGAAGATATTTCAAAGGTATGATTTGATCCACCTCTAAACCCCATCCACATCCAGTTCCGATTTCAGCCGATAGCGATAACTTGATCTGTAGCTTTACGTTAAATGTTTAAATATTGTGTTTGGTTGCGATCGAACAAAAACTGCTACCGCTAGAGCGAAAGCAGATAAATGTGTGTGTGTGTGTGTGTGTGTGTGTGCGCGCGCGCGCGTGTGTGTTAAACAGAATCTCATTTTCGTCATCCCCTAAGTAGTATCGATGGATATTTGCCGACGTTTTTCGAAATAAATTAAATATCTGAAAGAAATAGTAAAGGGGACCAACAAAAGAGGTTGACATTAGAGCCAAGTCGAAAATTAATTATCGCGGGTTCCAGGTAAAAGAAGGGAATTATATTAAATAAATCCAGACTGGTGGAATTCTCTTAGAACAATAAAAACGATTCAAGCTTCACGTGTTTCTCGTTTCAATTGAGCTAAAGTTTATTATTAGCCTAGGGGTGGTAGACAGGAGTTGAACCTACACGTGCCAAATATTATTGATCAGCCTTTTATCCAACAAGAGAAAAATGAATAATCGAGCACCTTTAATATTTGTTATTGAAAAGGCTTCCATTTTTTCTACATACATTAAAAAAAAGTCCGTCACGCAGGGGCTGCGTAAACTAAGCAGATTTCCCACGTGAAGTTTTACAATAGAGAAATCTGCCTAGTAATAACCTATTCTCATGAGGACGAATAGTTAGTGAAGCGGCCACACTAGCGCTAGTGCGCTCGGCGGAAACTCCTAACATAGCCGACCACACTCACAATACAAATCCAAATATCTCGGTTAATATTAAAGATACAGAATAAATGTATAGAACAATATTTATAGTAAATTTAATTTGCAATAAGATTGGTTCTATACAATGTTTTGATCCGATGTATGGTAACGGAGATATTTCGAATTTTCGAAAATCCCCCCCTCTAAACCCCCCCTCCCACTGGTCCGATTTCAGCCATTAACGAACATGTTCTTCCTTTTTACATAAAACGATTAAATTCCGAGTTTGGTAACGATCAAACAAAAATTGCGACCGCTAGAGCGTTAACAGACAAATATATATATATATATATATCTATATATATATATATATATATATATATATATATATATAGATATATATATAGATATATATATATATATATAATTTTGAACGGACCTCATTTTCGTCATCTCCTGGGTAGGATCGATGGACATTTGAAGAAATTTTTCGAAACTCGCGTCATGAGTACGACCTCAATAGCTGATTTCCCTTAAGGGAAATCTGCTAAAAAGTAGTTGTGCAATCACCCACTAATAATTGTATGGTTTCCACCAGTATGACTCACGAAGACAAATTATAATGTCACCTGATTATCGTAGAGGCCTAGTCTAATCTGTGTTGTTTTCATTAGTAGTTTTTAAGTTATCTTGATAAGCACTTCTGATCCTAAACATTTACCAAAAAAAAATTGTATAAAACAATACAAATTAGACAAGTTCTCAAAATTAATCTAGTGAGATGAAAATTTTCTTTTGTGAGTCATAGAGGCAAACCAGACTATTATTGGTGAGTGAAAATGTAATTCATAATATACACTAATTTTATAAACTAAGTAGAGGTAGTTAAATTGAAATCCATGACATAATTAAAAAGAAAAGAAAAAATAATAGAAAATCCTGGCTTAATTAAATATTTATTACGAGATCCCACGTATTCTAAACGAATTAAAGGGAAAAAACTACAACAGTACAATTTATCGTCTTGCCTAGTCTTGTTTATATGTAACAGATCCCACTTATTCTAAACTCATTAAATAACACAGATCATTTTGAAATTTCAGTATGGCTCAAAACAATAATGGAAATTATCAACGGTATAGAAGAAAGAAGAAGAAATGAGCTTAATTAACATTATTTAATGACTAAGCAACATAACTAATAAAACTATTATTTATATAAAAATTATTGTTTATAAAAATGAACAAACCTTAAAGCTATGAACAATCCTCTTCAGCAATAAATGAGACCATAACGATATTTTTTATGTATTGTCCAGTCTGATTTTTAACTTTTTTTTTTATCCTGAGCTCTTTTCCGAACCGGCCAAAATATCAATATGAAAAACAATAAATAACTGAAACCGATTTTAAACATGCATTTAAAAGAATCTAGAAACATATAACATTACTATTTAAGCTCTGTGTTTGGTAAATAATCATATTTTAAAATAGACTATACGACATTCTATTTCAAACGATGTTCTGGACATTCATCCTTATACTAACTGTTTGTCACACAGTCTTAAACTTTTCCGTCCAGTATATTCCAGAGATTAAACTTCTCCGTTTACCCAACTTTGTCCTAGGTTGGCACTTGGAGCGAAAGTTCACGCATAGCTGAAGAGACCAAGAAAGACTGAAACACAGTTGCCCAAACGTAACATCATTGAAAATGGGATCGAAACTTAACTTAACACGGTTATATACCAATTTACTTGTTTCGGCTGGTGGGACTTTGGTAACTCGTTTTCGCACTGAAGGTAGCTCATCAGCAAAGCGAAGAAGCGTTGGACCGATTGGAATTAAGGCACCCTAAGTAGGAAAACGTGTGTGAAGCCAAGTTTTTTTTCGACACAAGTTCTTTTAACGGTTTTGACAAAGATCAGTTTGACAATGTCTTTAGACAAACCTCATTTGAACAAGCACCTTATTATCATGTTGTATTTGTTAAATATTTATGATTGAAAGTATTACTTGTAATTCAATAAATATTATAATTTGTTTTACTCACAAGACACGTAATTAACAACACATATTACTTAAACGTTTTAAATTTAAAGCTCCTTAAAATAATATTTTCCTAATTGGTTTCTGAATAAATACGATTTTTTATATCTATTCCCAGAAATCCGGTATTTTTACACATTCCCAGAGATTTGCAACTATTCAATATTTTGCTGAAATTAACATAATCAATCGCTTAGAGTTTAAGAAACTTCTAAAATATTCCCTATCAGAAAATGTTTTTACAAGAAGACATTTTAGAATTTTACATTCGTTCAACTTTTTAATAGAGTAATTAAAGACGCGATGTCTAATGTTTCAAGCTATGAATAAGAAGGTAAAAATATCTTTGGTATCTACAGAAGAGATAAACAGAAAAGTAAATCATAACAAAAAAAAGGAAACGAATAAAAAATATGAATTATTCCAATTATGTTCTATATATATAATAAAAATTGCTCTGATATTTGTGTTAGAAATATTTTTCGTATGTTGATTCTAATCTGCGATTAGGAAACTTATCCTCACAAAATGTAATCAGCCAAATCCGCATTAAGACGAAAACTAACTTTAAAAATACTTAAATACTACGTCAGACGAACTGCATAACAAATTAAAATTTCTGCTGAAAAAACTTGTAAACAACTTATGGCGGATTTGTTGGACAGGTGTATTTGACGAACAACCATTATTATTCCACCAACATACGTTTAAATTGCTTGTAATAGTCATAGTCGCGGTATTCGGTAAAATCTTCCATTGTGTAGGGTATTAGGAAAAATTCGCTTTCGGGTTTAATGAGCCAAGTTTATCGTAGAATAGTAGAAGCTCGAATTTAGCTATAAATATCAAACATTTCGGGCTCAGCTAAGATTTTTTACATATTTTTCAGAGTTTCAGAGACTCCCACCAAATAATTACTCAGATTCTTGTATATACAGTGTGGGAATGGTTGAATGGAAAAAATTTATATATATTGTTGAGTAGAAGAGTTTATCAAAATAATTATACGATATTGAACAAAATTATGGAGATATGATAGACAATTAAAAATGGTAGTTTAATTGTCAAATAAACCAAATAATTAGTCGACCGTTGAAATTTTTGGACTCGATTACTTTACTTGTGTACAACTATTTCTTCAGAACCATTACTTGACATTCTCAATGTGTGGCTTATATTCTGACAATAGTCCACGTTTATGCGTATTACGTTAATATGAGCATTGATGTAAACCCCAAGTTGAATATTTTACATATTGGTTTCTTTTTCCTCTCCACCTAATCGGACTGTGGAAATAATATATGTAAGAATCGTCAAAATATCTGTACCTTGCTCCAAGGTATTCCCGTAGGTTTATGTATTTCGTCATTCCAAGGATGATTTTGAAGCTTGGTTGAGAAAAACGCGGTGATCGTCAAGGACTGTAGCGTAAGAAATAAGCAAGAAGACAGCAATTTATTTCTCATAATTTGTTACATGTTCTATTGTTGCCAGAAATCGCAATTCATGACGAACATGCTTATCATTTAAATATAGGTTAAAAAAAAAGAAAGGAAAATAGGATATTGCTCTAACTTTGGAAAAGTGATTGAATACTATTTGGGAATAGTTGGGGTCAAGGATATCACACAGATTTTGAATTAAAAGAAAATTTCGATCTCTTTATAGGTTTACTTTACTAATCCTTAAGAAAATGTACTCACTGTTGAAAGTAAGCCTTCCTAAATCAAGAAATATTGGCCTGCAAGGAGGGTTTGCGTAGGTTGTCATCTCCTGTCTACCTGTATTTCCAAGATATGCAAAGGTAAGGAGCTAGGGATGGTTGACCACTGACTGTTGGGTTGGGCTTCAAGTGAAGCCATCCAATGCATGGAGGCCAGGATGTGACGTCCCCCTACTGAAACCTAATACCACTAAAACACAATAAGCCACTTATTACAGGGTTTCAACTTTAAATGGTGTTTCCTTACAATTTTCTCTGTTATTCGCACCTACTTAATGGCGCTTTTGCCACAGGGGTATATACAACTAGCTAAGAATCAGTCAAAAAAAGCATTTTCCCAACGAATATTTATCAAGTAAAGTGCACTTTTAAATCTCCATCTTCATTCCCTGCTGTTCAGAGTTAACTTGTAAGCAGCTAGGCGACATCCTAAGTTCAGGTTAACACATGTAGAACTCTTAAAAAATATATTTTTTTCCAGGAATAAGATAATATTCATCAGATTTTCTTATCCTTCTAATTTAATAAAAGTCCGTCACGGAGGGGCTGCGTAAACTAAGCAGATTTTCCTCGTGATGTTTAACAATAGATAAATCTACATACTGGTAACACAATAGCACCGTCGACATCAATTAAATAAATACAAACGATAATAAGAAACCTCCAGACGGGAAGCACCTGAAAAGTAAACAAACAGGTGTGCCAACTTCTGACAGGAAAATGAAACAATTACTGAAATATAACAGAATATAACATCTTATTTTATTGAAAACTATTTATTATACCTAGTACTGTAATTTATAATGGATCAGAATAATTTTATCTCTAATCAATCAAATTTTAGTAGTCTAAGAACTTAAGAAGGAGGGGAGGGGTCACGATAACATATTTTCATTTATCTCGTATAATAAAGGTCTCTTGAAAACAATTTATGGTATTTAAGCTTGGAATAATGTGGTTTATTTCATAACAGAGTATTGTTTATGTAACACGAGTAGAAGTGGGGGTTTACTGAAGGCTGAAAACTGAAAAATTCAAATATCTCGGTTAATATTCAAGACAGAGAATAAATGTATATAACAATATTTATAGTAAATTTAATTTGCAATAAAATAGATTGATTCTATACATTTTTTCGATCAGACGTATAGTAACGGAGATATTTCGAAATTCGAAAATCCTCCCCTCTAAACCCCCCCCCCCATTAACGGAGTTGCAATTAACGATCTTGATCTGTCTTTTTACATAAAACGACTAGATGTCGAGTTTGGTAACGTTCAGACAAAAATTGCGACCGCTAGAGCGGTAACAGACAAATATATATATATATATATATATATATATATGTATATATATATATATATACATATATACTCATATATTTCCGTCATCTCCTGGGTAGAATCGATGGACATTTGAAGAAATTTTTCAAAAATCGCGTCATGAGTACGACCCCAATAGCTGATTTCCCTCAGGGGAAAATCTGCTAAAAGAAGCAAACAAAGATGGAATATATGAAAACACCTCATACTTATAAATAGATATGTTGCCATCATAAGTTTGTTTGATTACACCAACAAAATTTCACCATAGCCCTATTCAATTATATCGTCTCCTACTGTAGAACCACAACTGCTACTGACACCTGTTTGAACATATGGATAGCGTGCCACGGATAAAAGCTTTGATAACTTTAGGCCTAATCGAAATGAAGGAAATAACATATTTATGTGCTAAATTTGCATTCATTCATTGATTAATTTGCACGAAAGACTAAAGTAACTAATATTGTGTAATTTGAATTTGCAGTCAATTATGTTTCCGTGATAAATGGAGTTTATTACGGTGGAAATGAAAAATTGTTTTCACATCCACTCATCTCGTGCATATTACACAAAAACCAGGCATTAAACAAAAGAATAACTATGTACTGGCTGCCCGGACATACAAACATTAGACTAAGCACACAAGTAGACGAACTTGCCAAATGAGCTACTCAAAATAGAACTCACGACAACACATGTTGTACAACCAAGATATTCAAAACCAAGGAAAGTATATGATACTCAATTCATGGCAGAAATCTTGGTTTGCCACAACTGATAACAAACTTCGAGAACTGAAACATATACTTGGTGAATGGCCTTCCTCAAAAAGGCTAATTAGAAAAGAAGAAGTAGTTTTAACGAGGTCAAGAATTGGCCATTCACGACTGACTCACACTTACTTACTGGAGAAGAGGAACTCTACTGCCAACACTGTAACTATTGGCTTACTATAAAACATGTACTAACTGACTGCTATCTGAGGACTCACATAGACCTACCATACACTTTGACTGAATTACTAAATAGACCGCGTAATACACTACTTGAAACATATCAACATTTTCAAAAAATTATAATATACGGCAATAACTACATACCTACGTAAATATAATATAGTGATTATAGGAATTTAACTGATACGTTGCTAAATCGCTCTCGTCGCGAAATGCGACTATTGTAAGAATAATAATGAAAAATTAGATTCGAACAAAGAGTAATATTTCGTTTTGTGATAGAGAATTAAAACAGTTCTAACATAACAGGAAGGCAATGCCAAATATCCCAGATAACACATTACAGGAAATTACCCCCCCCCCCCATTACAATATTCCCCTTCGACATTTATATGTAATGCCCGTCGTTGACGGTTTGAAATAAAATTATAAGAACTTCCACCTAAGATTGGATTAAATAATTACTTCATTTTCATCAAATAACAGGAATTTCCTTTCTGCTGTTCCACCTGTGGCGCAAATAGTTGTGATTTAAAGAATATTGGCGAATTTATACTTAGAATAGCTATTACCCATCAATTAGGGTTGGAAATAAAACTGGTTTTCAGTGGAAATATAAAATGGACAAAGGTTTAGCACTAAAAATCCCTTCATATTCATCACAAACCAAAAATATTTAGTGGCGTAATACTTTAAGTGAATATTTTAACGAGCTACCGCCTGTGGTCTCCAAACACCTAGTCACTGGTATAAAAGGAACTGGAAAACAAATTAAGTGTCCCGACATGCTCGTGATGAGAATAAGGTTACCCCTCCAATTATATAGAATTTTCTCGCAATTAAGAATGTCGTCGGAAGAAGGTCCAACCCTGAGAAAAGACGCACTCCTAATTGTGACTGAGGAAATAATTTTAGAGCAAGTTAAATATTTACAAGTACAATAATAGGCAAACGGCATTCATCGTTATTTAGTCCCAGCTCTGCTGAAGCAGCAATCATAGGTATTTTAGCAGATTTCCTTTTCGCAAAATCAGCTTTTGAGGTTGAACTCATGACGTGATTTTTGAAAAATTTCTTCAAATGTCTATCGATCATACCTAGTAGAAGACGAAAATGAGGTCCGTTCAAATATATATATATATATATATATATATATATATATATATATATATATATATATACACTCAACCGCAAAAAAAACCGGACACTTCATTTTTGTCATATTAAAAGCTAATTTTCAGCAATTTTCTTTATGTGGGTATTCTAGTTATTACAGAGAATTTAGAGTCTAAGTCCATTGAACTAATCCCTTCAGGATTAGTAAACAATTAGATAAAACTCAGATTAGATTTATTTGTCGTGAAGTTGATCTATTCTAAACTGTAAGTAGGTTTTCGCACATTTAAACATCTTTAATTATTAACCAAGTATTTTCTTTAATTAATGTTTTATTTTTATTTCGGTCCAGAATAATGGGTCTTTCAAACTTAGATGGAAGGCCGGAGCTTACGTTACATTGCCGAAACGCTTGGGGTAGCGAAGTCTACCATTCACTGTAATAAAAATGAAGAATAATTTTTTTTTTTTTTAATGTGTTAATTTATCTTTTTATTTTGTATTTTTGTGTAAATAATCAATAAAAATTATTCACTTTTGGCAAATTTTGTTTAAATAACCTATAGATTAACCAATTATTTTAATTAAAAAGATTAATATACATATATATTAAGTATTTAACAAAATTATTAGACTAAATCTAAGTGTCCGGTTTTTTTTGCGGTTGAGTGTATATATATATATATATATATATATACATATATATATATATACATGTGTGTGTGTGTGAGTGAGTGTGTGTATATATAGATATATAGATATATCTATCTATCTATATATTTGTCTGTTACTGCTCTAGCGGTTGCAAGTTTTGTCTTACCGCTACAAACTCGAAATATAAGCGTTTTATGGTAAAAAAAAAAAAAAAAAAAGAAGAAGACCAAGTTCGTTAATAGATGAAATCCGACTAGTGGAAGAAAAATTCTGAATATCTGAATGAATTGTTATTATTGGATCGAAAACTTGTATAGAACCAATCTCATTACGAAGATAATGTTCTATGAATAATGTTATGTGCATTTTTCACCATATTGATTATTAACCAAGATACTTGCATTTTGTAGTTTTCGGCCTTGAGTAACCCCCCCCCCCATCCTACTCATTTCATATTAACAATAAGCTGTTATATTATGAAGTACATTATTTGACGATTAAATACCAAATGTTGTTCTTACTGACCTTTTACTTTTTGAGATAAATGAAAATAAACGTGGGAAATCTGCTTAGTTTACGCAGTCCCTGGGTGACGGACTTTATTTTCAGTGGTCTACTATGGTGCCAAATGAAATAGACACATTTCGTGAACAACAAGCGTACTGTTCTATATTTTTTTTTTTTAACGCCAATATTAATTAACTAAGGAATTTGCATATTTTGGTTTTCACCCTTCGTTTCAAATTACTTACTTACTCATTTCTCATTAGCAATAAGCTAGTATGTTCCAAGCGCATTCTGTAAATTCGACCAGGATTGGGTGGATAGAGAAGGAGTAAAATAAAAAATGCAATATATCTCCATTATTAAAGTCGGATCGAAAACTGTTTCACAGCTAATCTTCTTGCAAATTTCATTTTCTACAATGGTTGTATAAGGTTTTTTCCCCTAGCACGAATATTAACAGAGATACTAGATTTTTTTTAATCTTCTGTAATCTCCCACTCCAACTAATCCGATTTCAGTTCGAGCAACTCAGCCGCCAAACATCATATTTCCAGCTTAAATTCCAACTCCTGTTAAAATAGACTTCTTATTAAAGGAGAAATGGAAAACTGGAGCTATTTAAGTAGCACATCCAGCACGTGGGAAATCTGCTTAGTTTACGCAGCCCCTGCATAGCGGATTTTATTTTCACTAGCTACACGTTTTGTTCCTTCAGAATTTTAACATACTTTGGAAGGCATTAAAACTCCTACCCTTTTAGTCTAATGATGTTTTATCGTAATTGAAATGGCTGGGTGTAAAACACGAGGGAAGAGAGAGAATTTCCACCCAGTTGAAGTTGGAATGTTTATGTGCAAATATTTTGGTTAATTGGTAGGAATTATCGAAATCCGAAATTTATTTTCAGTTCATAATTGTTTGTACTCCACTCAAATTTCATTAAGCACGAAAAAAAGAGATCATTATTGAAGAGAAAACTTAACAATCTTCCTCCTCTGAAATACGGGATTTATGACTAAGTAATGAGAGAATTTAATTCAATATGGAACGCAAGTCAATGTGCTGAGGGAGTTGCCTATTTCAATTTTCCACTTTAATATTTTGCTGAAACTCGCTAATAGCAGTGTAACTCCTATATTTGTAAACGTACGATTGTGAATGAATTTAGGTAAATAACCTTTTTATTGCATGTATACGGAGTCCGACCTCCATACTTTGGACATATCACTCTGGGAGCCTATATAATGATTTTTGTAAACATATAAAGAAAGGCAGTGTAAGTAATTTTTTCTTAATTACTAATTAGCTTAAAGCTCTTCCGGTTTGTTTGTATGTCCTTTATAGACTCGTAAACGGCTGAACCGAATTTTATGAAACTTGGTATGTATATTACTACTAAAACAGGTTAGGTTTCTGGCTATATTAATATTCTCTGAGACGAACAGGAGTGGAGGTTATAAGGGAAGCCTGAAATTAAAAATAGCGATATTTCGTCTCCTATTGGTTTTTCAGCAAATATGTATGCACATAACAAAAGTTGTTTATTTTGTTATTTAGAGTAACTTTTGTTAAATACCCTTCTGTCGTATACCGAAAAATAAATGATGCTAAAAACAATAGTGGGAATCAACAATTTTATATGCCACAAAATACTCAACGGAATTAAACGAAACTCCGTATGTGATTTGGTATTAACACCTCCCTGATTATAAGTTATATTAAAATTTCGAGATACGAACAGGAGTGGGGGTTGTAAGGAGGTTTGAAATTAAAAATAACGATATTTCGTTTCCTATTGGTTTTTCGGCAACTATGCACATAACAAAAGTTGTTTATTTTGTTATTTAAAGTAACTTTTGACATATGGACGTTATCCATATAACGAAGTATAAATGAGGTATACACGAAAAACTATAGAAGGGGTCAACAATGTTATGGGACTCAAAAGACTAAATCGAAATCAACGAAACTCCGTATTTTTGACAATGATATATAAAAAAAGATGCATGCATAGGAAACGGGTAATATAAAAATATTGTATATTTTGTAGAATTAAGCACATAACAAATACTTTTATTATTAACATAACCCCAGCACGCCGGACTCGGGTGTGAATCCTAAGCATTGAGACGGGGAAATGTAGAAATATTGTACAAAGTAAAGCCCCCCAAAAAAATACCATCATCACTCAGCCCCAAATGATTACCCCGGCGAAGGCGGGTACCTTAGCTAGTGCTATACGAACTCTCAAAATGTTACCGCGAAAACCCAGGGTAAGGTGAAAATGAATATCGAACTACAGAGACCAATTCCTTCCACTCCCACCAACCGGCAAGTCTTACTTACGTCAGTATGACATGCGGGCATTTGAAGTGAAATCTCCATGTCGCATCTTGATTCTGCTCAAACAATCTCAAGTAACACCAATAAAGGTAGACGGAAATGAAAATTTGGAAATATATAGAAAAACATTTTATATCTGAAAAATGTATTCTAAAAAGATTTTTTTATTTTTAATGAAACCAATATCATCATAGCAACCAATAAAAATAACAGCATGACGAGAAAAACAATTTCATAATTCAAAAATGCCGGAAGTCTAAATTTTAAAATAGATATTCTAAACACTTATATTACATTAATATTAATGAATTTATTGACAAATGTATGTTTTGTTAACTTACTAAACGTCCCTCTTAACTAGAAAATGGAAGGTCCAAACAAGCTCTCATATAGCCTATCATGTAACTAGGGGTAGTTGATTCATAAATATAAAAGTTCATTGAAATCCTCCTATGAGTTTTTAAGAAATCGACTAAAAACGGGTGGACAGATAGAAAATACTTCCAATTCAAAAGTCATTGTACCTAAAACGTAAAATAAAATACCCTTGTCAAATTTAAATAGAATTTAAGATAATCCTAGGTGTTTTAATTATATAGATGCAATTCATTATTTTTTTAGTCGATTTTCCTTGAGGGATATCTGCTATTGAGGTCGTACTCATGACGGGATTTTCAAAACTTTTCTTCAAATGTCCATCGATCCTACGCCGGGGATGACAAATATGAGGTCCGTTCAAAATTATATATATATATATATATATATATATATATATATATATATTTCTGTTAACGCTCTAGCGGTCGCAATTCCTCTTTGATCGTTACCAAACTCGGAATTTAATCGTTTTATGTAAAAAGGAAGATCAAGTTCGTTAATGGCTGAAATCGGAGCAGTGGGAGGGGGGGTTTAGAGGGGGGATTTTTGAAAATTCGAAATATCTCCGTTATTATACATCGGGTCGAGATTTTGTATAGAATCAATCTTATGCCAAATTAAATAACTATAATTATTGTTATATACATTTATTCTCTACCTTGAATTAACCGAGATATTTGCATTTTTATTAAGTGTGTGCAGATAACGGAATAGATGAGATCGGCTAACTTCGGTTCTAGTAGTGAATTTCCGCCAAAAGCTAGTTCGACCGTTTCTGTCCGGCTCTAGTGAAATTTCTCTACTGTAAAACTTCACGTGGGAAATCTGCTTAGTTTGCGCAGCCCCTGCGTGACGTTCTTTTTTCACTTCCCCTCAGACGGAGTAATAATAAGACATTGAATAACAATACGATCTGGGAAAAATATTATTAAAAGGAAATGTATGTCACAATCTTGATGAAGTTGAGCATTATTATTTTTGTGATAAAACATGCTTACCGTGGGTGATAGGAAGTCTAGACAGCATTATCGGAACGAGTACAAAGGAACCATAAAGTTTATTTGTTTGGTAACACCACATGCATTAGTCAAAGACAGACCTTGACCTAGTAAGGTAATATGTACCGGCAATGACTTTAAATGATGTATTCCCATCAAATGTGCTTATCTGATTGCAGCAATGCCCACTAGGCAACTGGCCCATGTCCCGAAGGCTGTGGCAAGGGTTTAGAAGGAGGTCTCCATTAGGAAACGTTGGTTTACGTTCAGTAATGGCTAATTTTCCTAGGGAAGGACGCTAATTACTATTGATCGTCAGGTATGAAATAGTGTTCTTCTAAAATCTGAGTGTGTGCGTGGTAATTTGCTTGTGATTGTGTACATTTGATTTGAGGGAACACACGCCCAAGACATTTTTACTAGTGTCTGGGGTATAGTTATTAGGAATTACTCTGGTTTGACCCTTTCGAGCAAATGTGGGCAACCCCCGGCCCACGGTAAGGTTTGATCCGGCCCGCGAGACATTTTGAATAGCCCAAATACACTACTAACTCAAATGAGGAACATGAGGACAGATTTGTGCGTTTTGCAGTACTTATAAAATGCGAAAAATTCTTTTCATTGATGAAAGTTAATAAATCAAAATATCGTACAAGACTGACTTACGATAATTTGGAAAATCCTTTTCGTCTTTGTATCAGCGGAAATAATCCAAACATCGATGGACTAGTTTCCCAAATTCAAGCTCATTGATTGTACCATGTTGTACCTATTTCATTCATTTAATTTTGTTATTTTAATAAATTGTATTATAATTGCATTGTCGTTATAATTTCATGTCTGATATCTATCGTTAAAAATTATGAACACTACTTTGTATACCTAAGTTTGGCCCGAAATATGTCAAAGGTTGCTCACACCTGCTTTAGAACAACTCAATATGTGGCTGAGCAAAATCTCTGGAAACTGAAAATCCAAACAGGGAATTTAATATTTGAGATTCTGAGTAATGTATAGGAATTTGATCATGTAATAGTTTTCCACGTGATATTATAACAACAGAAACATTTACAATTTTTTTTTTTAGCTATTCTCTAAACTCATATTGACAGTTATTTTTATATAAATCTTTATAATGTACATTTTGGCATCAATCGATTAAAACTTGTGATCGCTCGAGTGTTGTTATTCAAAGTAAATCTAAAAACATATTCACCTTAAGAAACATTCACTGAGAACAGCAGATACCATTTGAACGTGGGGTAATACAGACGGTTCCATAAATTGTAAAGATTGTTTCGATTATTTATGAAGTTCGCTGAGCAGCTACATATTAAAAAGATACATAAACTAGGAATAACACCATGCTCAGGAATAGTATTGAATCCGCCATCCAGTCTTCCTATAAGCCCTTTTATACGTGGTGGGTCATGGCCAATACTATCACTATTTCCGATGTAATACGATGAGAAAAATTTTACAATGACGACTATTAGCAGATTTATCCTCAGGGAAATCAGCTATTGAGGGCGTACTCGAAATCTGTTTTCAAATGGCCATCGATCCTACCTAGTAGATGACGAAAATGAGGTCCGTTCAAAACTGTATCCTCTCTCTCTCTCTCTCTCTCTCTCTCTCTCTCTCTCTCTATATATATATATATATATATATATATATATATATATATATGTCTGTTACCAATCTAGTGGTCTTAATTTTTATTTGATCGTTACCAAACTCGATATTTAGTCGTTTTATGAAAAAAGAAAGATCGAGTTCGTTAACAGTGGATATAACACGACGAAAATTACGAAACTATAATTATTTGTATATACATTTATTCTCTATCTTGAAATATCTCGGTTAATATGTGCATTTTTCAGTTATCAACCTTCAGTAAACCCCGACTTATATTCGTGTTACATAAACAATACTTTTTTATATAATAAACCATATTATTCGAAGCTTAAATACCAAATATTGTTTTCCAGAGACCTTTATTATACGAGATAAATGAAAATATGTTATTAATAGATTATTATTCTTGGACTACTAAAATTTGATTGATTGAGATATAAATTATTCTGATTCTTTTTAAATTACAGTACTAGTTATAGTACATAGTTTCCAATAAAATGAATATGTTATATTCTGATATGTTTCAGTAATTGTTTTTCTTTCCGCTGAGCCGTTGGTAGACCTGTTTGTTTACATTTGAGACACTTTCCGCCGGCAGGGGAAATATTTCTTATTACCGTTTGTATTTATTCACGGTGGTGTTGTGTTAGCAGTATGTAGGTTTATCTATGTTTAAACTTCATGAGGGAAATCTGCTTAGTTTACGCAGCCCCTGCGAAACGGACTTTTTCTACAAAATATACCCGTTAATCTCGTGTCTTGAGAACAACCTCAGCAGCTGAATTTCCTTAAGAGGAATCTGTTAATACATAAATAGTTAAAAAGGTAAACGAATATTTTTCCCTGCTCAGTAATTTTGCACCGTAAAGATTTAATTGAAGCTTTTGGTTTGTTATTACTCAGAACTACGGTCCGACTTGAAATAGATATGATAGCGATAACGGTCTCCTTTTCGACATCTACTACTTTGAAACATTGAGAAAGCTTTGAACTCTCTTGTAACAATTTCTAACGGTAAACCTGCAAAACGTTGGATTCTTCTTGCCTTTTCACATTTCCTGTACTCTCAATTAAATTAAAACGATTTTCTTCAATCATCAATTACTTTAAAGCCCTTAGCTAATTCATGCCCAAGCATAAAATTAAAATGTCCCAGGGCACAGGCTGGAATAATTAAGCTCAAGGAAATCTTACTGAAAAACATCTTTATACCCCTCTTAGCTTTATTTGTTCTTCCAAGACACAATTATCCGACAGATACTAAACAAGTAATAAATACTGTTTATTCCTCTTGTTCAAAACCTTTTTATTTACTTATTTTTTTCACTTTCTATTTCATGGATAAAATTGTCTGTGTATTTGTTTCAAAGTAAATACATGAAATTAGCCACCCTTATTATCCAATATATAATTAACTTTAATATCATGAATTGAACTGATCAAAAAGTTGTTGATAAATACATTCTTTAATCATTTTCTTTTAAGGAAAACCAGCTAATATGTACTATATACGTACTAATACAGTCGGCACGTTCACTCTTTCACTTTACTGTACTTTACAATAGAGAAATTTCACGTGAGCCGAACAGTTACGGAAACGGCCGAACTAGCTTTTGGCGGAAATTCACGACTGGAACCGAAGTTAAACGATCTCATCTCTTCCGTTATCCGCACACACTTAATAAAAATGCAAATATCTCGGTTAATATTCAAGATAGAGAATAAATGTATAGAACAATATTTATAGTAAATTTAATTTGCAATAAGATTGTCTCTATATAAATTGTCGATCCGACGAATACTAACAGAGATATTTTCGAAAATCCTCCCTTCTAACCCCCCCCCCCCCCACCAATAGTTCAATTTCAGCCATTAACGAACTAGATCTTTATTTTTACATAAAACATTTAAATATAGAGTTTGGTAACGATCAAGCAAAAATTGCGACCGCTAGAGCGTTAACAGACACACACACACACACACTCACACTTTTTCGCGGGTGTGTGCGTGGCATTGAACTACATTTTTGCCACCAACTAGGTAGACGGTGTAAACATCGAAGAAAGAGGTGGTTTTTAAAAAAAAATCGCTTGTTCAATTTGCTCAATAAGCACAAACCCCGTAACTGATTAGCTTCAAGGAAAACCTGTTAATATTTACTATATACGTACTAATACAGTTGGCACGTTCACTCTTTCACTCTACTGTAAGCTATTTGGGCTGTCGGCGGCGGCCTATCAAAACATAACACACCTCACCTAAAGTTCCATGATAAAGTTGGGGGTTACTAAGCTGTCAATATCAACCCTCCACTGGCCGATTCCGAACCCGCACCCCAACGCTTATCAGGCTGACATGCCTCCCTCATTCCATATTCTGCCCCCAGGGCGTCTATATTACCTATTTCAAACGCTAAAGTTGAAAATAAAATTATAATTTCATCTTATTTTTTCTTAAGGGAAATCAGCTTTTGAGGTTATATTTATCACATTATTTCATGTC
Organism: Riptortus pedestris; assembly: GCA_019009955.1. Taxonomy (NCBI): domain Eukaryota; kingdom Metazoa; phylum Arthropoda; class Insecta; order Hemiptera; family Alydidae; genus Riptortus; species Riptortus pedestris. The sequence continues at coordinate 18,791,845 of CM032233.1, forward strand.
AATCCTACCCAAATGACGAAATTCCGTCACGCAGGGACTGCGTAAGCTAAACAGATTTTCCTTGTGAAGTTTAACAATAGATAAATCTATATACTGATAAAACAACACAACCGTGAATAAATACAAGCGGAAATAAGAAGTCTTTCCCCTCCCAACGGGAAGAGTCTGAAATGTAAACCAACAGGTCTACAAACCACTCACCTGAAAGAAAAACATTTACCGAATTATATCAGAATATAACATATTAATTTTATTGAAAACTGTTTACTATAGCTAGTGACATAATTTACAACAGATAAGAATAATTTTTATCTCAATCACTAAAAATTTAGTAATCTAAGAATACAAGAAGAGGGGGGGGGGGGGTCAATAGAACTTATTTGTTTGTATCTCGTTTAATAAACCTTTGTTGAAAACGATATTTAGTATGACACCTTGTAATGAAGTGGTTCATGATATAACAGCTTATTATTAATATCCTACTAGTATGAGTGGGGGTTCACTGAAAGCGTTAAACTATAAAATCCAATTATCTTAGTTAATACTCATTGTACAGAAAAGATGTATAAAACAATATTTTTATTAAATTTCATTTGCAATAAGATTATTTCTATACAATGTTTTGATCTGACGTATAGTAACAGAGATATTTCGAATTTTCGAAATTACTCCCGTCTAAACCCTCCTTTCACGTGGTCCGATTTCAGCCGTTAAGGGAAATTTGCTAAAAACTGTAATTCGACTTCAATCAACTTATGGAGACTTGAACAAGGCACACTATAATAAAATACTATGCAAATATGTTTTCCCTTTGTTTGTTTTATATTAGGGGAATTCCTAAAATACTTCCATTCGTATATAATAGTGGCAATAATTGTTTGAGTTTATTTCACAACTATCTCTATATAATTTTTCGATCTGCCGTATAGTAACAGAGATTTTTCGAAATTTCTCCCCTCCAACCCCCCCCCCCCCGATCCCCCCCCGGGCCCCCTCGTCCGATTTCAGCCATTAACAAACTTGATCTTTCTTTTTACATAAAACGACTAAATATCAAGTTTTGCAACGATTAAACAGTAATTTATATATATATATATATATATATATATATATATATATATATATATATATATATAGACACACACACACACACACAGAGTTATGAACGGACCTCATTTTCGTCATCTCCTAGGTAGGATGAATGGACATTTGAAGAAAAATTATGAAAGTCGTGTAAAATCGGACCAATGGGAGGGAGCTGGTTTAAAGGAAAAAATCGAAATATCTACGTTATTATACGTCAGGCTGAATACTTCTATACAACCAATCATATTGCAAAATTAATGTTCTATAAATGTTGTTTTATACACAATTCGAGTATCGTGAATATCAACCGAGATATATGGATTTCTTAGTTCTTGGCTTTCAGTAAACCCCCACTCCTACTCATGGCATATTAACAATAAGCTGTTATATCATGGATCACTTCATTACAAGGTTAATTACTAATATGGTTTCATTGAACATTTACTTTCTGAGATATATGCAAATATGATTATTTTTTAAATGTCTAGAAGAAAAATTTGACAGTTTAAGAATTTATAAAATGCTTTTATCGGTTTTGAAAACATGCAAAAAGTTGATTGGCGTTTTTAGTGGGCGCATATCTTTGATTTAAAGAAGAGCGAATTAAGCATGACGTCAACACCTTTATTATGGTCTATTCAAATATTTATAAAATGGGAAATGATTTGTACTGCTGAGGAGTAAGGTTACACAGCTCCTATGAGTCATTGAGAGTTACACCAGAGCCGAATGGGGGTTAGGTGTCAGTGTGAAATCCTAATTCTCTACGTGTGGCTACTTTCTAGGGCCGTGCTGTCCTCCGGGGGCGACCCCAGCACGCGCAACCCCTTCAAGTCCAATGTCACAGCAATCAGGTGAGAACCCAGTTTACCTGCGTAATATCTTTCCACACCGAAAAAACAACTTCATTTTAGTAGATTTCCCTTATTGTAATCCAGCTGTTGGGGTTTATTCATGAACAGGGCTTCAAATGTCCATCGATCCTTCACAGAGTATGACGAAAGTGAGTTCCGTTCAAAATTATATATATATATATATATATATATATATATATATATATATATATAATTGTAACCTCTGTCTGTACATTGATTCCTGTCTCAAAATTCCACGATACTTTTTCGTTTCACATGCCATAGGCACGATATCTGCAATTTGTTTCTTTGGTGTCTGTCTGTTTGTTTGTTACCTTTTCATGCATAAACGGCTGAACCGAATTTTATGAAACTTGGTATGCATATTACCACTAACCCAAATTTAGACTTTGGGCTATGTGTTTCTATTTGTTTTTTGGCAAACATTCGCATAACAATAGTTGTTTACTTTGTTATTTGGAAAAACTTCTGCTTTATACATTTTTGTTTTCGTGTAACAATGTATGAAGCAAGTAATTTGCGTAGAAATATTGATATGCTCAACAATCCTTTCCAGTTTGAACTACCAGATACCTCACCTGGATAAATTAATTCAAATCTATGTTAATATTTTATCCTTAATAATTCAATGGGGAGGAACTTTTATTCATCCATGGCATGGAAGACAGAATAATTTCTATGATTATGAATTATATGGCCCATTATGTTGTAAAAAAAAACCTACATGCACAGGCGACGGGAAATATAAATATATTGAGGACAGTGAAGCCTTACATAACAAATAACTTTATTATTAACAAATCCACAGCAAGAATGGGTATAAACCCTAAACACTGGGACGGGGAAATGTCAATATATTGAGAAAAGTAAAGCACTGCCAAAAAAATAACATCATCATTCAGCCACAAATGAATTCCTGGGCGAAGCGTACCACTTTACAAGCGAATATAGAATAAAACCTCTTATTCTAAGCTTAAATGTCAAATATAGTTTTCCACCAGTTCATTACTAGTTGAGATATATACACATAAGTTGTGTGATGACGATTTATTTTAACTTATAAAAACATTCTCATATACATTTTTTCACTATCTTGAATGTTCAACCGAGATATTTGCATTTTTTAGTTGACAGCCTTTAGTAGACCCCCACTAACAATATACCCCTATTTTAATAATATACTGTTACATCATGAAGCACTTTATTCAAAGCTTAAATACCAAATATTGTTTTTATCATAATTTTACTGTGTGAGAAGTGACGTCATCATTTAATATTTTACGTTCTCAACTGCATGATTTTTATTTGATCAAAACCACACTCGATGTTGAACCGTTTCAAGGAAAACTAAAGGTTATGTTAATAGGTTTTGTAGGTAATAGCTGAAGTCGGTCTTCGGGGTGGGGGTGGAGGTGGGGTTAGAAGGTGGAATAATGGGAAATCCGAAATATCTCGGTTACAATGAGCCTGAGAGAAAAGATATGACCAATGTTGTCGGTATTTTAGCAGATCTCCCTTAAGAGGAATAAGCTATTGAGGTCGTACTCATGACACGATTTTCGAATTTTTTCTTCAAATGTCCATCGATCGTACCTAGGAGATAACGAAAATGAGGTCCATTCAGAACAGTGTGTATATATATATTTATATATATATATATATATATATATATATATATATGTGTGTGTGTCTGTTACCGCTCCAGCGGTCGCAATTATAGTTTAATCTTTACCAAACTCGACATTTAGTTTTATGATAAAAGAAAGATCAAGTTCCTTAACGGCTGAAATCGGACCAGGGGGTTTAGATGGGAGGAATTTCGAAAAATCAAAATATCTCTGTTACTATACGTTGGATCGAAAAAGTTTATAAAACTCTTATTGAAAATTAAATGTACTATAAATATTGTTATATACATTTATTCTCTATCTTGAATATTAACCGAGATATTTTCATTTTTCAAATTTCAGCCTTCAGCATACCCCCACTTCTACTCAAGTTACATTAACAATGCTCGGTTATGTAATAAACCACATCATTCGAAGCTTAAATACCAAATATTGTTTTCAAGAGACATTTATTATACGAGATACATGCAAATATGTTCTGGCAACCCCCCCCCCTTCTTAAGTTTTGGACTACTTAAATTTGATTAATTGAGATAAAAATTATTCCGATTCATTATACATTACAGTATTAGATAGTAAATAGTTTTCAATTAAATTAATACGTTATATTCAGATATATTACAGTAATTGTTTCTTTCCTGTAAGAAGTTGGCATAACTGTTTGTTTACATTTCAGATGCTTTTCGTCGGAAGGTTTCTAATTATCGTTTGTATTTATTCACTTAATATTGTTGTTGTGTTACCGGTATGTGTATTTATCTATTACTAAACTTCACGCGGGAAATCTGCTTAGTTTACGCAGCCCCTTCGTGACGGACTTTTATTATTTTTCTAAAGCTACAATTTATGCACATTGTCATTGACTCTAACATTAACGGACTAATTTGTTTTTTTAAGCTTTTGGATCCTTCCCCATCAGATCATCTCACTTTCACCTCAAGTACTTCAGTCACTAAACATCTCAAGACCTACAAACATTTTACCCATGTTTACATAGGCTTCTTAATGCGAGAGGTTCGAGGGAACAGAAGGAGAGATGAGATCATCAACGTTTAATATTCGAATGCATGGAAAATCTGCTTACTTTACTCAGCATCTCCGTTACGGACTTTTGTGTACCATAACTTATACGAACGATTAAAAATGTTGAAAGCCTTGGAACAAAAAGTGATAATACCTCCTGAGCTTGAACCCGGGTAAAAACAGAGATCGAAGATTGCTTATAAAACACAAAGTATACCAGTGATATTGAATCAGAAAGGAAAGTCTTCGTAGACAGGTGAGTGAGTGAGATAAACACTTCCGTTCTCCCTAATATAAAGGTATGTAAACAAATTTAATTTACCCAATGTTATGCAAGGTAGTCTGGTAAAATGGCATTCCTTTCCTTATCATATGAATTACTGACTGCACAACAGATTTCAGTTATCTAAATTAATGCAATGAACTACATTCTATTATTTAATAATAATATCTTGCAGTGAGCTAGTATATTTGGCAATTTTTTTTCAATTGAAAGTTGTTCCATATTGAAATATTTCATATTTGTTGCGAAAAATTAATACGTGGAAGATTGCCGTGCGTTTGATCTAATTAGTGCCAATCTAAGTAATTAGGGCCTTCCAGGAAGTTCTGGACCTTTCCTTGGCTAGGCCCTTCTACAGGCATTTATAAGAGACCCTGCCAGTACCTCAGTTCAGTTGATGCGCGACGGTCTTCGAGGGATGTTCAGCGCTACAGTGCGACTTAGTGCAATGCGGTAAAGTGTGGTGCCGTGAAGAAAATTGTTGTGCCGTGAAGAAAAGTGTTGTGCCGTGTCTGTAAGCAACAGGTCAGTGCCGTGTTTAAGACAGTGCAGTGCCGCGAAGTAAAGGACAGTGCAGTGCCGTCGTTTTATGTGAAGTTCAGTGACCGCGAGTGAATTATTGGACTGTGAAATCTGAAGAACAGTGACACTATCAGTGTAATACTGTGAGTAGTAATAATTAACCAAGATTATTGTGCATTGTGAAATAAATCGTGCAGTGAAAAACTGTGAACTTGTATGTGTGTTTAATTTTGCAATCCAAAAGAGCTCTTATTAACAACGTTTATTACTGGTTTTGTAATAAAAACGTAACAATATTATATCTTTGACTCGGAATTATAATTCGGTGTGAGGCTTTATTTACTTACACTTTAAACTAACAATATTTCATTTACGAAACTGGAGGCGCTTTAAAGCTTAAAGATGATTGATAACTCACTTAAACAAAATTAACAATTGTGTTTGAGAATTTTTAATCATATTTCAATATCTTTTAAAAGGATAATATATTTCTTGACTCCAAAAGCGTCGTACCTGACTCCAAGAAGTTTAACGAAGTAGAATTTTGCTTCATTATATAAAATATCAACCTTATTGCCTCATTTAAAAAGTTGTTGGATTTTTCTAAATTAATAACGCCCTAAGTTTATGGGAATAACCGAAGTATATTATTAATAAAGATTCCATTGTAAGATATTCGTTCAAGCATTTCACGAGAGGATAAAGTTAGTCAGTCATTTTACTTAATTCATCTTCAAATTTTATAAACGGGATAAATTAGATAGTATGTGCCTCCCTCATTTATTGCTTGTACCCTAATAAGAAGATTTCATACAAATCAAGTCAATAAAAATGAATAAATAACTAAAACATTGCGCAAAATGAACACTAAACACAATTAATTAATAACGACAGCATATGTTTGTATAAATACATAGAAATGAAAAATATATAAATAGAGAATTAATAAATGAAAGAATATAAATGTAATAAAGAAACAGGCAGTCATGAAACATTTGATGTAAAATTAAAATTAAGTAAACATTTCATATAATAAATTTCAAAATATTAAAAATATATATCAACTTAAATAAGCAGGTGAAAATATTTATTGAATTTTTGAATTATTTAAGATAAGTAAATGATTTTAAGGTGTTGGAATAAATATTGAGGTAAATCGTTCAGTTCAAGGGGTATTCGTTGATTTTACAAGCCTGGCAGCCAATTAGAGAGTGATTAACAGTACCAATCATGCTAAGTTAGTTTTAATACCTTGGAGATGTATTCAATGAAAGAGAGCACGTTGAGTTCCTATTGAGGGGAAAGCACAAATGGTGAAGCCTGCAGTCACGCTTCGACATTATCACTAGCACTAAATGCAACAATCCAGTCGGAAAGTAAATCCAAGTAGTAAATAGAGAGAATACGAGGTCCAAAGATTAGCAAGGTTGTTAACAATTATAGATAAAGAAATATGAGGCAAATTTGGTAGTGTTTATGTTTTTAGACGATTCCCTTTTAGGTTCCTCACGACGAAATGCATCTTCAAATTTTTCCCGATCAAACCTTAAAGCTGAAATGAGGTATTTTCCAGTTTATACATACACATACGCGCGCACCCACGAACAAACATTCACACACATCAATATTTCCATTGTTTGTTAGCGCCCTAGAGGTCGCAATTTTCATTTTAGCAGATTTCCCTATCCCCCTATCAGCTAATGAGGTCGTACTAATGACGCGATTTTCAAAAATATTCTTCAAATGTCCATCGATCCTTCCCAGGAGATGACGAAAATGAGGTCCGTTCAAAATTATATATGTGTGTGTATATATATATATATATATATATATATAAAATTGTAACCTCTGTCTGTACATTGATTTTTTTCGCGAAATTTCACGATAACTTTTCGTTTCACATGTCATAGACACCATATCTGCATTTTGTTTCTTTCGTGTATGTTTGTTTTTTTGTTTGTTTGTTTGTTTGTTTGTTACCTTTTCACGCATAAACGGCTGAACCGAATTTTATGAAACTTGGTATGTATATTACTACTAACCCAACTTAGACTTTAGGCTATATTAATTTTCTCTGAGAAGAACAGGAGTGGGGGTTATAAGGAAAGCCTGAAATTAAAAATAGCGATATTTCGTTTTCTATTGGTTTTTCGGTACATATGCACGTAACAAAAGTTGTTTATTTTGTTATTTAGAGTAACCTTTGTTATATACACTTTTGTCGTATACCGAAGTTTAAATGCGTTATACGCTAACAATTATAGCGGGAGTCAACAATATTATTTGCCAAAAAAGACTCAACCGAACTAAATAAAACTTGGTATGTGTATTAGCAGTGAGGCCTTCATTATAATAAGCCATGCCAACATTTCTATGGACGGGCAGGAGTGGGGGTTATAAGGGAAGCCTGAAATTAAAAATAGCGATATTTCGTTTCCTATTGGTTTTTCCGCAAATATAAACATAACAAAAGTTGTTTATTTTATTATTTGGAGTAACTTTTGTTATATACACTTTTGTTGTATACCTAAGTATAAATGAGTTATACGTTAAAACTTTAGCGGGCACTAACGGCTGAACCGAACTTAACAAAACTCGGTATGTCAATTAGCATTAATTCTTCCATGATTATAAGTTATATTAAAATTTTTAGGTTCGAACGGGAGGGGGGTTAAAAGGGAGGCCTGAAATAAAAATTCACTATATTTACATGTATAAGAGACGGGAAATATAAAAATATCGAAGACTGTGAGGCCTTATCGAACAAATAATTCTATTATTAGCAAATCCACGGCAAAGGTGGGTATCAATCCTAAACACTGGGACGGGTAAATTTCAAAATATTGTGCAATGTAAAGCCTGCTAAAAAATACCATCACCATTCAGCCTCAAATGAATTCCCGGGCGAAGCCGGGTATCTGAGCTAGTATATATATATATATATATATATATATATATATATATATTTGTCCGTTGCCGCTCTAGCGGTCGCAATTATTGTTTAATCGTTAGCAAACTCGATATTTACTCGTTTTATGTAAAAATAAAGATCCAGGTCGTTAATGGCTGAAATCTAACCAGTGGGGGGGGGGGGTTTAGAGGGGAGGTTTTTTGAAAATTCGAAATATCTCCATTGCTATACGTCGGATCGAAAAATTGTATAGAATCAATCTTACTACAATTGTAGAGAATCAAAAGTTTAACAAGAATGGTTGTATAACATTTTGGTTATAAAAGATCCCACTCATAATAACGGAAATATTTTGAATTTTCGACTCCCCCCTCCTCACAAGGCACACACGGCTTCTGCCAATCGCAAATAAAATCTTTAGTGTTGACTGAGACGGTTAAATATCGAGTATGGTATATATAAGATACTAATAGAGAACGAAAACTCTTAATTAAATGATGTCACCACAACATATTTGCATTTATCTCACCATAATTTGTTATTTAATGTTGGAATGATGTGGTCCATGACATAACAGCTTATTGTTAATATGACATTAGTACGAGTAGGGGCTTACTGACAGCCGAAAACTAAAAATTCCAAATATCTCAGTTAATATTCAAGATACAGAAAATATCCATTGAACAGCATTTATACACCATTAAATTTACAATAAGAGTAGTTATATACATGTTTTCCATCTAATGTATAATAACAGAGATATTTCGAATTTCCGAAATTCCTCCCCTTTAAACCCCCTCTCACCACACTCCGTTAATGAACTCGATTTTTCTTTTTACATATATCGCTAATATATCGAGTTTGGTGACGATAACGCAAACATTGGGACCGCTAGAGCGGTAACAGACAAATATATATATATATATATATATATATATATAAATATATATATATATATATATATATATATATATATATATATATATATATAGATAGAACGATAGATCTATGAGTGTGAGTGTAATTTTGAACGGCACTCATTTTCTACATCTACTAGGTAGGATCGATGGACATTTAAAAGAAAAGTTTCGTAAATCTCGTCATGAGTACGACCACAATAACTGATTTCCATTAGGGGAAATCTGCTCAAATGACTGCGCTAAGTCTCAGGTGCCTTTAGCACATAAGTCATCTATTATTTCCACGACAATGGTTAATAATCTTTAATATTTAAAAAAAAAATTGATACAATGACAAATATATAGATAGATCTATGTGTGTGTGTATAATTTTGAACGGACCTCATTTTCTTCATCTCCTGGGTAGGATCGACGGACATTGAAGACATTTTTCGAATATCGCGTCATGAGTACAACCTCAATAGCTGATTTCCCTTAAAGGAGATCTGCTAAAAGTAATAGGTAAGATAAACGCTTAAAACATAGAAAAGGTCCTAATTTGGCGGTGGGGGGAGGTCGACGCTAAAAATAGGTTTGGAATATATTCTTATTTTAAGCCTTAATTGTCTCTCTTAAAATCGAAATTTAAATTAAACTTTTAAAAGCCTGGAACGTTTTAATTGTTCATCTCAATATTTCGCCACATCAAATCAAGAACAAGTCGGGAGACAAGCGCCAGGTTGGCTTGCCTCACTAAGCCCAACGCCGCCGTCTACGTGAAACCTGTTTCTCACTCTCTCGGAAAAGGGAATGCAGTTAGATTTAACGGTCAATTTCCAGTCAGTATTACTCAATAGCCTCCTATCAAAGAGTCCTTGACGAGCTGCGGGGGCTTGGCGCTAGCTGATCCAGCCCTTGCACAGGTCAGTAGTCCCTTCAAATGAATGCCCGGTCTCTCTTTCTTACAGGTTCTTATCAGATTCCTTCGAATACCAACCCTCACTACCAATGAACCTAGGCTGAATAGAGAACTTTTTATCCACAAAACCATTTTAGCAGATTAGCAGCTATTGAGGTTGTACTCATGACTCGATTTTCGAAAAATTTCTTCAAATGTCCATCGATCCTATCTAGGAGATGACGAAAATGAGGTCCGTTCAAAATTATATATATATATATATATATATATATATATATATATATATATATATATATATGTGTGTGTGTGTGTGTGTGTGTCTGTTAACGCTCTAGCGGTCGCTATTTTTGTTAGATCGTCTATATTGTATATGTTACAAAATCTATATTTAAACGTTTTATGTAAAAAGACAGATCAAGTTCGTTAATGGCTGAAATCGGACCAGTGGGAGGGGGGTTTAGAGGGGAGATTTTCGAAAAATTCGGATCGAAAAAGTTTATTAAAAAATCTTATTGCAAATTAAATGTACAATAATTATTGTTATATACATGTATTCTCTATCTTGAATATTAACCGAGATATTTTCCATTTTTATTAAATGTGGTCAGATAACGGACGAGAGTGAGTTTCCCGCCAAAAGCTAGTTCGGCCGTTTCCGTAACTGAACGGCGTTCCTATGGAGATTTCTCTATTGTATAACTTTACGTGGGAAATCTGCTTAGTTTACGCAGCCCCTGCGTGACGGACTTTTAAATAATATAGTCCGTCACGCAGGGGCTGCGTAAACTAAGTAGAATTCCGACGTGAAGTTCAACAATAGATAAATTCTACATGCTGGTAACACAACAACACCGTAAATATTAAGTGAATAAATACAAACGCTAATAAGAAATCATTCTGCCAATTTGAATAACCTGAAATGTAAACAAACAGGTCTTTCAACCTCTCACCGGAAAGAAAAACTGTTACTGAAATATATCAGTATATAGTATATTAATTTTCACCAGAACATATTTGCATGTATCTCGTATAATAAAGGTCTCTTGAATACAATATTTCGTATTTAAACTTCGAATATTATGGATTATTTTATAACAGAGAATTCTTTATGTAACATGAGGAGAAGTGGGGGTTTGCTGAAGGTTAAAAACTAAAAAATGCACAAGTTAATATTCTAGATAGAGGATAAATCTATATAAAAATATTTATAGTACATTTAATTTGCAATAAGATTAGTTTTATACAATTTTTCGATCCGACGTACTCTAATCCCCCCTTATATATATATATATATATATATATATATATATATATATATATATAAATCTATATATATATATATATACACACATACATACATACACACTTTTGCACGGACCTTATTTTCGTCATCTCCTGGGCAGGATCGATGGACATTTAAAAGAAAAGTTTCGAAAATCGGGTCATGAGTACGACCTCAATAGCTGATTTCCCTTAAGGGGCTTAGTCTCAGGTACCTTTAGCACATAAGTCATCTATTATTCCCACGACAATGATTAATAATGTTTAATATTTTTAAAAAAACTTGATTTCGATTTTATATGCACAGTAGTCATTTCAGTATTCATCTACAACCTCCTTCTTTTCCAATCCAAAATATAGTCTATTTCGTAAATCTTTCTGATAAAATTCATGTAATGTAACTGGAACTTAAGCTATTCTCCTCCGAAGTATTTTATCTGTTCGTCTATCCGTTCCCACATTTCTCATTCTTTCAATAGTTTATTAATATACAGACGGATTTCAATGATATTTTATATATGGGTCTCAAATATCCCAATGGAGAACTTGTGAAAATTAACAATAAATGACGAATAAAGTGAAAACTTGTCTTCCCAGTAATTCCCCTCTCTTTTAGTTTCCTCGAAAGAGAAACGTATTATTTTAGAAACATATTCTGTAGGGAGTAATTCAATAATGTGAACGGTATATGTCCCATTATTCACTGGTATTACAAGAAAATAACTGAACTTAATTGAATAATATTACTTCCTCTTAATTCACTATGTCAATGGAAAATTTTCCACACAAAGATTGCATTAACATAACGAGTATATAATGAATGATAAACCACATTCATTTTCAACCCGTCTCGCCACAACGGGATACAGGTGCAACATACAATGTAGTATATACGGGTAATATACTTATTCTTATCTCTCTACAATAATTTATAATCTAGCTGAATTTTCTGGTGTGCCTTTCAATATTTGTTCTTGGAACTTTGTTAATTTGACTTTTGAAATATGAGGTAATAAGAAAATATTTTAGAAAATAAATAAATCGCAAGCACTAAACTTTTTTCTATTTCGCGCTATCTTTAATTCTAATATATTATAAAATTGCACATTGTTTGGGTTATATCATAGGTTTATTGATAGTGCGATTCACTATCAAACTATCGAGATAAAAGAAACAATCTTCTGAGCTTCGAATAAATTTTACATTGAACATGATATAGAGGTTTCCATTGAAAATTTTAAAAACGAGGAAAAGGCTCTGTTATTAGCAGATTTTCCTTAAGAGAAATCAGCTATTGAGGTCGTACTCATGACGCGATTTATCTTCAAATGTCCATCAATCCTACCTAGGAGATGACGAAAATGAGGTCCGTTCAAAACTGTATATATATACATATACGTACACACACACACACACACACACACACACACACACACACACACACATATATACACATAAGTCTGTTACCGCTCTAGCGGTCGCAATTATTGTTTAATCGTTACCAAACTCGGTGCTTAGTCCTTTTATGTAAAAACAAAGATCGTTCGTTAACGACTGAAATCGGACCAAGGGGAGGGGGTTAGATAGGACGAATTTCGAAAATTCCGAATATCTCTGTTACTATACGTCGGATCGAAACATTTTATAGAAACAATCTTATTTCAAATTAAATTTACTATAAATATTGTTCTATACATACTTTCCGTATAATGATTAATAACCGAGATATTTGGATTTTATAGTTTTACGCTTTCAATAAACCCCCACTCCTACTAGACTCATATTAATAATAAGCTCTTGTATTATGAACCACTTCATTACAAAGTTAAATACCAAATATTGTTTTCAACTAACATTTATTACACGAGATACAAACAAATGCATTCTTTGCCCCCCCCCCATTCTTTTGTTCTTGGACTACTAAAATCTGAGTGATTGAGATAAAATAAATTCTGAATCATTACAAATTACTGCACTGTGTTAGCAGTATGCACGTTTATCTATTATCAAACTTCACGAGGGGAATCTGTTTAGTTTTCACAGCCCCTTTGTGTCGGACTTTTAGTATATCGTGGAGCGATATCATGAACCTCTTCACTTCTTGGTTAAATACCAAATATTGTTTTCAACAAAGCTTTATTATACGAGACACACACAAATCTGAAAGATTGAGATAGAAATTATTCTGATTCATTTCAAATTACTCCACTAGCTGTAGTAAATAGTTAAGATATATTTCATTAATTGTTCGTGTTTCCGGTCTACAATAATTGTATCTATTCAGCGCTGCGAAGTTGGCTGTCCTGTTTGTTTACAATTCAGACGCTTTCCGTTATAGATGTTATTAACTTGTAAATTGACTGAATGGTTTCTTATTACCGTTTGTATTTAGTGCCTTAACATTCACGGTGGTGTTACCCATATGTAGATTTATCTGTTTCAAACCATCCCGTGGGAAATCTGCTTAGTTTACGCTGCTCCTGAGTGACGGACTTGTGAAGAATATACATATCACCGGTAAGTAACTTTTTTTTTTGGTTTAAGAAAAATTAAAATACCCATCCTGATACACAAATAAGTACAATTATAACGCCTTATTTCAAAACACAAGGTTATTTTTTGCAATTAACAACAATGACTACACAATGGTCCATAAAACAAAAGATTTATAATTACATCCGAATTGTAGGAAAAGATGTCCCTGAATATTCTTCTTTTTGCCTTTATTCACATCTAAAAAGATTATTGAGCAACAGGATATGTCAAATTATGACTCCCCTTAACAGTACATTGTTAAACGCAACCTTTGAGATATAAACAACATGTCCTCCGGTTGGTAGACTGACTTAAAAAAACACCGTCCTTAATGTTGAGAAGAGTATACATTAGATTCAGAGAAATGTAGCTATTTAACATTACATACACTGAGGACACTATAATTTTCTTTCAAAGATTTATAGTACATTAACTATTAATATAATTACAGAAGGATGCATAATAAAATACAAATTTCGGGTATTATCTGATATTTTGGAGATTGACACCTAAATGGAAGATTGGTCTTTAGTGATGTTATTGTCTTAGTATAGTATTGCTCGTCATTATGATATTCACCGAAGTTTCGCTACATATATTCTTAGCTATCTCCCTTTTAGCAGATTTCCCCTAAGGTCAGCTATTGAAGTCATACTCATGACGCAATTTTCGAAATTATTCTTCAAATGTACATCGATCCTCCACAGGAGATGGCGAAAATGAGGCCGTTCAAAACTGTGTATATATATATATATATATATATATATATATATATATATATATATATATATATATTTGTCCGTTCCCGCTTTAGCTGTCGCAATTATTGTTTAATCGATACCAAACTCGATGTTTATTCGTTTTATGTAAAAAGAAAGATCGAGTTAGTTAATGGCTGAAATTGAACCAGGGGGTTTAGAGAGGAAGAATTTCGAAAAATCGAAATATCTCTGTTACTATACGTCGGATCGAAAAAGTTTATTAGAAAAATCTTATTGAAAATTAAATGTGCTATAAATATTGATATATACATTTATTCTCTATCTTGAATATTAACCGAGATATTTGCATTTTTATTAAGTGTGTGCATGTAACGGACGAGATGAGATCAGCTAACTTCGGTCGTGGGTTTCCGACAAAAGCTAGTTCGGTCGTTTCCGTTACTGTTTGGCTCTTGTGAATTTTCTATATTGTAAAACGTCACGTGGGAAATCTAGAATGAAGCATAAATTGTGCGGAGCAAACAAAAATGACCTCGGGCTAAGTCTCAGGTGCCTTTAGCACATAAGTCGTCTATTATTTCCGAGATATTTAGTTTTAATGAACGATAAACTAATGGAATACACAGGAAAGGAAAAACGACATACACGTATTTCTGAACAAATATCACTAAATTCAAGATCTAAGAGATACAAAAAATCCCAAAATAAATATCCACTTTTTAAACAAACTAAATAAATGAAACACACTCGTTAGAGGCTGTACAAAGTTTGGACGACTTCTGATGTTTTTAAACGCTTTAATCAAATTAGAAATATTGGAATTTCAAAGAATTAGTCATTCATTTCGTCCAATAACCAAATGTGTATGTTCTCATTCATGGGAGCATTCACTCTTTAGATGGACGTAATTATGATGAACAGAACCTGCAGAGTATTATCAGACTTTCGATTAGTGGGAGTGGTGTAAGCTAATTAGTATGTCGGGAATGGCAGAGAAACAGTAAAGTATTTTCCTTACCATCTTGATACCAACCTTTCGCCCGTTGACAGGCTGAATATTAAAATAAAAGTCCGTCACGTAGGGGCTGCGTTAACTAAGCAGATATCCCACGTGCGCCACCTCTTACATTTACCTCAAAACGTAAAAGTTCCATGAAAACAATATTTGGTATTTGGTATTTAGGCTTTAAATCATGTGCTTCATAATATAACACCTTACTGTCAATATGACATTAGTAGGAGTGGGGGTTTACTGCGGACCGAAAACAAAAAAAATGATACATTTTCGGAATGATATTGAAAGACCGTGTTTGGTTCATGACGAGGCGAGTTTGTAGCCCTCGTAAGCAATTTAACAGGACTTGGCGGTGGGATTAACGAACTTGATCTTTCTTATTACATAAAACGATTAAATACCGAATTTGGTAACGATTAAACAAAATTTGCGACCGCTAGAGCGTTAACAGCAAATACACACACACACACACACACACACACATACATACATGTGTGTACATGGGTGTGTGTTAACGCTCTAGCGGTCGCAATTTTCGTTCGATCTTTGCCGAACTCAAATGTTTAAACGTTTTATGTAAAAATAAAGATCAAGTTCATTAATAGTCGAAATCCGACTAGTGGGAGGGTTTAGAGAAGGGAATTTCTTAAAATTCTTATATCTCGGATCGAAAAATTGTATAGAACCAATCTTATTGAAGATGTAATGTTGTATAAATTTTATGTACGTTTTTCCACTATCTTTATTATTAACCAAGATATTTGCAATTTTTTTTTTAGTTTTCGGCCTGCAGTAAACGCTCACTCTTACTTATGTCATATTAACAATAAGCTATTGTATTATGAAGAACTTATTTGAATATAACAAAATATTGTTCTCATTGAACTTTTACGGTTTGAGATAAATGCAAATACGTGACGTACGTGGGATATCTGCTTAGTTAACGCAGCCCCTGCGTGACGGACTTTATTTAAATAGCACTATAGTAGAATAAAAAGTCCGTCACGCAGGGGCTGCGTAAACTAAGCAGATTTCCCTCGTGAAGTTTTACAATAGAGAAATCTGCACACTGGTAACACAATGCCATCGTGATTAGGCAATGAGAAATCTTTCAGTTAATTAAAATAAATTCCCAACTGAAACGGCTTCTGAATTGTAAGAATAATTTATATTTTAATAACTCAAATTTTAGTAGTCCAAGAACTAAAGAAGGGGGGGGGGGGCGGATGAACAGAATGTATTTGCATAAATCTCACAAAGTAACGAAGGTAAGGTAAGGTTAAAAACGGCAGGTTAGAAGAAGCTTCCGCCTGAGCCGAGAAATGACGAAGATTGCCGACGTAATCCGAACTATACCCAACCACAGACCTCATAAAAATGCAAATATCTCGGTTAATATTCAAGATAGGGAATAAATGTATAACAATATTTATAGGAAATTTAGGAAATTTAATTTGCAATAAGATTGATTTTATACAATCTTTCGATCTGATGCATAATAACGGAGATATTTTGAATTTGCGAAAATCTCCCCCTCTAAACCCCCCCTCCCTCTCGTCCGATTTCAGCCATTAACGAACTTGACCTGTCTTTTTACATAAAACGGTTAAATATAGAGTTTCGTAACGATCAAACAAAAATTGCGACCGCTAGAGCGTTAACAGATAAATATATATATATATATATATATATATATATATATATATATATATATATATATATATAATTTTGAACGGACCTCATTTTCGTCATCTCCTGGGTAGAATCGATGGACATTTGAAGAACATTTTCGAAAATTTCGTCATGAGTACGACCTCAATAGCTGATTTCCCTTAAGGGAAATCTGCTAAAAGGCTATTTTCAGTGAAGTATGGGCATAATTTTCTCTTGTGCAGTTAGGTTTATATTCAATATCCCATTATTTCGCTAATTTATTCACAGGGATTCGAAAAATTACATGCAATATACGGTTCTTGTAGCTAAAGTTTAAAGAATATATTGTATAAATAATTATTTGCACGTTGAGAAATATTCGAGCCTACACGTGTATCAGTGCAAATGAATAAATTAATAGGCTGTAGCCGTTGGATGGATGTCCTTGGAAGGCAGCTGAACTCCAGGCCCCATGGTTCCTGGTTCATTACCAGGCCAGAGATAGCCAACCTGATAGGGCCCATTCACCAGACCACGTGGTATCCCAGTGACTCAAGACAGCCTACCTACACTTTCTACTATCCTCTTCAGCTTATCAGCATATGCGGTTGATCCAATGGCAAAAAGGCACGTTTGGAATTTAAAAGTTGCCCTACTGGATAACCAAGTAAGACGTTAGCTGCACGATATACTAAAAGTCCAACACAAAGGGGTTGTGTAAACTAAACAGATTTCCCTCGTAAAGTTTACTAATTGATAAACGTGCATACTGCTAACACAGTGCCGTAATTTGTAATGAATCAGAATTTATTTTACCTCAATGACTCAGATTATAGAAGTCACAGAACAAAAGAAGGGGGGGGGGTCAACATAATGTATTTGTTTGTATCTCGTATAATAAATGTTAGTTGAAAACAATATTTGGTATTTAACCTTGTAATGAAGTGGTTCATAATACAACAGCTTATTATTAATATGAGACTAGTAGGAGTGGGGGTTTCTTGAAAGCGTAAAACTATAAAATCCTAATATCTCGGTTAATACTCATTATAGGGAAAATATGTATAGAGGAATACTTATAGTAAATTTAATTTGCAATAAGATTGTTTCTGTACAATATTTCGATCCGACGTAAAGTAACAGAGATGTTTTGATTTTTCAAAAATCCTCCCCTCTAACCCCTCCCCCTTGTTAGATTTCAACCGTTAACGAACTTGATCTTTCTTTTTACATAAAACGTTTAAATATAGATTTGGTTTATGATCTAACAAAAATTGCGATCGCTAGAGCGTTATCAGACATATATATATATATATATATATATATATATATATATATATGTGTGTGTGTGTGTGTGTGTGTGTGTGTGTATATATATATACACACACACACACACACACACACACATAAAGTTTTGAACGGACCTCATTTTCGTTATCTCCTAGGTAGGATCGATGGACATTGGAAGAAAATTTTCGAAAATCGCATTATGAGGACGACCTCAATAGCTGATTTCCCTTAAGGTAAATATGCTAAAATCCTAAATTATCACCAGTGAGTCCAATCTGTCCAATGCTGTAGAAATTTGCCTATGTTTGAGTCTTGGTGTTCGGAGTTCAGCCAGCCGAGTTCTTCTCTAAGAAGATCGTAGCCGACTACCAAGTCATAAATCGGGTGAATTTTCCGGGGCAAAGTTTTATCGGAGGACGTTTCTTCCACGTTCAGAGAACTGGTGAATTTCAGATGAAGGAAGAAATTAAAACCCAAATCAGTGTTTTAGTATCCTTTATGTGAGCGTAAATCTACCAACTTCCAGAAGCAACTAATAAACTGACGGAGTTTCACTGATCTGTAGAAATCCAGAAATAAAAACCAGCGTTCTATAAATAATATTTTAAGTTAAATTTGATAGTATCGCATATTCCACTTCTTCGGCATTTGTGAATAATATTACCGTTGTATCTTTCCTATTTTAACCCGAACACGGTCCTAACACACATGCTTTTAGTTCAAGTTCATTAATGTTCTAAAATCTTGCCAGTAGCTTAACTTCTACATCCCCTGGCATTCCTAGGTGTCACATATCGCATAACCCTCACCGATTAGCCTGAAATTTTCAGGGGCTCATAAGATGGAATTTGTAGTACCCGTCATTTTCCAAGTTTCACCTCATTTATTAGATCTTTAGGTCGTTTCATATATTAGTAGGCCACACAATTATCCTTAAGACAATTAAAATCCTATTCCGGCCTCCTATTATGAACTAAACAGAATTTTGATGACAAAATGACGAATAAAAATAAATCATGATATATCAAGTCATGCAACTTTCACCCTCCGTCGATCTTCCTGCCGTCCTTTTACATTTACTAATACTGAAGCAAGTTACCTTGTACTACAGGACCTGTAGTAGGCATTAATGGAAAAAAAGTAGTGAACTTGACAACCGTTAAAAAACGATTAAGAGTCAATTTAGCTCATAAAGAACTTGTTTAACACACAGAATCAACTTATATACAGCTCAATATTCAAAGTACTTTTTAAAAAATTGAATATAACTTGACTGTACCGTAAAACAATCCAATTCCTGTTAAATTGCTAACGAGGGTCACAAATTCGCATTATCATGAACCAAACACGGTCTTTCAATATCATTCCGGAAACGTACCACATGGCTTCAGAAGGATTATAAAATTTTATTTGTATTAAAAATAAATTCCTCTAAATTTCATAAGTTTTAAATTTGATACAATGATGAAAATAATCAATTCCAAATTTAAAAGTAGTATAAAACCTCAAGTATCCTAGCAGGGCCCCCGCTACCACGTGTGCAATGCACACGGGTGCCATCCTTTAGGGGCGCCAAAACCAAGGTCCCAAAAAGAAAATTAGATTTTATTCTGTTTATTTCATTTTGATATTTTAGTCTACAAATAAATATGACTTTTAAAGTTCAGTTCTTTGCTTTATTTCAAGCACCTACCTACAATAAAAAAAGATAATTCAAAATGCTCCGTATAGTAACGGAGATATTTCGAATTTTCGAAAATCTTCCCCTCTAAACCCACTGGTCCGATTTCAGCTGTTAACGAACTTGATCTTTCTTTTTACATAAAACAACTAAATATCGAGTTTGGTAACGATCAAACAAAAATTGCGACCGCTAGAGCGGTAACAGATAAATATATATATATATATATATATATATATATATATATATATATATATATATATACACAGTTTTGGACGGACCTCATTTTCGTCATCTGCTAGGTAGGATCGATGGACATTTGAAGAAAAATTTCGAAAATTCCGTCATGAGTACAACCTCAATAGCTGATTTCCCTTAAGGGAAATCTGCTAAAACTTTTTCGCCGTGCACAAATAGTACCAATACGTGGCTCAAAGAATAAGTATTCATAGCTGCAGAAAAAATTTCAGAGTCCGAGGAGTATATTGGCAAAGGACAATAACATTAATGTGGAAAAACAGAATAACTACAAACAAATCTATCCAAAAATAGATCGTAAAGATCGGTTGATGAATGATTAGGCCTTAGATCAGTGTTTATCATTACACAGACACTTAGAAGGAAAGAAAGAAATGCACGGCTAATCAGGGAGAAAAGAATCTAAACCCAGATTATCGGAGTCATCAAAGAGCAGCTCTAATAGAACGTTGGAAGCAATTCTAAGGTAATAGCATTTTATGACACGCACATAACATGTGCTATTGAAATGGCAGAATTCAGTGATCAGGAAAAAATATAGAATTATATACATACACACACACACACACACACACACACACACATATATATATATATATATATATATATATATATATATATATATATAAATACTATCTAACCATAATTTCAGTAGATTTAATCTCTGCCAGCTTCTTTTAGCAGATTTCCCTTAGGGGAAATCAGCTATTGATGTCGTTCTCATGACGCGATTTTCAAAACATTCCTGAAATGTCCATCGATCCTACCTAGGAGATGACAAAAATGAGGCCCGTTAAAAACTATATATATGTATTTGTCTGTTACCGCTCTAGCCGTAGCAATTATTGTTTAATCGTTACCACTCGATATATATAGTCGTTTTATGTAAAAAGAAAGATTAAGTTCGTTAACGGCTGAAATCGGACCAGGGGGAGAGGGGGGGGGGGTTAGAGGGGAGGAATTTCGAAAATTCGAAATAACTCTGTTAATACACGTGGAATCGAATTGTATATAAATCTTATTGCAAATTAAATTTACTATAAATATTGTCCTATACATATTTTCGTATAATGAGTATTAACGGAGATATTTAGATTTTATAGTTTTACGCTTTGAGTAAACCCCCACTCCTACTAGTGTCATATTAATAATAAGCTGTTATATCATGAACCATTTCTTTACAAGGTTAAATACAAAATATTGTTTTCATTGAACTTTTACTTTGTGAGATATATGGTAATACGTTCTGTTGACCCCCCCCCCTTCTTTTGTTCTTGTATTCCTAAAATTTAAGTGATTGAGATAAAACTGATTCAGAATCATTACAAATTACAGCACTAGTAAATTGTTTTCAATAAAATTAATATGTTATATTCAGATATATTTCGTTAAGTGTTTGTCTTTCCGGTTTATCTATCTATTCAGCGCTACGAGGTTGGCTGGCCTGTTTGTTTATAATTCAGCCGCTTCCCGTTGTAGAGATTATTATTTTGTACATTGACTGAAGGATTTCTCATTACCGTTTGTATTTATTCACTTAACATTCAAGGTAGTGTTACCTGTATGTACATTTATCTATTGTACACCTTTTTTTTTTCCTTTTTTAAGTGTCCAAAAGTTATTATGTGTTCTGCATAACTGCAAGAACATGCAGTTAGTTGTGGCCATAACTACTAACTAAACACACGGCACGACAGTCGTTTTTAGAGCCTCTAACTCCACTTTGGACCATTAAAAGCGGTCTCCATTAGGATTCTCTGGTATAATTTCTGAGAATTTGGGTCGGCATGACCTGTGTCAGGCCACCCAGCCTCCTCACTATACCTGATCGATGTACCATTGTAACTTTGTTTAGCAGCCTCCAGACTTACAGTCTTTCAATTCCCACCATATCTTTCGCTCTTCTTAACATCACAGATGAAATGTCCGTAAACTACGCAGATGCCCCACGTGAAGTTATTCAATAGAGAAATCCCCAAGCAAGAGCCGAAAAGTTACGGAAACTAGAACCAAACTTAGCCGATCTCATCTCCACACACACTTAATAAAAATGCAAATATCTCCGTTAATATTCAAGACAGAGAATAAATGTATATAACAATAATTATGGTAAATTTAATTTGCAATAAGATTGGTACTATACAATTTTTCGGCTACTAAAGTTTTCTAAATTCTTCTTTTAGAGGATTTTTTATTTGCTGACAGTTTCGGGCAACCGTTGGTTCCCTTCTTCAGAGCTGAACAATGAAACGAAAAATATACAATAATGAAATAAACGGAGAATATTATTATCTTTTATGTGTACAATGGCCGTCAGTTGTAATTTATTTTTATTATTATTACACCCACCCCCACCCTACTTTGCTTTATATTCATTATAAATTACAACTCACGGCCATTGTACACATAAAAGATAATAATATGCTCCGTTTATTTCATTATTGTATATTTATATTTTTCGTTTTCATTGTTCAGCTCTGAAGAAGGGAACCAACGGTTGCCCGAAACTGTCAGCAAATAAAAAATCCTCTAAAAGAAGAATTTAGAAAACTTTATTAGCCGAAACCCAACTATCACCTACTACTTTGTTTTTTATATATATATATATATATATATATATATATATATATATATATATATTCACCTACTACTTTGAATTTATATATATATATATATATATATATATATATATATATATATATATATAAAATTGTAACGTCTGTCTGTACATTGATTTTTTTTCTCGAAATTTCACGATACTTTTTCGTTTCACATGTCATAGACAACATAACTGCATTTTATTTATTTCGTATATGCTTGTTTCTTTGTTTGTTACCTTTTCAGGCATAAACGGCTGAACCGAATTTTATGAAACTTGGTATGTATATTATTACTAACTACTAACTGGCCTCATTTTCGTCATCTCCTGGGTAGGATCGGTTGACATTTGAAGAAATATTTCGAAAATCGCGTCACGAGTTCGACCTCATTAGCTGATTTCGCTTAAGGGAAATCTGCTAATAGATATCAGGTATGCTATAAAAACAGCGTCATATGCTATCCTCCATCTAGGCTGCTCTGTTTAGACTCCACTTTAAACCATACAGCATAATTAGGCATTCATAATCTCAATTTATGCTATGATTTCGTTACCTACAAACACATAAATCATCTTTAATTAGAAACTTATTACAAGACTGATTTTACTATTGTTATTCCTAAAGAATGACCCTCATTTAACAATATTCAGTTCCGTGTCAGAATTTTTTATTATTTTTTAACATGTTGTCTTCTAAGTATGAATATTTATGAAGTTATTTCCATTTTCATATATTCGGTCTAATTAGCACTGTAGTGAATTAGAAAGAATAAGAAGATAAGACATTCATATAGTGAACTTAACTAAGCAACGGAGGAATCAGATAAGGCCCTGGATAGGGATAGTTAATTTTCCGTCATTGCGACTATCTAAGTCATTCTTTACTCAGTCAAGGTCACCACGTGCATATTATGAGGGAGGACTTTAATTATTCTTTTATGTAGGTTCCTTTAATTCCATCTAGGAATGATACCGCGAATGATAAGCATGCCTTATTATTATGAAAGAGCATTTCTATTTCTTAAGTTTATCACTTAGATGAAAGTTCGTTTCATCATCTTTAACATATCACCCACTCACATACTCCAAACATTTTTCTTCTTTTTATGGTTTCGTTGACGTGTCTCGTCTCGAGCATTTCAGCTCTTTTAATTTTAGCTAGATGAAATTAACCCTGAACATCAGATGTGTTCAAGGGTAAAAATGACAGGAAATTTCAAGGCTGAAATAAAAATTGTTTGTGATAAATAAGGCCAAATACTAAAGACATATTTTTTTAATGAAAAAACTATGCTTCGACACAGCTAAAATGTAATAGCATTAGTAGATTGCCATATATATATATATATATATATATATATATATATATATATATATATATATATATATATTTAAAATGATCCGATCAAGCGGTTTTCAACTACAAAGACTATCAATTGTTTAATTTTGAACAAACATCCCCAATACTGAAAGTTTTACGTCAAGAAGAATTAAAATGTTTTTTATATAACTTCAAAAGTTAAGGCGTTCGTATTTTTCAATGCGTGGTTCCATTCCCATTTCTGAAGGTTCGATAGTGGCCAGGTAAGATCTTTGCTCAACAAGAAACGTTCAACATTTATAAATATATATATGTATATTAAAAGAAAGAAGTGGGGGATAAAAATAAAAGATTCTCTTTTTTCTTTCTACCAACGGAGATAGCGCAGAAACACCATTCAAAAACGCACTATCAATTCAGCGACATTGTAAAAACATAAATGACACAATTATTAATAAATATGATACATTATTATTTTTGATTGTCATTACATATACATTGTTTCCTATATTATATATATGTAGGCACGATTTTCATTTTAGCAGATTTCCCTTGAGGCAATTATTGTTTAATCTTGACCACACTCGATATTTAGTCGTTTTATTTAAAACGAAAAATCAAGTACATTAACGGCTGAAATTGGACAAGGAGGAGGGGGGGGGGGGGGTTAGAGGGGAGGAGTTACGAAATACCTCTGCTACTGTACTTTGTACCGTAAAATTGTATAGAAACAATCTTATTGCAAATTAAATTTACTATAAATATTGTTCTATATATATTTTCCGTATAATGAGTATTAACCGAGATATTTGGATTTTATAGTTTTCCGCTTTCAGTAAACCCCCACTCCTACTAGTGTCATATTAATAATAAGCTGTTATATCATGAACCACTTCATCCAAAGGTTAAACACTAAATATTGTTTTCATTGAACTTTTACTTTGTGAGATATATGCAAATACGTTCTGTTGACCCACACGGCACTAGCTCTAGTAAATAGTTTTCAATAAAATGAATATGTCATATTCAGATATATTTCATTAACTGTTTGTCTTTCTGGTTTATCCATCTCTTCAGCACTACGTGGTTGGCTGGCCTGTTTGTTTACAATTCAGCCGCTACCCGTCGTAGGGATTATTAACTTGCAAATTGACTGAAGGATTTCTCATTACCGTTTGTATTTATTCACTTAACATTCAAGGTAGTGTTACCTGTATATATATTTATCTATTGTACACCTTCGCGTGGGAAATCTGCTTATTTAACCCTTGACGGACTTTTTGTATTTTGCTATGCATTCCACTTGATAGATTAAGTTTGTACCAGACTCCTTAAATTCTTGTGAAGAGTGGCATTTGAATGACAGATATTGGCAAATATCTCTTTCTCATTATGTTTTTTTTTTTTTGGGAGATGGGATGGGTTGTGTTCAGTTAGTGTTATCCAGGTTATACGAATATTTATTTTCAGTTTTGGAAGTAATTATTGTTATTAAGACTAACGGCCACGTAATTATTCAAATTATCCTCACTCGTCGTTCTTCTTATGGATAATTAAAATTATCTTTAATGAATTCGTCAGAAAACTTAAAAGTCCGTCACGCAGGGGCTGCGTAAACTAAGCAGATTTCCCACGTGAAGTTATACAATAGAGAAATCTCCATACGAGAGCCGAACAGTTACGGAAACGGCCGAACTAGCTTTTGGCGGGAAACACTCATGCGATGCAAATATCTCGGTTAATATTCAAGATAGAGAATAAATGTATAGAACAATATTTATAGTAAATGTAATTTGCAATAAGATTGGTTCTATACAATGTTTTGATCCGACGTATGGTAACGAAGATATTTAGAATTGTCGAAAAGCCACCCTCCCACTGGTCCGATTTCAGCCATTAACGAACTTGATCTGTCTTTTCGCATAAAACCTTTAAATATCGAGTTTGGTAACGATCAAACTGAAATTGCGACCGCTAGAGCGTTAACAGACATACGTATGTATGTATAATTTTGAACGGACCTCATTTTCGTCATCTCCTGGGTAGGATCGATGGACATTTGAAGAAGTATTTTGAAAATCGCGTCATGAGTACGACCTCAATAGCAGATTTCCATTAAGGGAAATCTGCTAATTAAACCGTCTAGGTCGAAAACTGAATTGTTGATCTTTTTAATTTGCTCAAAATCAGATTTTTCGTATTAAAAACCGATTATTCAGTCTTCTTGATCTCAATTTCAAGTAATTCCTCAGGATATCTATTTATTCGTCGTGTATAGTTCATTTGAAAATTTATTATTAATTTCATTATTAAATTTTATAATTGCTGTCCTAAGAAAATTTAATTTTATTCTAAAGGTTATGGTAATAAGACCATATATGGCAACAGACATAAGGCATAATAACAGATGTGTAGATATAAATAGAAATATATAGAATTAATGTTAATACATATAGAAAAAAAAGAAAGTCCGTGACACAGGGCTGCGTAAAATAAGATTTCCCACAGCCAGGATTGGCAAACTGGTTATCTCATCTTACAATCTAATCTGAATTTCTCTCGTAGTAAACAGCCTATGTAAGCAGAATTTGCATACAAAATACAATTTATTTAAATTGAAATTTATCTTGGAAATGAGACAATTAGTGACTTAGTTACTTAAACTAAAAATCACACAATTAGAAGTAGGGTTTTACTGAAGCTCAAAAACATGAAAATACAAAGAACTTGATTAATATTCGCGATAAGAAAAAAAAATGTATAGAACAGTAAAAGATATAAAAAAAAATAAAGAAGATAAAAGAATAAATAAGAAGAATTATTTAGTTCCCACGAACTCCCTCCCCTATTCCTAGTCCTATTTCAGCCATTAACGAATATGGTCTATAGCAGGTGTGGTCAGCCTTTGACATGCTGCGAACCAAACTTTAGTGTAGAAATACGTTCACGGTCCGCTTTTAAAAGTAGTGTTCATAATTTTTAACGATAGATATCAGACATGAAATTATAACGACAATGTAATTATAATACAATTTATTAAAATAACAAAATGAAATGAAAAAAATAGGTATTGTACAACATGGTACAATCAATGAGTTGGAATTTGGTTAACTAATCCGTGGAAGCTTGGATTAATTCCACTGATACAAAGACGAAAAGAATTTTCCGAATTATCGTCAGGTAGACTTGGACGATGTTTTGATTTATTAACTTTCATCAATGAAAAGAATTTTTTTCATTTATATGTACTGCTAATTGCACAAATCTCTCCTCATTTGGAGTAAGCAGTGTAATATTTTTGTTTAATTGGGTTTTTCAAAATGTCTCACGGGTCGAATCAAACCTTACCGCGGGCCGGGGGTTGCCCACATATGCTCTATAGTGGTAAACGCAACAGCTAAATATCAAGATTGCTATAGATCATGTAAGCATTTTCGAATCAAGAACGTAAAATATTGATTGATGACGTCATCACACATCGTATACACATGTATCTCTCATAGTAAAAGCCCATTACGAGCAATATGTGATATTTAATCATAGAATAAGACGTTTCTTGAAATACTTTTTTACAATTCAAGCGCAATGACTAAACGAGGGGGTCTATTGAAAGCAGAGAATAAAAAAATAGTCCGTCACGCTGGGCCTGCGTAATCTGAGCAGATTCCCCCGTGAAGTTTAAAAATAGATAAATCTACGTACTGGTTACACAACACCATTGTGGACATTAAGTAAATAAATACAAACTATAATAAGAAACCTCCCGACGGAAAGCTCCTGAAATGTAGACAAACAGTTCTGCCAACTTCTTAACGGAAAGAAAAACAATTACTGTAATATATATGAATATAACATATTAATTTGATTAAAAACTATTTATTATTATTTATTATGTATCAAGTACTGTAATTTATAATGAATCAAAATAATTTTTATCTCAATCAATCAAATTTAATTAGTCCAAAAACTTAAGAAGGCGGGGGTGGGGCGGTTACCAGAACATATTTGCATGTATCTCGTATAATAAATGTCCCTCTTGAAAACAATATTTGGTATTAAAGCTTCGAATTATATGGTTTATTCCATAACCGAGTATTGTTTATGTAACATGAGTAGAAGTGGGGGTTTGCTGAAGGCGGAAAATGCAAATATCTCGGTTAATATTCAAGATTGGGAATAAATGTATAGTATCGATACGACGTATAGTAACGGAGATATTCCGAATTTTCAAAATTCCGATTTCAGCCTTTAACGAACTTCATCTTTCTTTTTACATAAAACGACTAAATATCGAGTTTGGTAACGCTAAAACAATAATTGCGACCACTAGAGCGGTAACAGATATATATATATATATATATATATATATATATATATATATATATATATATATACACAGTTATTAACGGACCTCATTTTGGTCATCTCTTAGGTAGGATCGATGGACATTTGAAGAAAAATTTCGAAAATCGTGACACGAGTACGACCTCAATAGCTGATTTCCCTTGAGGGAAATCTGCTAAAAATACAAATAACACCCTCAATATTTGAGACACGTAAAAATCAGTAGAACAACAATTATAGAGAATTAAATTTTCAGCAAGATTGATTATATAACATTGTTTGATCCGATTCATTGTTTTTTTTTTTATTTAGTTGATTACAAATATCTGACTTAGCCGGTCAAATGTTATTAGTTAGTCTCATCCTGACATACCTTATGGAAAGTTTATCTTCTAAGTTTCTAATACCATACAACGCAAACCCTACACTCTAACCGCAAAATAGTGAGATTTTTGATCCCTCTGTTAAAAGACCGCCTTTAAAGGAATATAATCTCAAACTGTTATTATAGCTTAAACATATTTTTGATCGATTTTTTTTTTTGGGAGCCTAGGAAATAAATCGGACGATATTTACTTTTGAACTAAATAAATAATTCAGTAACATTATAGAGATGTGAAAGTTCCTGGTACTTTTCCACACCTCGCGTCAACAAACCTGATATTCCGGCAAAATATAGGGTTGGCAAATAAGTCCTTTCGGTTTTTTAAGTTGAAAGAAAACTATTGTATATTTTGAACATAATTTTTATTTTAATCTACAATGTAATGTCCATTATTTTCTATTACTTTACCCCATCTCTCCATCAGCTGAATAATCCCATGCTCCTAGCATGTCTGTGGTTTATTAGCGAAAAAATGATCAAGGTGCTCCCTGACACCCTGTTCGTTTTCAAACCGTTTTCCACCTAAGGAATTTGGTAGAGACCGGAATAAGTGGTAGTCACTAGGAGCAAGGTCCGGTGAATAGGGAGGGTGGGGCAAAAGATCCCATCCAAGGGCTAACAATTTGTTGCGGGTGACTAACGAAGTGTGGGGCCTGGCATTATCATGATGGAAGACGACACCCTTTCGATTTGCCAGTTCTGGGCGATTTCGTCGAATTGATTCATTCAATTTTGTTAATTGTGAGCAGTATAGAGTGGAATCGATTGATTTACCTTGTGGCAGCAGGTCATAAAAAATCACACCCTTGAAATCCCACCATACAGAAAGCATTATCTTCTTTGGGTGCAATCCCCCCTATAATGCAATAAATTACCGTCCATCTTTTCAGCTGGATCACAAACGCAATACTGACCTAATCTTAACAAGTGTCGACAGACATAACTGTTTACATATTACAAATAGGATAAACAATCCTCTGTTGGGATTAATTGCATCAGATAAATGTGACATATTGTAAACAAAACATGAATACAAAAACCGAAAGGACTTATTTGCCAGCCCTATATCATTTTTTCTAAAGCACTCTCCGACGACAGATAGACAAAGACAGGAATGAGAACACGAGAGTTCTTGTTTTTCAAGTGAATTACTAAAAATAAGCCAATGGAACAGTCTGTTGATGTGGATTATGTAATTAATGTGATATAATTGAAAATTTAATTTATTCAGATTTCATTTTATGACAAAGTTCTTCGTGTTTTATCAGATTTCTCTTAAGGGAAATCAGCTATTAAAGTCGTACTCATGACACGATTTTCGAAATTTTTCTTCAAAAGTCCATCAATCCTACCTAGGAGATAACGAAACTGAGGTCCGTTCAAAACTGTATGTGTATAAATAATTATATATATATATATATATATATATATATATATATATATATATCTGTTACCGTCTTAATCTCGCGTGGTAGACCTAGAGTGGCGGGTTCGACTCCCGCAGTAGAAATGTATTTAGTGACGGACACATTAAATAAACTCCTTAGGCCCACCCTGGTTAGAAAAGGGTGGTGACCTGTAGATAACCCGTCCCCATTAGCCACTGTAGCATAAAGTGGACGTAAATAATAATAAACAAACAAATTTGTCTCTTACCGCTCTAGCGGTCGCAATTTTTGTCTTATCGTTACTAAACTTGATATCGTTTTATACAAAAAGAAAGATCAAGTTCGTTAACAGCTGAAATCTCACAAGGGGGGAGGGGGGGGGGGGGTTAAGAGGGGGACAATTTCGAAAATTCTTAAGATCTCCATTATTATGCGTCGGATCGAAAAACTTAATAGAACCAATCTTATTGCAAATGTAATGTTCTTTAAATGTTGTTATGTACATTTTTTCAATATCTTGATTATTAACTGAGATATTTGCATTTTTTAGTTTTCGGTCTTCAGTAAAGCCCCACTCCTACTCATCTCATATTAACAATATTCTATTATGTTATGCAGGACTTTATTTTGACTTGACGCACGTGGGGAATCTGCTTAGTTTAGTTTAGCCGCCTCTGCGTGACGTACTTTTAGCAGATTTCCCTTCAGGGAAATCAGCTATTGAGGTTGTACTCATGACAATTTTTGTTTAATCGTTACCAAACTGGATATTTAGTCGTTTTACGTAAAAAGAAAGATCAAGTTCGTTAACGGCTGAAATCGGGACAGGGGAGGGGGTCTAGAGGGGAGGATTTTTGAAAATTCGAAATATCTCCGTTACCATAGGTTGGATCGAAAAATTTTATAGAACCAATCTTATTGCAAATTAAATGCACTATAAATATTGTTATATACATTTATTCATTATCTTGAATATTAACCGAGATATTTGCATTTTTCAGTTTTCAGCCATCAGCAAACCGCCACTTCTACTCATGTTACATAAACAATACTCTGCTACATAATAAATCACATTATTTGTTTCTTGAATACCAAGTATTGTAATCAAGAGACCTTTATTACACGAGATAAATGCAGATATATTCTGGTGACCCCCCCCCCCTGTCTTAAGGTTTTGGACTACTAAAATTTGATTGATTGAGATAAAAATTATTCTGACTCATTATTAATTACAGTACTAGATAAAGTAAATAGTTATCAATAAAATTAATATGTTATATTCTGATATATTTCAGTAATTGTTTTTCTTTCCGGTGTGAGGCGGGCAGACCCGTTTATTTACATTTCTAGCCCAACGCTTCCTGTCGGCAGGTTATTGAAATTGGATGAAACATTTCTTATTTCCGTTTGTATTTATTCACGGTGGTGTTGTGTTATTAGTATGTATATTTATCTATTACTAAACTTCACGAGGGAAATCTGCTTAGTTTACGCAGCCCCTGCGTGACGGACTTTTTGAAATAACGACACTTGATATAGACGACACCTTTCTAGCTGCCTCACTACGCTAGAAAATATATGATAAAATTATTTTAACGGAACAACATTACATTTTTATTAAAAAATGAAACAATTTGATGAAATATTACTGATATAGTTTGATTCACAGAGATAAACACCGGGTAATAAATTTAACAGAACAACCCTAATGCCTGCGAGTTACTATGAAAGCATTGTTATTCAAAATTGAAGCAGACAGATCATTAGAGACTAATCACTGAGGACAATTTACCCGATTGAGGGAGATATTTAAGGAGTAAACAACTTTAAAAACTGATTCAATTAATTAATACCTGAAATGAATTTGTATTCAAGGCCGAGAAGAATAAGAAATGGATACTGTATGTTGTTCAAATAATCCACGTTCAACTAACTATCCCAAATGCAGAGAATTGTGTAAGCGCAGTTAAAGTTTTAAATTACTATTCAGTAGTCATTTATTGTAATAAATGGGCAATGTATGAGTGGATTTAAATCCTGAAGGATATTCTGACAATTTGAGGTTCTAAAAATTGGGCCTCGTAATCGTTCAACGTCATACACATGAATGCCTAAATAGTGAATATGCTTCGGAGGTTTGTGAAATTTTGATTAATCTATCCGGCAATGTGGAGCCTACGAAAAATTAAATTCAGGACGAAACAGTACCTCATTTTCAACAGTTATTTTGTAGGGAGGTCATTAGTTCTGCAAAGAATATCAGGCTCTTCAAATTTTTGAGACGAAGATACTTTACCGATTGGCGACCACCAATAGCTGATATCAAACCTATTTATTTATAATTCCCACTAAAATATTTATTATAATTGTTCCACAAGGGTTTGGGTTTATTTTTCATAAATTTTGGGGGCATTTGGAATGACTTTTTCAACTTGTTTCTGAAAACTTGATTCGCTGAGCTGAATATTCTTCCATCCAAAAAAATGATCCAAATTCATTTGATGAATTAAGAAATGAACGACATAATCCTTTGATTTATTAATATTGAATTTATCTGATCTGGCTGCCGTAAGGTAGCCCATACATTAACAACATATTCTCATACCTGCTCAAAATTCAAATATCCGACAAAATTTAACATACAAATTAAGTCTGTGGTGTTCAACAGGATCTAAAATTATATGCATTAATTGTTTTAGATGCGTTTGTACACATGTATATGTTTACCCTGAAGGAGGAAATTTACGAAATTTATTATCAGGATTTCAGCCATTCATTTCCAATTGATCATCCACCAACTATACTCATCACCAATTTTTTTTTTCTATGTTTACTTATAAAATGATTATCTATTTCACTTTTGTTATTAGTCATTGTTTTTTTCTGGTAATTGTTATTGTTACTTGTTATCTATTTTACTATTGTCATTTAACTTCGTACAATTTTTTAAAGGGCAAATCGCCTTTGATGTGATGTCCTTAAATAAATAAATCAAAATCAATATTGCATTTTATGTAGTCTGATATAATTAAATATTTGTACCACTCATCTCATCGTGTTACCTATTCAAAATAATAAAGTGTCTAGTGAATGAATCCTTACCAGGCTGTTTCTTGTCAAATGTACATTTATGCTGATGTATACTATTGAACGAGTATTAATATTTATTACAAACATTTGGTGAATTACACTTATTATCATACTATTTCGTGGAAATAGAGTTTTCCCGCTAAAAAAAAAAAATTAAAATAAAGCTGTGCAAAAAGTAGTTGTTGAGATTATTTTTACTTTAATTGGATTCATTGTAATTATGACTAGTTGAATTCCTGGCTGATCAAACGTATTCCTTTTTTTGTAATAATTAGGCAATATTGTAATTTTCAAGCCCCAATGGCAGAAAAAATACAAATATATCCATAACTATGCACGCTTCATAAAAAAAAAAGTCCGTCACGCAGGGGCTGCGTAAACTAAGCAGATTTCCCACGTGAAGTTTTACAATAGAGAAATTTCACGAGAGTCGAGCAGTTAAGGAAACGGACGAACTAGCTTTTGGCGGGAGTCACCCGTCCGTTAGGCGACCAGATTTATAAAAATGCAAATATCTCGGTTAATATTCAAGATAGAGAATAAATGTATATAACAATATTTATAGTAAATTTAATTTGCAATAAGATTAATTCTGAACAATTTTTTCGTTCACAACAACAATCCGACGTATAGTAACGGAGATATTTCGAATTTTCGAAAATCCTCTCCTCTAAACCCCCCCCCCTCCCACTGGTCCGATTTCAGCCGTTAACGAACTTGATCTTTCTTTTTACATAAAACGACTAAATATTGAGTTTGGTAACGATCAAACAAAAATTGCGACCGCTAGAGCGGTAACAGACAAATATATAGATATATACGGTTATATATAGATATATATATA
Source organism: Riptortus pedestris (assembly GCA_019009955.1). NCBI lineage: Eukaryota > Metazoa > Arthropoda > Insecta > Hemiptera > Alydidae > Riptortus > Riptortus pedestris. Next base: position 18,826,397 of record CM032233.1, read on the forward strand.
TATATATATATATATATATATATATATACATACAGTTTTGAACGGACCTCATTTTCGTCATCTACTAGGTAGGACTGATGGACATTTGAAAAAAAATTTCGAAAATTTCGTCGAGTACAACCTCAATAGCTGATTTCCCTTAAGGGAAATCTGCTAATAATTATTGACGAGACCTTTAATGATCTCTATACTACACTATTTCTTTGTTTTCTTTAGTATAATCTTTCTTACTTTATTACCATTTACTTGCTTTATTACCATTTTATTGTAAATTAAAATAAATTATTTCATATCAGATTAATTAGACCCACTCTCGCTTTCTAATTAATAAATTGCATTAAATGTTCTTTTATATGCGCTAAGAAAAATTAGTAATGTAGCTAAAATAAATCAGTTTCATAATGACATTTGTTTTATGTCTAAAACGTCAAGTTAATTATTTGAATTATTATAAACTTTATGATTTATAGTGTTTTTCCATTTAAACTTGCATAGATTATGGTTAATTTTAGTAATATTATTTTATTGGTTACTTATTTAAATTTATCTGCCGCCCATATAACTCCAGAATAACTTCATGTTAGATATATGTACATTCATTTTATTTTTTTTTTCCAAGGAATTTATTATAGATGCTTTATTTTTCAATGCTTCATCAAGTTACACGCTCACTTTCTATAACAATGTAAATTGTTAAGGGGAATTAAGATGTTTAGTGTTTCTGTAAAACAATAAAACTTTCTGTAATCCCAATATTTGTCGGTTTCAGTGGTTCAGAAATACTTCTAGGAGTCCATTATGGGACGTAAGTGTGTATTTCGATAACGGATATCATTGCTTTTACTAAACACAAAAGATTGCGGAAATTTCTGAATTAAATGTCATAAAACCATCATTTAGGCTTCAAGCTTTATAGCCATATATATTCGAGTTTTATAAAGTATGAGGAGCAGTGTGTTAAAGTGAGTTATATTGAGTATAACCACCCTGAAGTATAAACAACACTATGAAGACGGACGAAATTTTCCATCGACTACGTCCCTCGTCAAGGTCCTCGGAAGAACCAATTGTTTCTCCGAGGGAAGGAACCAATCATCTACATACTATTTCCTAAGGTCTCTTAATTTAAAGAAAAAAATATACTAATGCTCAAGGAAAGAACATAGACTACGTAAAACGATAAAATCCTCTATTCTGAAATCTGGCATCTTGCTTTGATTTTAAAATATATTAAATATCCTGTCAATGCGCCAATTTCTTGCACATATCTGAAGTAACCTATACTGTTCAATTTTAACAGCCACTACCCATTTAAACACCGATTGCCAAATTGTACTGATCTGGGGCAGGCCTTCTTAAAATCTAAAGAAAATCCCACAAATTCTAAGAGCTAAATTATGTTTCAAGTTAAGATTACGCTTATAAAAAATTAGTCCCTTTATAACACAAAAAATATTTGTTTGGTGCTTATCCTTTAGCATACGTATATATTCAATGGAAGTTAATGCTAATAGTTACTTAAAAAATGCCAATGCTGTCTATATTGTTCTGTAAAACAAGAAGTATATCATTTTGGTGGCAAGTAAAGAAGTGAGCACAAAGAAATATTCCATTAGAAATGAAATAATATTAAATGTTCTCCCTCTAGAAAAGCAAACTTACAAAAAAAAACCACTCCTCCTCCTACCCTGTTTAAATATATTTTTATTATTATATTTTTCAAAACTTTCATAAAGTTATTAGTCCTTCAAGGATTTTGGAGACGTTGTTTTTGTTTTCCATTAGTATCATTATCAGTATACATAATTTATTATCAACGTTTGGCGCTTCTGCAATAAAACGTTTCATACGACACAATAGCAAGTGATAATTTTTTAGCATGATCAGAACCAAAAATACTGGAATAAAAAGTTAAGGGTATTTCCATTGCTAAGGAACATCATAAAAATAATTTTTCTTACTTTGCTTTTCTTTGATCCAAAATACGGTTCATAAAGAAAAAGAAGATCACAAAACCCCTTTATTGGATTTACTTGGCACTTATTTGTTTCACGCTATCATTATTTATCGATTCAATTGCTACTAAAAAAAAATCTTACCAAATATATATATATATATATATATATATATATATATATATATATATATATAGTGTTGATTTAAAGACCTTGGAGATCTTTAGCCGCCATTACAAGCCTCCTCCACCTCCTCGGTTTATCCTGGGCTTTTCGGTCCACTACGCGGAACTCCGGAGGGTCCCTCTTCACTCTGTCAACCATTCTCAACTTTGGTCTTCCACGTGTCCAGGTATCCACCACAATTGCATGCATTGTCTTGCATAGGGAGTCGGGTTCTTGCTACATGCCCCACCCATCGTAATTCCTTAGTTTTAATATTATGTGACATCGACTGTCTTGTTTGAGACATAATCTCTTCTATTGTCTTCCTTCTCCATAGTCCTAAGCCAACTTCCCTCTTCTGCCCTGTTATGGCTCTGAGAATCTTAAGCTCAAACCTATCAACCTTTGTTTTCAGAGTACCCGTCGACGCCCTTGTCTCATCAGAAGAGGCCTGATAATGGAGTTACATACCCTTATTTTCAATGCCCCATGAGAGTTTCCTTGATCTTAAGACTCGATCAACCTTAAAGTATGCGCGACTGGCACTAGTTTGTCTGTGGCCGATTTTAGTAAGCTGGCTATTGCCAGAGGTTACTACTGTAGCTTGGAAGTATTTGAAGCTTTCAACTTTTGGGAAGGATAGATCTCCTACGCTCAAGCTGCTTTCGAGATTTAGATTACGACTTCATTACCATAAAAGTTTTAGCAGATCTCCTTTAAGGGAAATCAGCTATTGAGGTCGTACTCATGACGCGATTTTCGAACATTTTCTTCAAATGTCCATCGATCCTACCCAGGAGATGAAAATGAGATCCGTTCAAAACTGTATGTATATTGATATATATTGTCTGTTAACGCTCTATAGGTCGCAATTTTTGTTTGATCGTCTCCAAACTCAATATTTAAATTTTTTATGTAAAAATAAAGATAGATCAAGTCTGTTAACAGCTAAAAACGGACAAGTTAAATTCGAAATGTCCCCATTGTTATGCGTCGGAATGACAATTTGTATAGAATCAATCTTATTACAAATGTAATGTTCTATAAATGTTGAAATATACATGTTTTCTCTATATTGAATATTAACTATATCTTAGTTTTCGGCCAACCCCCATTCCTACTCATGTCATATTAACTATAAGCTGTTACGTCATGAACCACTTCATTCCAAGGTTAAACACTAAATATGGTTTTCATTGAACTACTTTCTAAGAAATATACGAATACGTCATGAGATGATATCATCAATTAAAATTTTTCTTTCTTTACTCGAAAATGCTTATTTGATCTGTACCATGCTCGATATTTAGCCGTTTCAGTCAAAACTAAAGATCATAATTTTTATTGGCTGAAATTTGACATGGAATAGTAGTGGTTTAGAGAGGGGGGATTAGAAAATTTAAAATATCTCCGTTATTATGTCAGATCATCAAAATATTGTAGATCCAATATTGTTAAACTTTTTATTTTCTACAATTGTTGCTCTATGGATTTTCTTAGTAACTCAAGTATAAGGGAATTATTCATAATTTCTTCTTTTCTGCCTTCAGCGTCCCTCCCCCTTCTACTCATCAGTTTTTTACATATAAATAGAGAATACGTGGTAATATGAGACCCCAAGAGTATTATCAGGACTTGGGAAATCTACTTAGTTTACGCAAATCCTGTGTGACGGACTTACATATAAATATACTCTCAAGATGGAACAACGTAAGAAGTAGTTATTTTACTCCCTTCAACCAAACTGACCATAGCCTCAAATTACATTTGCCTCTAGTAAACATAAGGCTGAATCTCAATCAATCAAATTTCTCTCTCTTGGGAGGTCTCTTGAATACCATATTTGATATTTTAGCTCCAGACATTTGTAGAAAAATTTCTAAATCGCGTCATGAGTACTACCTCAATAGCTGATTTCCCTTATGGGAGTCTGCTAATATATATGCACACACACACACACATACATACATACATACATTTAGATAGATTACATAGAATGTTTGTCTGTTCCCTCCTAGCATCCACAAATGTTGAAATATTGAAATCAAACTTCATAATTAAAGTTTCATCCGGTAAAGAAAGGCCGAGTTGTTAACGACCATAATCAGTCTAATAGGGCGGGCTGGAGGGAAAACAAAAAAAAATCGAAATACCTCCATCATTATGGTTCGGACTGGAAAATAATAATCATATTGCAAACTAAATTTACTACAACTTTGTTTCTTTGAATTTATTTCTTACGTCTAACGATTAACAAGATGCCAACGGTTTGGTATTTTTACCGGTTTTTCTTTAGGCATAGTAGCTATTGAGCTCACACATCAAAATTACAAAACAAAAAAACAATTCCTTCAAATCGTCGCCTCGCCGAACTGTAATTTTATATATATATATATATATATATATATATATATATATATATATATATATATATATATATATATTGTTTTATATATCTGTGAACATGCTGTTGATTCAAATTTAATTTCTATGGTTCTTATTTCATTTAACTCCTGTTTTACACACAGAATGTTCCTCTAACGTGGGAGTTTATTTACGTTTTGTGAGCCCCTTCTTTTAGATACTACACACATTTCAATAATTACACAATAACATTTTGTATACAATAATTGTAAAAGCAATAAAAATTTAAAAAATTTGTAGATCCACAAAATTGTGTCCAATTCTTGTATAAATGCATTAAATCTCGTGTTATATATGAGCAATAGTTTTGGTTTGTCCGTCGGCCAAGTTCCGTTTTGTTAGGTAATGTACTTGATGAGTTTTGTTCTTGGTCCATCAAGTAATGTACAGTCATATAAGAGGTGGTCATATGTCTGTTCAGTCTCATTGTCACATTTCCATTTATTGTGTTTGTTAGTTTAAAGTTTTACAAGTAGCGTTTTGTAGGCCCATGTCTTGATATAAATTGTATTTGTTTATAATTACTAAGTGTTTTTTTTTTTTTTGTGTCTGGTATATAGTTGAAAGCACTAAGTAATTGTCGTCCTTTATTTCATTCAACTCGTAAAGTTTAAAAGTGAACTTTTTGTCGGCGTCTTCCTCCGAAAGTTGCTTTTATTGCTTATTGTTTGTTTCTTTCTTTTTTCGAAACTAATTAATACTTAGCAGATTTCCCCCTAAGGGAAATCAGCTTTGAGGTCGTACTCATGACGCGATTTTCGAAAATTTTCTACAAATGTCATCGATCCTGCCTAGGAGGTGATGAAAATGAGGTCCGTTCAAAACTATATATATATATATACATTGTATGTTACCGCTCTAACGGTCGCAATTATTGTTTAATCATTTATTGTTGTTTTAATTTATTGTTTAACCAAATTCGATATTTAGTCGTTCTATGCAAAAAGAAAGATCAAGTTCGTTAACGGCTTAATTCGGACCAGGGTGGGGGAGGGGGTATAGAGGGGAGGAATTTCGAAAATTCGAAATTTCCCTGCTACATTACGTCCTATCGAAAAATTGCATAGAAACAATCTTATTGCAGATTAAATTTACTATAATTATTATTCTATACATATTTTCCGTATAATGAGTATTAACCGATATATTTTGGTTTAATAGTTTTACGCTTTCAGTAAACCCCCACTCCTACTAGGGTCATATTAATAATAAGCTGTTATATCATGAACCACTTCATTACAAGGTTAAATACCACATATTGTTTTCAACAAAGCTTTGCTATACAAGATACAAACAAATACGTTCTGTTGCCCCCCCCCTCCATTTGTTCTTGGATTACTAAAATCTGAATGATTGAGATAAAAAATATTCTGATTCATTTCAAATTACACCACTAGCTATAGTAAATAGTTTTCCAAAAAATTAATATGTTATATTAAGATATTTTTCCTTAATTGTTCATATTTCCGGTCTAGAATAATCCAATCTATTCAGCGTTGCGAAGTTGTCTACCGTGTTTGTTTACAATTCAGATGCTTTCCGTTGTAGATATTAGTAACACGTAAACTGACTGAACGATTTCTTTTTACAGTTTGTATTTATTCCCTTAACATTCACGGTGGGGTTACAAGTATGTATATTTATCTGTTGTAAACCTTCCCATGGGAAATCTGCTTAGTTTACGCAGCACCTACGAAAAGGGGTGTTTAGTAATTGTACTAGGTACTAGAATGCCATTTTGTAAATACTTCACTATATACCTCTCAACATAATTACAGGTTTAGCTGGTTCTATGTAACATTCTTTTAGTTGTCTTTTGAGAGACCAAAATCCCAAGATAGTCATGTTTTATTTCGTCATGATATAGGATCCTAGACATTAGAATGGACTGAATTATTAATCTGAAATGTATTCTCTAAATCCTAGGCACCTTGCAATAAGCTCCAATTACGCAGCTTCTGCGTGACGGAATTTATATCAATTCAGGTCGCCATCATTCGGAACGGCTCTATAAATGTCAATCACTTGACTTTCTCTTCCACAAGAATAATATGGACATATTATGTTTATCATTTAGGTCAGTGAGTACAGGCGTTACCCAGTGGAGAATTAAGTTATCCTTTTCCATGAAAGGAGGTGAAATGTAATTAAAACAAAGCACTGTATTTTTCTTATCAAGCTGTTCCACTATTATTATTATTTTACAAAGTTATTAAAATATCTATGCTTATAATGAATCAGAAAGTGACTATTACTCGTAAGAGAATTATAATATGACCAGTTGAAACTATTTTTATATACTACCTTAATATGCTAATGCATAACTTAATTGAATGACAAGAGGCATGCGCGATGCGCACTTAACTGGAGTTGAGGGAAATTTCCTCACTTTTCCTACTAGCTTATTGGTGGCAGGATGGTACACTGCATGATCTGTATTGGAACTACTAGAGGTCCCACAGATGAACACCAATATACGTAAATGAGTAGATAAGTTACTAACTCAAAACGTTTTATTAAGAGAAAATGTAAGTAACCAATTGATTTTTTTATCAAAATTAAAATTAATCAGTATATTGGCTATAAAATATACACCATTATTCTGTAGATATTAGTTTTCAACGTATTTTATTTTTCCTAATAATAATGATTTTTATTTGACTGTGTTATAAAACTGTCTTGAATTCCATTTTTTATTTAGCTAGAAATTCTAATTTAAGGTGAATCATTAATTACAACAGTAAAGATGGTTTAAGAGAAGTAGATTTATTAATTTGAAACGTTGATTTGGAGTTCCTCAACTCATTTGAGCTTCCGTGGGAATATAATCTAATTTTTAATTAATACTTATACGTCTATGTACAATAAGAAATGGTTCATATAATGACAATACCGTGAGATTATGCAGCAAAATGTAACCGTCAATAACATTTTCCTCTAATTTTATTAATTTGTTTTTCAGGGATTCATATTTCGAAACATATTATGGGGGTATATAGTAATGATTAGTGAGTATTACAGGATAAAACTTTTGAGGTAACTCAAAACAACTAAAAAAATGTAAGAAACTGCTCATAAGGATTGCTTTAATGGAATGTTTAGAAGAAGAAAAAAAATTAAGAAACAAGTCACAATGAAGGCACTATTGTCAAAATGGTAAGTTTATGTGAATCAATTATAACATTAGAAGAAAATAGTTAACATATATTTGTATGTAAATATACAATTTGTATGTTTTTCTTAAATTCCCTTTAAAAGCGTTACTCAAATGTGAGGATAAAGGTAAAATATAGTATTCTGTTGCCCGAAAACAAATTCAGTAGGTACAAAACAAGTACAATTTTGTGATAGTTATCGCATCCAAACAAGTACAAAATTAATTAAGTTTTTTTTTTTTTTTTTAAATATTTAAACGGAACTTTCTTCGGCTCATGAACTTCCTTAATTAGAGGAGAGATTTGAATATGTCATTCGCTTTTCGTTACTTTTCACCAATGGACTAATGTTTATTATTCCATTGAAACTTCCATTAAAAAATAGAGACAATAGCAAATTATAAACCTTTCAAGTAACATTTAAGAGGTCCGATAGACTTTCAATTATTATATTCAAGAAATGTCCGGTTAACAATTATTAATGGGTTTATGTATGAATAAAAAGGGATAATTCTAAAAATTGAAGAAGTACATTGTTGTTTGGCGTACCTTGATAAACGAAGCAGAGGAAGAAGAATATATCCAATATTGAGGGAAGGCGGTGTCGGGTTTGAAGAGTGGATAAGCGAGTGAGCCTGGGCCCATTGGTGCGAGTCGCTGAGGTGGCTGGTACTAGCGGCTAGGCCGGTCGACTTGCGGCTATGCCCTGACACGAGCGGCTAGCGGCTAGCGGAGGGGGTACCAGCCTAGGAGCGGCCAAGCTCCCGACTGCCTCTCTCTCTCTCTCACTCAGCCCCCGGTGGTGGGGCCTACCTTCCCTCACCATCCCGTTCCCTTCCAACGGAAATAGGCTCGATAAAATTTGGTTTAAAAAAATCCGTAATGGTTTGAAGCCAGAAGGTCCCAACGGGAAGTGGAAGCTCAACCCACCTATTTTCTGTTACGATACGAATTTCATTTTTAATTTTATTGTTATTTCTAGGTAATCCGCTTATTTCACACTAGAACCCTATTTGAAACACGTAAAAATTACCATAGTTTTGGCACTAAGTCAGGATCCCAATTAGGATCCAGAAGAAACTGTAACGCTCATAAGAAGTACTGTTGGATACCAGAAGCCCTCACCAACGAAAGGACACGGCCACGAAGAGATTTAGCAGTTGCATCAAGCCCGACTGGGCTATTGACCAGAGCTGTCTCAATAATGGTGTAGTTTGCTCACAATAACTCCTCACTCTAGACATTAAGAGACAATCCCTCATGAAGGAAGAGACTAAGAATAATGGTCAATAGATGGCTGATAGGCAGAGTCTCCACAATTAGAAAGTTTCACTTGGTCTGGGTGAGAAGGAAACTCCTTTACCCAGCAAAAGACCCAAGAATTGCGATTGTACCATGTTGTGCCAATTTTTTTCATTTCATTTTGTTATTTTAATAAACTGTACTATAATTACATTGTCGTTATAATTTTAGGCCTGATATATATTGTTGAACACTACTTTTAATAGCGTCTCGCGAACGTATTTGCACACTAAAGTTTGGCCCGCAACATGTCAAAGGATGCCCATACCTGCTGTAGACAAAGAGGTCCTACAATCAGGAGTGGGAAACACGACAGTTAAGTAATGAACCATAAAAAGGTAGTCAATTTCTCTAAAATTGAGAGAACTGCACAACTACCATTGTATCAATGACTTGATCACCGAAGAATTGAGAAAATACTATGATATCGTGAATCAGTGTATATACCCTTCGAAGAATGGAGAGTATTCCTGTCTGGACAAGACGTAATATTTAATATCAATGTACGATACCGAAATGGTATTAGGTGATTTCAATTAACTGGTAGGCATACAGGTTAGTCCAACTACGGGACAACTGCAAAGAGCAAAGCCGAACGGGAGTTAAACAACGATTATGAATTCTAGAGATTGCTGTGTTTAGAGATATCAAGGTCATGAAGTGGGTATCCGTTCACAAGGAGATAAAGGGACATGGATGGCAAAGAGGCCAAGTCTGGACCAAATAGACCAAATTATGTTCAGCATCAATCACAACTTTCATGTTTATGATGCATAAAGCTACCGCGGAACTTCAGCGGATCAGACTATTTCTTGGTTTTGACTAGGTACTGAAATAAAAAGAACCAACTTAAACGAATCTAACTTTAGAGACAGCAATGTGGCTAGGAAGACCTACATACAATAGGAAGATAGAGACAAATCAGAAATAAGGTAGGGCATGAGGTGCTGGATAAAGAAAAGAAACGCTTAGTTTGAAATAGAATAAGAAGTGGCAATTCAGGAATGACAAGAAACTAGGCTTAGAATGATTCAACGGAATCACATAACACTCCAAACATCTAGTTAAGAAGAGAGCTTTAGTTCAAACTAGAAAACTCCAGGAGATGCAAAAGCATTTTCAGGTAAATTAGAGGTAGAAGTTCTATTAACGGACACAAAAGCCTAAGGCAGGACCTTTTTACAGGAGTGATAAAATCAAGAGTAGAAGAGCCCACTTCAAGCATATAGTGGGCAGACCTATTGAGGTTATCAGATTAACTGGAATGACTTTGGAAGAAACTTTTCATAAGGTCAAAAGCGGAGTTGTTCCCTAATACTTCGACTTTACCTCTGGATCAAGACAAGAGGATTCATTGTTACCTTTCCATTTTCACCCTGCCCTGGAAGTGGCAAACCCGGAAGGCAACATTCTAACAGTGCACATGGGGAATACTGGCAAAGAACTAATCACTACTAAGAATTCAGCAGCACATTGGAAGAGTGTGAACGAGCAAAGTTAGATCTACAACTCATATTAAGATTAGAAAAGACCAAGGATACGTAAATATCAAGACAGACAGGGGAGATTGGTGGTCCTTTAAAATTTCGGTTGTTGTAACACATTCGAATAGAAACACGTCACTGTTAAAGGTGGGGTATCGTTTTACGTTAAAATAAAACATGCGTCAAGCACAGGCTGTGTAAACTAAGAATATTTCCGACCTGCTGAAATGAGTGCTGGAAGAAGCAAACATTGCACTCTTTAATTCTCCCTTAGTGAAAGCGGCTCTTGGTCTTCGGCTTAAAGCTTGGGTACATCTATTACTACCCGTAGTAAGCTATTTGTAAAAATAGGTGAACGTTGGATCCCGGCCAAGATAGAACTTTAGTTCTCGATATCTCTATAATGGGGAGCTAGTGTCGCGGTGCTATTGCATTAGAGGGTGTCCGTCCATAGACCTTCAGACCGCTGGTGATCTGACCAAAGCCTCCGCCCCTTCCGAAACAACTCGAGCCAACTCATTCCAGGTCCTCCTTGATTAACGGGGATTGTATGTTGGTCACCCAACTACAAATTACATTGGTGGACGTTGGATCACTCACTACATATAATAATGACCGTAAATTCCCCTCAGGGGCGGCTAAAGCTCTCCAAGGTCTACAATGCCAAACGGAAAAACCTCTCCTTAACCAAACCATTTCTAAACACCACAAGAAATTTAAATTGGGTGTGAGATACAATAGATTAACATTGAAGACGAAAAACAAGAACTCAGTTCATATTCCAGGGAAAGAGACAGAGTGTGAGAATATGAAAGAATTTGATTTCGATCATCGATATGATGGGTAGGCGTTATAAAAAAGGACAAGAAAAAATACAGATCTCCAACTTTATGATAAAATGAAAATACTTATGAGGATAACCTTCTTTATAAAAAAAGTCAATAAAGGTCATGTTCTAGGGCCTTCAAAAAAAGTACTCGATGAGCATAAGGAAGAACTTGCTTACCACATCTAATGAGCGAAAGAAAAAGGTATCCAGTTCAAAGAAAGGGGCGTGAGAACAGGAACAAGTCGCAAGGAACGCTAGCGTGGGACAGAGCAAGGTTGCCTACCCCGCCAAAAACCAAGTTAATTATTTATAATTTAATCAGCCACATACAGAATACATACGTGGGTGTATTAAAAACAGCTACCAAGTAAAAAAAAAAAAAAACGCTCTGTATGAAATCATATGTTAATAGTTAGTAGAAAAATCAGGAGTTTTTAAATTCAATCCTCGAATGGATTCAGGACTTCATAACTCATTGATTTTTATTCTGTGCTAATTAATTTGCAATTTAAATAATACTTCTTTTTACATGGTGAGAACTTTTGGAACGACACAGACGGAGGGTTGTTTTGTCTTGTTCAAAAATATGTATATGCGTGTGTATATTTGTGCGTGTGTGTGTCTAAGTGAGAGAGCGTGTGTGTAAGTGGGTGTATATATATATATATATATATATATATATATATATATATATATAGAGAGAGAGAGAGAGAGAGAGAGAGAGAGAGGAATTTTACATGCAACGATTAGAAATTTTGAATTAATTAAAAAATATTGTATTCTAATGGACAGCTGTCAGTAGCACACTATAAACTTAAGCGCCTCCCCCCCCCATTAAATTACCCATAATTCTTAAAAGACAAAATAATTAGAACTGATTCAGTTGAATGAGTATTCTGCGAAACAATAGCTAGACTATTTTCTATTTAAAAAATAGTAAATAGTTACTTAAAAGTCGTGAATCAGTTCAAGCAACACGTGAATGTGGTTTATATGCTAGCGTATCTAATTGCCTAAAAACAAAACTTAGCAAAAGAAGGGGGATAGATAGGGCAATGCAGAAGTGGACAATGGACAAACCGCAAAGTGTACTGACAATGTATAGTCAATGGCCCTATTATTATCCCCAATTGCCATATTTTGAAAATCGCAAGCATTAATGGACAACCATGTTCATTTTTCACTTAGTGGATGACAAAAATAAGGTCAATTCAAAAATATATAGAAACACATACATAAAGATATATATAAGAAGCCATTCTTAAAAAGCTTATCCAATGTAATTACATTCCATTAGTCAATAAAACGCTTTGTATGAAATCATATGTTACTAGTTTGTAGAAAAATCAGGAGTTTTTCAATTCAATCTTTGAATGGATTCAGGACTTCATAATTCATTGATTATCATTTATGTGATACTAATTAATTTATAATTAATAAGTACCTTCCATAAGTATTTAAAATTATCTACCATTATGAAATTCTTCATCTTGTTTTAAATTTTCCAAAAAGGTATAAGAAGATTAATCAATAAATGCTCACTCGTTTTAGTTTGTTTATGACTATGGACAGTAATCATAAAAGTCCGTCACGCAGGGGCTGCGTAAACTAAGCAGATTTCCATGTGAAGTTTTACAATAGAGAAATCTGCATACTGGTAACACAACACCACCGTGATTAAATACAAACAGTAATGAGAAATCTTTCAGTTAATTAAAATAAATTCCCAACTGAAACGGCTTCTGAATTGTAAGAATAATTTATATTTTAATAACTCAAATTTTAGAAGCCCAAGAACTAAAGAAGGGGGGGGCGGATGAACAGAACGTATTTGCATAAATCTCACAAAGTAACGAAGGTAACGTAAGGTTAGAAGAAGCTTCCACCAGAGCCGAGTAGTTACGGAAACGGCCGACCTAATCCGAACTATACCCGACCACGTGTCCCACAGACTTCATAAAAATGCAAATATCTCGGTTAATATTCAAGATAGAGAATAAATGTATATAACAATGTTTATAGTAAATGTAATTTGCAATAATATTGTTCTATAGTATTTTTCGATCCGATGCATAATAACGGAGATATTTGCATTTTCGAAAATCCCCTCAGCTTAACCCCCCCCCCTCTAGTCCGATTTCAGCCATTAACGAACTTGGTCTGTCTTTTTACATAAAACGGTTAAATATCGAGTTTAGTAACGATCAAACAAAAATTGCGATCGCTAGAGCGTTAACAGACAAATATATATATATCATACAATTATATATATATATATATATATATATATATATATATATATATATATATAATTGTGCTGATGTTTTCGACCAGGTTATATTTATATATGGTGCAGCCTTTGGCCCTGCTGTGTAAACAAAACAAGGAAGGTTACTATAACCCTAGTCATAGTGCAATAACCATGTATAACAGTTTATAGGTATCTTTAGTCTTGGTAAGTAATAATAAGAAAAAAACACCCTTTTACAATAATGTGTAATAACAATGTGAAATATTATAAAGTAGTACATGTAATTTTACAGCCCTGAAGAAGAGAAAATAAAGATTCTCGAAATATCGGCATAAACTAAGATTTATTTCACCAACATTGACCAAAACTCCGAAAAGAATAACACACCATATATATATATATATATATATATATATATATATATATATATATATATATATATATAATTTTGAACGGACCTCATTTTCGTCATCTCCTGGGTAGGATCGATGGACATTTGAAGAAATTTTTCGAAAATCGCGTTATGAGTTCGACCTCAATAGCTGATTTCCCTCAAGGGAAATCTGCTAAAATGGAAAAATAGTTGTAGACTCTAATCATCATAAATTTGAATCAAAATTGTTTTTTCTTTCTATAAGCATTATAATACCGTTTACCATACTTATCATAAATAATAATGATTATAATATGTTTTTATTCAAAGTAATTTGTCCCGCACAAATCAATTCCACTATATTTAAGTTCGATGAATATGGTAATTATTAGATGAAGATGACATTTCACCAAGTAACATTTCCTTTTACTGTCCTACCTTAATTACAGGCCGTCTCTTTATAATTAAGGTATAGTAATCAACGTAAAAAATAAAGAATAAAACTCAAATGGAAAAGGTATTCAACATTTAAATAGTGGGCTCACGGAGTTCTGTGAACTAGGACATTGGAATAACAGTAAGCTGTTCATAATGAAAGGATCCTTGAACCTATGTACGTATTATATCAAAAATATTTTCGTAATATTTAAATATATAAGATTATCTCATTTTTTTTTTTAGTTTTAAGCTCCCGATTAGCCGTAGGAGAATAAAGTAGACATCAATAAATAATAATACTTTTTTTTAATTGTCTTTGACAATTATAATTCACTTTGACGAAAAAGGTCGGCGGTAGTACAGTTATCATTTTTCAATCCTCCCATGGTAGAATTCAAATTTCCAAGTCATGAAAAGCATAAAAACTTAGACACGAATTATTTAAAGTGAGTGTTCCTTAGAAAATTTATCAAGACAAGATTATTTAATGAAATAATTTGCGATCACATGCGATTTTCGGCTATTTTGGACTGTTTTTTTTTTGTAATTTTTTATGATGGCTGTTCTTTGAAATTTATTTCGATATTTATCAAAAAATTTTGATTTTTTTTTAGTTTTTGATTTTCTTTTGTAAAAATTTTGATTTTTTGGGATTTTTTTTAAAATTTACTATGATTCAAGAGTAATATATTATTTCCTGCTACAGTCCTCAAATTGAAAACAATGTGTTTGTTTACAGATGCCTTCTTCAAGTCTGAAAACTAGGATACTCCCATGATGTATCCTGCAAAGCCATAATCGACGCTGTGATCAACCAAGAGGTAACTTTCCCTAAACCTGTTGACGTTGTACACGATTTTGGAATTTTTTTTATCCTCTTCCCGAAATGTGTCCTCAATTCAATTTTCGTTGAAGGGGTAATGGCGGATAGTCAATAGATAAAAAAGTGGAAAACTAAAAAATGCAAATATCTGGGTTAATAATCAAGATAGTGAAAAAATGTACATAGCAACATTTTTAGAATATTACATTTGCGATAAGATTGGATCTATACAGTTTTTCGATCCGACATATAGTAACAGAGATATTTCGAATTTTCAAAATTCTCCCCCTCTAAACCCCCCCCCTCCTCCTAGTCAAATTTCAGCCGTTAAAAAACTTAATATTTCTTTTACATAAATAGAATAAATATCGAGTTTGGTAACGAACAAACAAAAATTGCGACCCCTTAAGGGAAATCTGCTAAAACATGCACATATATTGTGTATTAGAAAACTGTGATAAGGAATTTACATGGCATATTTATCAAACTCACAATTAAACACCAAGTCGATTTTTGTAAATTTAACTATGCTTCTTATGGAATCGATTTCTTCAAAACTCGATCCTTTTTTATTTAATCGATTTTTAAACTGCTCATCACTTTAATTTATCGATGTTATCAGCTGATTGGTGTTGTGCATATCCATTTTAGTCAGTTTTGACGTGACCGTCTATTTGGGAAGGCCGAATCTTTTTATAAGACGTGTACTACTCCTGAAGAGGCGTTATAGAGGACGTGAAACATGTAGAGGAAAAATAAACTAATGAAAGAATGTTTCACGTGTTTTAGCAGATTTCCCTTAAGGGAAATCTGCTATTGAGGTCGTTAACAAACTCGATATTTAAACGTTTTATGCGAACAGACAGATCAAGTTCGTTAATGACAAATCAGACCAGTGGGGGGGGGGGGGATTTTCGATCGAAATATCTCCGTTACCATACGTTGGATCAAAAATTGTATACAACCAATCTTATTGCAAATTAAATTTACTATAAATATTGTTCTATACAGTTATTCTGTATCTTGAATATTAACCGAGATATTTGCATTTGTATTGTTTGTGTGGTCGGCAGGAGTCGGCTATGTTCGGGACTATATATTATTGATTTAATCATAAAACACAGAATCTCTACTGGACGAATATTAATACAACGTATTGGTTAGTTCCTGTCAAGGCGATCACATTATCTTAGAAGTAATAGAAAGAAATTTAGTAAAATTCTGCTCCGGCAATATGCTGTAATACTGTTAGCTTGTCAAAGTAATCAGCTACGTGTGTTTTCTGACGTTGCTGGGTTTATATACAAATGTTACCGGGAGAAAGGAAGGAAACAATTCGAAATTCTCAAACGTAAAAAGCATGAGCTGGAGTGAAAAATATATTCTAAACCCAATTTGCTCTTAAGAGTTTTTGATAAAATCAGTGTTGAGGAAGAAAATGAAGAATTAATGTTTTATCTTCTAAGTCAACCCCCATACTCGTCAGTAGTAGTAAAGTATAAAATAGAGGACACTGACAATATTCATTCCCCTAATAAGTATACAAAGATTTTTAAATTCTATGGAAGCGTCCCAGGGAAACATAAATTATTTAAATTTCTGATAAATATACAGCCTGTTTTTTTTAGCTGCAGCCATTATTTTAGTTTACGCACGAAACATTCAATGGCGATTGGCCACTGACGTATTTATACTCTTTAATGGGTTCAAATAAATATTGTTTTTCATAAACATATAAAGATGGTTTCATCTTCTTAGCGTTAGTTGAAATGTACGCCACGAAGGGGCTGCGTTAATTAAGCAGATTTCCAACGTGCTGGTATAAGACATTTGTGATCCCCTCTCACCACTCTATTTCTATGTAAAAAAAACTTAATTGATGACGTCATCAATTTTGGCATTTCTATCACAAAGTAAAAGTTCAATGAATACCATATTTGGTATTTAACCTTGGGATGAAGTGGTCTATGATATAACAGCTTATTGTTAATATAACATGAGTAGGAGCGGAGGTCTACTCAACGCCGAAAAATAAAAAATCCATATTTCTCAGTTAATTCATGATACAGAAAATATGTATAGATTACATTTATAGAACATTACATTTGCAATAAGATTAACTATGTACACTTTTTCGATCCGAAATATAGTAACGGAGATATTTCGATTTTTCGAAATTTTCCCCCTCTAAACCCCCCCACCCACCTCCTACTGGTCCGATTTAAGCCGTTATCGAACTTATTATCGAATGATATGACAAATATTCGGACCGCTAGAGAGGAAACAGGCAAATATATATATATATATATATATATATATATATATATATATATATATATATATATATATATATTGTTACGAAAATTAAATACATGAAAACTTAAACAGAGATAGTCACGTATTTGGGAAGTGCTAGGTGGATCAAAGAAGCCGACAGAGGATCGAGTTGGTTCGAGTCCTGTTCTGGAAGGGCCTGGGCCGTCCCTTTGATGTTTTGCCGCTAATTTATATAAGACACCCTGGCCGACCCTAGTCAGTTTTAGTTTTGTTCTCAACGTCTTCAAGTGCATTCAGTGCTACAGTGCGACTTAGTTGCCGTGAGGTAAAGCGTTTTCATTTGAAGAACAGTGTTGTGCCGTGACTCTGTAATTAGCAGTATAGTGCCGTGTTTAAGACAGTGCAGTGCCTTATTGATTTTATGAACTTCAGTGATCGCGAGTGAGTTATTGGACTGTGTAATAACAAGAACAGTGAAGCAATCAGTGCAGACTGTGAGTAGTAATTAAGAATAATTAACCAAGTGTATTGTGCATTGTTAAATAAATTGTGCAGTGATAAAAACTGTGAAACTTGTGTGTGTTTAATTTTGCAATCCAAAAGACCTCTTATAAACAGCGTTTATTACTGATTTTGTAATAAAAACGTAATATATAACTTTGTACGGACTTCATTTTCGTTATCTACTAGGTAGGATCGATGGACATTTTTTGAAAATCGCGTCATGAGTACAACCCCAATGGCTGATTTCTCTTGAGGGAAATCTGCTAAAAAGTATGATCAAATTCTGTTCCGGTGTTCTTGTAATTACAGAGAAATATAACATGGTGACGGAAGCGGGAAGTAATTGGCTAACTGTATTACACGTAGTTGAGAGAGGAAATATAAATGGATTCCCATAGAACTGTAATTAATATTCTTCCATTTAAATACCCACTCCGGTCATGGGAAGATCATGATATAGAACATAGTGACAAAATTGATTCCATTTATATTGTCATAAAATATGCCATTTTCCTTATTTAATTCTTTGGTGGTCAGGGAACTCTAAATCAATTCTATTTAGTTGGCGGAAGTCGGAGGTAAACTCATTGAAATTCATAAATCCTATTTTAGGGCAGGAAAATGGATTCTAAACATAATTTGTCCTTTATATATCTTCGATAAAACCAATATTATATAAGATTTAGAAGGAACCTGTGATTAGACGTCAAAGAAATCCTCCACTCCTGAGGT
This sequence comes from Riptortus pedestris, assembly GCA_019009955.1. Lineage (NCBI taxonomy): Eukaryota > Metazoa > Arthropoda > Insecta > Hemiptera > Alydidae > Riptortus > Riptortus pedestris. Next base: position 18,845,109 of record CM032233.1, read on the forward strand.
GTTATTAAAATATAAAAAAGTCCCTCACGCAGGGGCAGCGTAAACTAAGCAGATTTCCCAGGGGAAGGTTTACAACAGATAAATCTACATACTGGTAACACCACCGTGAATGTTAAGGTATTAGACTAGAATAGAATTATTCTATACCGAAAAGATGAAAAATTAATGAAATATATCCGCATAAAACATTAATTTTATTTAAAACTATTTACTATTGCTAGTGAAATAATTTGAAATGAATCAGAATAATTTCTATCTCAATCACTCAGATTTTAGTAATCCAAGAACAAAAGAAGGGAGGGGGGGGTGAACAGAACGTATTTGTTTGTATCTTGTTTAATAAAGCTTTGTCGAAAACAATATTTTGTATTTAACCTTTTCATGAAGTGGTTCATTATATAACAGCTTGTTATTAATATGACACTAGTAGGAGTGGGGGTTTACTGAAAGCGTAAAAATATAAAATCCAAATATCTCAGTTAATACTCATTATACGGAAAATATGTATAGAACAATATTTATAGTAAATTCAATTTGCAATAGGATTGTTTTTTGTACAAATTTTCGATCCACGTATATTAACAGAGATATTTTGAATTTTCAAAATTTCTCCCTTCAAAACCCTCCCTCCCCCTCGTCCGATTTCAGCCATTAACAAACTTTATCATTCTTTTTACATAAAACGACTAAATATCGAGTTTGGTAACGATTAAAAAATAATTGCGACCGCTAGAGCGGTGACAGACAAATATATATATATATATATATATATATATATATATATATATATATATATATATATATGTATATGAGGCCTCAGACCTCATTTTCGTCATCTCCTGGGTAGGATCGATGGGCATTTGAAGAAAAAATTCGAAAATCGCGTCATGAGTTCGACCTCAATAGCTGATTTCCCTTAAGGGAAATCTGCCAAAAGGCAGAGATCTATACGACTTCATTCAAACTGTATACAAAAGAAAACAAATGAAATACATAAATGGACTGCTTACTCAAATACTAACTGGGCATGAACCAATTAAAAGTTAGTTCTATCATTTTGGTTTGACTAGCACAATACGTGAGACGGTGATAATGATTCTGAACAAACTTTATAATATACACGTGCAGACTTTATGACAGACAATGAACGACCGTCGGTCCTTCAGATCGGAGCTTGGCCAGTTACTAAACCTCAACTATTGTTTAAACATAACTGTAACTTTGTGACCTTCAAATCTTTAGAGTTGAGCCGAACTTGAACCTTAACTGCTTTAAACTTAATCTAAATATCAACTTTGTTATTTCTACTTCATTATTATTTTTTCATATTTTATTATTATTTATAGTCACATAATTGTCAATATCACTAATTCTCTATAATACTTTTATTTTTTTTCCAATATAAAAATTGCAATTTGAATTGTTGCTGTATAAAAAATGTGAAGAAAAAAGATACACATACACCATATATTATCATTTATGTTGGAGCATGGGAAATAAATTCCTAAAAGTCCGTCACGCTGGGGCTGCATTAACTAAACAGATTTCCCACATGCGTTATGTGTTTGCATTTGTCCCAAAACGTAATAGTTCAATGATAACAATATTTGGTATTTAGGCTTCAAATAAAGCGCTTCATATCATTATAGTATATCGTTAATATGATATGAGTAGGAGTGGGGGTTTACTGAAAGCCGAAATCTAAAAAATGCAAATATCTCTGTTAATAATCGATATAATGAAAAAATGTACATAACAACATTTATAGAACATTACATTTTCGATTAGATTGGTTCTAAACAATTTTTCGACCCGACGGGAATAACGGAGATATTAAGAATTTACGAAATCCCCCCCTCAAACCCCCCCCCCGGTCCGATTTTAGTCGTTAACGAACTTGATCTTTCATACTACATAAAACGATTATATATCAAGTTTGGTAACAATAAGACAAAAAAAGTCCGTCACGCAGGGGCTGTGTAAACTAAGCAGATTTCCCACGTGGTTTTACAATAGAGAAATCTGCCTAATAATAACAGTAGTAGTAAGGAATCTCTAAACCTATTCACGAGGGATGAATAGTTATGGGAATGGCCACAATAGCTCTCGGCGGAAAGTCCCGAACATAGCCGACTCCTGCCGACCACTCACACAATACAAATGCAAATATCTGGGTTAATATTCACGATACAGAATAAATGTATAGAACAATATTTATAGTAAATTTAATTTGCAATAAGACTGATTATATACAATTTTTCGATCCGACGCTTAATAACGGAGATATTTGGTAACGATCGATAAAGTTTGGTAACGATCAAGCAAAAATTGCAACCGCTAGAGCATTAACAGGCATATATATATAATTTTCAACGGAACTCATTTTCGCCATCTCCTGGGTAGGGTCGATAGACATTTGAGGAAATTTTTCGAAACTCGCGTCATGTGTACGACCTCAATAGCTGATTTCCCTTAAGGGAAATCTGCTAATTGCGACCGCCAGAGCGTTAACAGACAAATATATATATATATATATATATATATATATATATATATATATATATATATATATATATATATACATTTCTCCAGGAACAATGTGTGGAGCAAGTAATTTGCGTAGAAATATTGATATGCTCAACAATTCATTCCTATTTGAACTATCAGGTACCTCAGCTGGAAAAATTAATTCAAATCAACGTTAATATTTTGTCCTTAATAGCTGAAATCTATGCATAATGCACAGGAGACGAGAAATATGACAATTTGGAGGACAGTGAAGACTTACATCAAAATATTATTTTACTATTAACAAATGTCAACAACGGGTGTTTACCCTAAACACTGGGTAAATGTCAAAATATTGTGGAAAGTAAAGCCTTGCCAAAGAAAATACCATCACCATTCAGCCTCAAATCAATTCCCGGGCGAAGCCGGGTATCTGAGCTAGTAAATCTATATATATATATATATATATATATATATACAATTATGAACGGACCTAAAGGGAAATCTGCTAAAAAAAAACTTCTAGGCTTTAGCCACCAAATTGATATTTTATGTATATGGTAAAATAGATCAATTATCGTCTACATCGATTAAATAGTTGAACATTTGCTTAACAATAAGAGGGCTTGTGACCCCAAAAGTGGAATAGTACAGAGACCATAGAATAAGGGCTTGAGTAGTGCTGTCAATTCCCATTATCTCCTAGTGGCCACCTGCCTCGCTCCAGAACCCACCACACCTGTCCAAGTAAATCCCTATATTCCTACTTTATCCCCCTAGCTCAGAGCACCCTATTAAAATAGAATCATAAAAGTAGAAAACTTAAAAAATATATATGTTCGTAACGATATAAATATATATTACAAACAAATTGTTAATATACAAACATTGATTTGGCGATTACTTTGAGGTGAGAACTTATTCAGTGACAATTCCGCTTTAGATTATGGTTTGATAAAATCACTAATAGTAGAGCCAGAGTATTTTAACAATTCGTTATCACTAGAAACCTATTTATTCTAAATTCAAATGATTCTAATCCACCATTTATAAATTCTAGAGGCTCAATTAATATAGACCTAACCATATGCTGAATGAAAACATAATACAATGGAATAATCCCGGTATTGAAAGTTTATGTGACTTTTGCAATACAATAATTCTGTATTTGAAAAGAAAACTTATTCAGTGATAATTCCCAACGATTCAAGAACATATCAAATAAATAAATGTAAAAATAACAACGAGTTTGGTGTATCGTCAATTTTTCTGTAATTTTGCAATGCTGATGCGTAATCAAACTAAAATGTTATTTTCTAAATTTGTTGTACTGTACATCTTTTTTTTAACTATATATAAACTTTTTCAGATTCAGTCTTGAGTAAACCACAACTCATACATCTCTTGTTTTTATAATAAGGTAATATAACACGCTATTTACGAAGCAAGACTTATTCGCTATGCGCAGGCCCAAGACGCGTCACTGCCGGCATAAACATACATATTAAATATAAATAAAGCAGACCGCAAAGCAGATAAAAGTAATTTCTATGAATATAGTAAGTATTGCGTGCACACAATATTTGTTATGTATAATGAAATATTTAGAGAAAGCAAGAATGTAAATGATGGCTTGTCCATTGGGGTCCGCAGATGTGGCTCCACAATTATATCTCCTCAAGCCCCAATTTTTTTTTTTTCGAGAGTCCAAATAGACCACTTTGGGAATCTCTAATCTAAAGTATTGCATACATATACCCATATTTACCTAGCATGCTAGTAAAGCAGAGTAATCCGTTGACTAGTTGAAGGAACCTCAGAAGATTGGAGGAGAAGGCGAGTGTCAGCTGAGAGGATATCATGACCTGGGGGGGCTGGCGAAGGAAGAACAGCGGGCTGGCGAGCGGCTCGGCATAACGAACCAGACTGAGTGAGCTTAGGGGAGGCAAGGGATCAGCTGGTTCTAGCTTTTTGTTAGGGCCAGATGGAGGGGGCCTTTGTCCCTCTCACTACCTCTAGGGCCACCGACACCCGACAACAAACCAAAACTAGTCCTGTCCTTTCTTCTTGGTCCACTGTCTCCACCCATTCATCGAACCTTTTTTACAATGAAAGGTGGCATGGAATGCAAAAGTAACTTTTAGTAACTTTGGCGGGGGACTTAATAATAAAACATGGAGTTCCTCAAGGGCCCATCCTAGGTCTTTAACCCATTAAGGGAAATCAGCTATTGAGGTCGAAGTCATGCTATAATACTATTTTAGTAGATTTCCCCTAAGCGAAATCAACTATTGAGGTCGTACTCATGACGCAATTTTCGAAATATTTCTTCAAATGTCCATTGATCCTACCTAGGAGATGACCAGTGGGAGGGATGGGTGTTTAGAGAGAGGATTTTCGAAATATATCTATTCGATCTATATAAATATAACTCGAAATTTAATCGTTTTATGTAAAAAGGAAGATCAAGTTCGTTAATGGCTGAAATCGGACCAGTGGGAGAGGGGTTTAGAGGGGGGATTTTTGAAAATTCAAAATATCTCCGTTATTATGCGTCGGATCGAAAAATGGTATAGAGCCAATCTTATTTAAAATTAAATGTGCTATAAATATTGTTATATAAATTCACTCTCTATCTTGAATATTAACCGAGATATTTGCATATTTCATTTCTGAGTTGGTATTCTGGCAGGTGGAAGTGACTTCTAATGTAGGTAGGATGAAAGAATTGGCTACGCTTCCACTGTAACAATTTATTGAAACGGCAGAGAAAAAATTGTATGTTGATGTATGTAAAGTTTTATATGTTATTTAGTTTTAAGAAAGATAGTTTTATTGTTATATGTTATCGATTTACCCCTTATCTAAAATATGTTAATAGAGATAGTAATTATGGGCACTGATGAGGAAAGTTTCGGAAAGAGTAGGACTTCAGTCCCAGATATTATGGGAGTCAAAAATTGAAAAGTACAAATACATGAAACAGTAATAATATAAGATTCGAAGGTTTGCCCCCTCCACTAAAACTATAACCTCCTATAAATCGGAGGTTTATATGCTATGCTAAAACCATGAGTAGTTACATACGGACTGAAAGGACCCATCAACCATTTTAATAACCCCCGCCTCTACCACTGGTCGGATATCGGCCACTAATGAACTTGATCTCTTTCTTTTTACATAAAACGATTAAATATCGAGTTTGGTAACGATTAAACCAAATTTGCGCCCTCTAGAGCAGTAACAGACAAATATATATAAAATTTTGAACGGACCTTATTTCCGTCATCTCCTAGGTAGAATCGATGAACATTTGAAGAAATTTTTCGATAACTTCATGAGTACAATCTCAATAACTGATTTCCCTGAAGGGAAATTCGCTAAAAGTAAAAAAACTAACTAAAATCATTTATAAGTAAGAGGATATATTTTAGTTAGGTTAATTAAAAAAATTAAAGCTCCCACCATAGAATTTATAATTGATTCAACAACATGTTTATATATATATGGTATTGTTATTGTTTCTTTGAGTTTTGGTCAATAGTTTCAATAGCATTCATACAACAAGAAAATAGCTCTAATAAAATATAACAATAGTTGTAACATAATATAATCAGCTGCAGTATAATAATTATAATATAGTTCAACAAACAAAAGACAATAAACTATAGATATACAAAAACATAAGGCTGTGACTCTGCTCAGTGTAAACAGACCAGGGAAGGTTACATAACCAGAATTCCTAATGTAACCAGAAGCTCAATACGTTATGTACAATAGTTTTTAAGTATCTTTTGTCTTGGTAAGTAAAAATAACATACACTCAAGTTTAATAACAATGTGCAATATATATAAAGCAGTACCTGTATTTTTACAGCTGAATAAAATAAATATTCTCGAAATATTGGCATAAACTATGATTTTTTCACCAACATTGACCAAAACTCCAAGAAACAATTATAACACCATATATACACATACTTTTATAGCACACTTCGCCTTCGGTGAAGATTTGGAGGTTATTTTGTCTTGTGAGCAACCTCAATAGCTCCTTTTCCTAAACAAAACTGGTGTAAGTTACCAAGAGATGTCGATCCTTAACACTTTAAAAACCATCAGTTGTCGCATATGGACTGAAAGGGCCCATCAACCATTATAATAACTTACTATCCCCACTATGTCCTCATGAAACCGATCTCCATCTCGTCATTAATTGACAGGCCGATGATAGAAGCACATTTCTAGACATTTTGCATCCAAGGTTTTTATAGTTCTATAAAATACCTAACTGATATGCTACTGTTCAACGAATACTTAAAAGCCAGGATGTAAGCTCTAATCAACTTCATATTTCTTCAAGTCCTCGACATTAATAAACCAGGTGTGGGCAACCTTTGGCATGTTGCGGGCCAAATTTTAATGTGCAAATACGTTTGAGGGCCGCTTTTAAAAGTAGTGCATTTTAAAGCAGTGTTCATCATATTTAACGATAGATATCAGACATAAAATTATAACTACAATGTAATTATAATACAATTTATTAAAATAACAAAATGAAATTTTAAAAAAATAGGTACAACATTAAAATTAAATCGTAAAATTTGGAATTATTACAAATAACGAAAGTTAAATAGGGACACCGAAATCAATGAGCTTGAATTTGGGAAACTAATCCACCGATTTTTGGATTAATTCCACTAATACAAAGACGAAAATAATTTTCCAAATTATCGCCACTCAGCCTTGTACGATATTAACTTTCATCAATGAAAAGAACTGTTAGCATTTATAAGTACTGCCAAACGCACAAATCTCTCCTCATTTGGAGTAAGTAGTGTAATATTTTTGTTTAATTGGGTTTTTCAAAATGTCTCGCGGGCCGGTGGTTGCCCACATATGATCTAAACAATATAGATGCAAGCAATCACCTTATGTTTCAATTACCTTTTGACCAGCTATTCCACAGCATTACCAATAGCCAATAGAATGATTACTATACTATAAATCTACAAGTTTAGACGGATGCTTATTGTTATAATGCAATGTTCCAACATTTGTCTTGAAACATCAACAAACAAGCGTCACTCTACGTTGTATTATTGAAAGTTTAATTGATTCATTGCGTGGACAACTTTGCCCAACTGTACTGAGTACGGCAAGTATGGACCTGATTTATGCTGTCTAAAGTGAGTAATTTTAGTTTCTCCATGAAGTAAGTACTATTTCATAAGATTTGAAGGTACAGGAGTCTGCATACTCCTTCCATAAGTATAAGTAACAAATTATGTGGTTGAAGTCAACTTACTAATACGGCCTTTCTTGTGGAAAATGGTCCTCTTCCCTTGATTGATACTGTGCTTCCTCAGAGCTTGTTGAATCAGGGGCGAGGATTAGGAGGTTGTTCCCACGCGGGTGGAGGAAGCATTGGTAGGTCTTCACCATGGGAAAGTGCTCTAATTGCCAATGGTAGTGTACAGTTCACAATATTCATTTCAGCTCATTTCCCGTAAGGGAAATCAGCTATTGAGATTTTCCACAAATGTCCATCGACACTACATAGAATTTTCATCTCCTGTCTTCTGTACACAGAATGGCCAAGTTTAATGCTCTGTCTCTCTACAAGCCCATCTACCTAGGAGATGACGAAAATGAGGTCCCTTCAAAAGCCCCTTGTCTGTTACCGCTTAAGCAGTAGCAGTTTTTGTCTTAGAGTTACCAAACTCGATATCAAGTGCGTAACGGCTTAAATGGGACCTGAAGGAGGGGAGGGGGTAGCGTAAGACATTTCGCAAATTCGAAACATCTTCGTTATTATAAGTCGAAAAATTGTATAGAACTGATCTTATTGCAAATTTAATCATCTATTAAGGTTCTATACGTATTTTTTCTATCATGAATATGTTTCCAAGTAACAGCTGTATTTAACGGTGGCTAGCAGCTAATAAAAATGATTTCTCGTCGAAAAATAAAGATTTGATAACTTAATCGTTGAATAACCTGTTACTTTTTTACATATACCGAATATCTTCTGTCTGTTTAACCTCGCGTTTGGAGAAGCAGGGATAGCTTCCATAATTAGCGGAGATGATTCAAAAATATAATTCTCTATGAAACGAAGATGAAGAGTGATAATACAATTCTTTTGTACTATTTTTTGAGCCTAGGAGGTTTAATGACACTAATGATATAGAATCAGGATAATGATTCCGGCCAGCCTCGTCCTTCTAACCCAGATTATTACATTCCAAAATAGTACAGTAAAGTATACCAAATAGTAGATAAGTCGTAAGATTCCATTATAATCCAGCTTATTGAGCCAAATGTAAAAGCGTATCGTAAATATAAATGAATCTCTATGATTTGTGAATTCCTATTTAAATTCAGAGGAAATTATTTTTTTAAAAAGTTTCCCTTAAGGATTATCAGGTATTGAGGTTGAACTCATTAAGCAATTTTTGAAACATTTCTTCAAATGTCCATCGATTCTATCTTCGATTCAAGGATGAATGTCCACCTCGTGTCTTCTGTATACAGAATGGCCAAGTGTAATGCTCTGCCTCTCGACAAGCCCATCTAAAAAGTCCGTCACGCAGGGGCTGCGTAAACTAAGCAGATTTCCCTCGTGAAGTTTAACAATAGATAAATCTTCATACCGGTAACACACCACCATGAATATTAAGTGAATAAATACAAACGATAATAAGAAACCTCCTGACAGGAAACAAACAGTTCTGCCAACCTCTTGCAAGGAAAGAATAGCAATTACTGTAATATATCTGAATATAATGTATTAATTTGATTGAAAACTATTTACTATATCTAGTACTGTAATTTATAATGAATCAGAATAATTTTTATCTCAATCAATCAAATTTAAGTAGTCCAAAAACTTAAGACGGGGGGGGGTGGTTACCAGAACATATTTGCATATGTGTTGTATAATAAAGGTCTCTTGAAAACAATATTTGGTATTTAAACTTCGAAGAATGTGTTTTATAATGTAGCAGAGTATTGTTTGTGTAACATGTGTAAAAGTTGCGGTTTGCTGAAGGCTGAAAACTGAAAATGCAAATATCTCGGCTAATATTCATGATACAGAAAATATGTATAGAACAATATTTATAGATCATTTAATTTTCTACAAGATTAGTTCTATACAATTTTTTGATCCGACTTATAGTAACGGAGAAATTTCGAATTTACAAACCCCCCCCCCCTCCCGCTTGTCCGATTTCAGCCGTTAAGGAACTTGATCTTGATTTTACATTTCCTGGGTTGGATCGATGGACATTTAAGGAAATTTTTCAAAAAACGCGTCATGAGTACGACCTCAATAGCTGATTCCCCTTAAGGGAAATCTGCTAAAATTACAGCTTCTCTTCACCTTCTACCTCCATTGTGAATCCTGTTAAGATGTTGGAGGAACTCGACTACTGTGGATACTCCGTGTGGTCAATTGTATTCACAGCATTGTCCAAAAAAAAGTCCGTCGCGCAGGGGCTGCGTAAACTAAGCAGATTTCCCACGTGATGTTTTACAATAGAGTAATTTCACGAGAGCCGAGCAATCAAGGAAACGCCCGAACTAGCCTTTGGCGGGAAAGTCACTCTCGTTCGTTAGCCGCCCAGATTTAATAAAATGCAAATATCTCGGTTAATATTCAAGATAGAAAATAAACGTATATAAAAGTATTTATAGTAAATTTAATTTGCAGTAAGATTGATTCTGTATAATTTTTCGATCCAACGTATAGTAACGGAGATATCCTCCCCTCTAAACCCCTCCGTCCCACTGGTCCGACTTAAATAAAACGACTAAATATCGAGTTTGGTAACGATCAAACAAATATTGCGACCGCTAGAGCGGTAACAGACAAATATATATATATATATATATATATATATATATATATATATATATATATATATTGTATATATAGTTTTGAACGGACCTCATTCGTCATCTACTAGGTAGGATTGGTGGAAATTTGAAGAAAATTTTCAAAATTCCGTCATGAGTACAGCCTCAATAGCTGATTTCCCTTAAGGGAGATTTTCTCTATTGGGGTGTTCTTCAACACCTTCTAAACAATTGGTGAGATCTAAATTGATTGACAAGTCCCTATTTGTTTCTATAATTGTGATGACTGCACGTCTTTGGGAACCTTCTGAAGACACACACGGAATATCTCCACATATGGTCCATTCCTTGTTGTAAGCCTTTAAACGTTTTGCAATAGGAAAAGGTTGCTCATTATGGCTACTCTTGTGCAAACCTTCCCTCTTAGACATGTGCCAAGGACGTGAGGATGGATTTCAAATGGTCGCAGCTGCCGCATAGGTTCTTTCGAATCCAGAAAATATACGTACACACATCATGTTGACATTCATCTTTATTTCAGTCCTTCATTCAGAACATGAAAAATCATGTCCCAATAGGCGAAAATGTTGAATTCTTTTCTTTTGATGGCTTATCTTGAAATGCCGTAACTTTCAGTGCTTTGCTTAGTCCGTTAACATTAAACACTTTTTCATTTGAGCTAATATTGGCAGCTCAGGTAAGAAAAAACGCCTCGTTCCTTCACTGTTCTTTATTCGTTGCGACAGAGCGCTTTCAGAGCAAGAATTAGAGTTAAAACGTACAACTTTAAAAAATTCAAATTATTGTCCCAGTGAATATTTACAGAAATAAGAAAACTATTTCAAAATAGTAAATATCCATAACATAAATATCCATAGTATATATCTGTAAATATTCATATTTTTTTTATTCATTTATTTATTTTAACTATTTATTGAAATTGTGTATATATTCTACTGGCAAGTTTTTAATTTTTAATTTTAATCTGTAAAAATAGTTTTCTTATTTCTGTAAATATTCACTGGGACACTAATTTGAATTTTTTAAAGTTGTATGTTTTAACTCTAATTCTTGACCATCGACAAGTGCATATATTTTCTTAATTTTTTTAATTAAATGACGTATTATACAACGTTTTTATGGTAATTGTTTGCCAGCAGGGCACTGATGATGGAGCCTATGCTCTGAAAGCGCTCTGTTGCAACGAATAAAGAACAGTGAAGGAACGAGGCGTTTTTTTTAACCTGAGATAATAATTCCTTCACCATCCAGCACCTCAAAAAATGGATTAATATTGACAGAATAAAGAAATTTCCTAATTGTTGCTCTTAATACCTTTTTCCAGAGAGTTGTAAATTCACCTCCCATTTTACTTGGGAGGCACATTTTCAACAAATCCTTACCTGCGTTGGTTTCTAAAACATGGAACGTAAAACATAGGGGCTGGTGTGTCGGATTGGGATATTTAGTACTTCTCTGCTATAGCTGGCTTCTAGGAAGCCTATTTGTATCTTCTCTAAGGTTGCACACTGAAAGAGATATGTCCTTCATCACTGCTCTCACTCTTTATAATCGTGTTATTCTACCATTAATGCGTATAGCCATCGGGGTTTGTTTTCATCTATTGATGAACATCACTGTACTTAAATGCTGGGTATACCGGACCCTTTCTATTGTTCTCTGTAAGTTTCAACAAATTAAGAAATTCCTCAACCGACTTCCTTCGGTCGATAATTTATTGGAATGATCTTTCCAATTTTCAATAGTTTTTTTACAGTAAAACATCTGTTTCTGTAACCTCACATTTGTCCCTACTATTCTTTTTAAAAGTTTTATGTATGATTATGACGAAACCCATAAAGAATAGTTATTTATTATACAAGTGACAAAAGTAGATCATTTTACAACTCGAGCGAAACGTTTACCCACACGAGCGAAGCGAGTGTGGTAATTTCACGAGAGTTGTAAATTCTACTTTCTTCATGAGTGTAATATTAAATTTTTTCTGTAATCGTGTAATACATGATCAGATCTAACCAGAATATGAACAAAATTAGGATGTTGTGAAGATTATGGTATCTTGTTGGTAGGTTATAAGCATGGTTGTGAAAGGTTATAAGCATAGTTATAAAACAACTAGTGATGATTGTGAAGTAGTGCAGTTATAAACAAGTGCAGGCTATAAACAAGGAAGGTAATTATTATTATATTTAAATTTTAAAATATATTGATTATTTCCACCAATAATTCATTCACATTTCAATTTATTTTGTTAAAATAAATTCTTACAATGTTAAGAAACATTTAAAAGCATTTAATTTCCAACTTCAAATTATTTTTTAATTTATACTTATTACTAATTAAGAAGGCAATTCACTTTCTTCACTCTATTGCAAAATGTTTCACTTTCTTCACTCATTACAGTTTAGTAATGTTACCATTATTCAACGATTACAGAAAAAATATTTTATTTATTATATATTTATATTTAACTAAATTCCTTAGATAAACAGTAGGATACATATCAGATACAGTAAAGTCACAATAAAATTGCCGTCCTTAACGTGAGAAAACTCGTATCTCCCCGTTAAACTGAGTGTCTAAGGTGATTGGAGCGTCTAGAGGTGAGGGAAAACAGCAGAGAGTTTAACTGCAATACTAAATATTTGTAAATAAAGCATAGCATTTTAGATACGTTTCATACGAACATTTTTGAAAATATACAGTTGTTTTGACATTTCAAGAGCAAATCGTCCTAATCAAAATTCTTATCGATCAGTACGTATCCTCTGCTCGTTCGTAACTCAATTTAACATTAACCAAGCAACAATTTTAAATATATTATTCAAATATGTATATGTATATGTATATATATATATATATATATATATATATATATATAATTTCAACATGAATTTACATGATGATTTCATTATTCTAGTTCTTTACTACATACTACATTTCAATACATTTTCTACTATTAAGCTATAGCCATTAATTACAGAAACATCCTGAATATAAACTTAAAAGCTGATTATTTGGAACCTGTTCATGAAAGGTAGGTATGAATTACCTACCTGGTAATTACCTGGTGGTTACTGTAAAATGAAGACATATTAAGTTTACCCCCCAGATAGGAAGAAACCTTCTTATTTATTTATTTATCACAATATACCGACAACCAAACTAATGACTATTGTCATTAGGAGTAGATGTTTCTATATTTCTTGGATCAAACAAGTTTCAGTTAAAAATGCAAAAAGCCTTTTAATGTCTTCTTCATCGTCTCCAAGGAGTTCTCTTAAGTTCGGTTTAAGGTTCAAAGCTCTTCTTGGAAGATCGTATTATTTACAATCGAGGAGAAGATGTGAGACGGTAAGATGGACATTACAACAATCGCAGGTTGGTGGGAATTAGCCCTTCAATAAATAACTATATGTTAATTTTGTGCGTCCAATTCGGACACGGGCAAGAACAACCTCCTCTTTTCGGATTTTTCTATTTGCAGTATTCCAACGCTGAGTAATTTCTTAGATTTGTCGCAGTTTATTTTCATGTTTTCGACCAGTCGGACTTCCACCTTTGAAATATGAGCTTTTGAAACTCTTGTGTTCAATCATCTGGGGAGATGAAAGTTCCATCTAGGTTGGTGTAGTTCCATCTTCTCGAGCACTACGAGCTTCCAAATCCACCATTTCGTTACCCTCCAAACCAAAAAAAAAAAAGATATGTTTTTCTGAGCTTTGTATTTGATTTTTTACTAGGTCTGGGAGGTAACATCGTGACTTCGGGTTGGCAAGACTTTGGAGCGAGCTGTACGAGTCCGTAGCGTTTACGAATGATCTTTGTTGCATTTGTTCTATATCGTTTAAAGCTTGGCTTATAGCCATCAACTGAGCTCTTAAAATTGAATTTACAGAGCTTATACTGCACTTCATTGCCTTCTTCCCAATAATCCACGAACATCCACAAGATGACTTCTCAACTTTGGAAGCATCAGTGAAGACCCAGACGTTACTCATAATTTTTTTCTTTAATTCTAAAAATTCATACTTTAAAGCTGGTGGTAACAAATTTTTGTTGTCAGAATGTAGGCTGAAATCAAGATCGAGATCCTGACAGCAAGTATGTGAATCGTTGAATTTTGATTATAAAAACAGATATACTTGATTTTTTTGGCTATTACTTTAAACAGCAATTCTTGAACGCTTATAAAAGCGTTTAGTTACATGCCTGTAAACAAGTAAGTAACTAAACTTCAATTTTTGACTGTAGTTTTTTCGAACATCCTTGATCATTTTTCTTTTGCTCTTTTGGGTTTATTTTTGACCATAGTGGAGCCCCCTGACTCTGGGGAGGTACGTTCTCTCTCTCCCTCTCTCATGTAAAATCACTTAAAACGTCTCAAGAGATTGCAATGAAGTTTTAGATATACGAGGTACGTTGGAAAGTAAGTTCCGTTTTGATATTATTTTTAAACATAACTCCCGTGATTTTCCGGGCATTTGTCATAGCGTGGTACAAGCTTGAGTATACCCTCCTCGTAAAAAGTTGCCGCCGGTGTAGTCAACCTGAGGTAACCCGATCGCCAAGAATAGACTTCAGATGCAGAAACAAATGAAAATGGCTCAGAGCGAGGTCGGGGCTGTACGGTGGAGGATGGTCAAACACGTCCTAGCCAAAGCCCTGAACAAGTGTCTTCATCTCATTGTCGCTGTGAGCTCAATCATTGCCGTGAATGGAAACCACTCCTTTCGTGAGCATCCCTCGGCGCTAATTCTGTATTGCCTGGCGCAGTTTCCTGAGCGTAATAAACATCTTTATTGATTGTTTGGCCTCACGGCAAAAAATCAGTGTGCAAAATGCCTTTCTGCCCCAGAAAACTGAACAAATGACCTTTCGAGGTCTCAACATTTGGTTTGGTTTGACTTCTGGTGGGGACGTAGTGTGCCTCCATTCCATGGATTGACGTTTCATAAAGTCAGGAATATCACAAGCAACTTAAGTTTCGTCTCCTGTGAATCTCAATTGCTTTAACGTTTTTTGCTTTAAGAAAACGAATCACCGATCGAATTTCACATTCCGCGGAATCCTCAATTAACACAGCCATTACAAACAAGCGCTACGAAGTGCACGACAACAATATCAAGTTCAAAATGGCTCCATTTCCTTCCGGTTGACACAGATTAACTCCCGTGCATGCGCAGAACTGCAATCTCAGCGCTACCGCGAAGAATTATGGAATCGGAACTTACTTTCCAAACCTACTACGTATCTGTTAAGTATTCCGAGGTACAACCAGTTGCATTATTTGCGATATTCATTAATTCTTGTCATTGATATTCATACCCCTTTAAGGGAGTTGAAATAAGTTCGATTCATCGGAGATGCGCTACATCTTTTTGACTTTCTTAAAATCAAATTAATACATCTTTTATCTCACTTAGGAATATTGTTGGTCAATTAATATATGTTGAAAAAACACTGACTAAATTGAGCTGCATTGTCCGAAACAATATCTATAAGGGGACAAAATACATTCTTCTTAGCTCTTAAATAAACCAGTGTGCTATGGCTATCTTTAAAGAAATCACCTCTGCCGTTTAGTCAATCAATAATCATTTATTCTCTAGTTCTTATACTCAGAAAGATACAACGGTTTTGGCAGTTCCTTCTTCAGATTGCGACTACTTTTCAATTCAATCGATAAGGTTTAATTTAGCTTGCAGTACTAAGCGCTGGGGTCTGCATCTCATTAGGAAAATACAAGGTAAATCCATCCCCAATCTCCGAGTGACAGCCACTCCCTAAATTAATCAAATTGATGTTTAGGTCAATTGATTCTTGTTCCACGGTAATGCTGTAGTAATCAATGCTAAAATGGATCATTAGTAGATTTAAAAAATTCTCTAAAGCAATCAATAATAAATATAAGTTACGTACAATAATCCGTAAGATAAAAGATATACTATTAAAGAAAAGTGAGCTGCGTAAATAGCGGGTATTCTGTGTTGCCTAGAACTTAAGGAATATACTTTAACCGTTAATTATACGTCATTACAACGTATTCGCATGAATCGCACAAATTAGAAGCTCAATGAAAACATATATTTGATATTTAACCTTGGAATGACGTGGTTCATGATATAACACCTTAATGTAAATATGTGGTGCGAGGGTTTACTGAAACTAAAAAAAATCCATATATCTCGCTTAACGTTCATGATACAAAAAATATTTTTAAAACAACATTTAAAGAACATTAAATTTGTAATAAGATTAATTCTATACACTTTTTCGATCCGAAGTATAATAACGAAGATATTTCGAATTTTCAAAATTCTACCCTCTAAACACCCTCTTCCACTTTCCGATTTCAGCCGTTAATGAACTTGAGCTTTCTTTTTACATAAAACGCGATTGATAAATAACACACACACACATATATGTATATATGTGTGTGTATATATATATATATATCATTTTGAACGGACCTCATTATCGTCATCTACTAAGTAGGATCGATAGACATTTGAAGAATGTTTTCTAAATTCTCGTCATGAGTACAACCTCAATAGCTGATTTTTTTTTAAGGGAAATCTTCTAACATGGTTGAGTTTTGTCTCTGCAAAGACAACTAGCAGAATGTCAATCTAAACCAGA
The DNA here is from genome assembly GCA_019009955.1 of Riptortus pedestris. Classification (NCBI taxonomy): domain Eukaryota; kingdom Metazoa; phylum Arthropoda; class Insecta; order Hemiptera; family Alydidae; genus Riptortus; species Riptortus pedestris. Next base: position 18,862,140 of record CM032233.1, read on the forward strand.
ACAGTGAAGAAGATACAATAGCCACTCTAGTACCTAGTTAAGTCACTAAACAAAAGTCCGTAACGCAGAAGCTGCGTAAACTAAGCAGATTTCCCACTTGTGCCACGTATTTTCATTTATCTCAAAAAGTAAAATTTCAATGAGAACAATATTTGGTATGTCTTCATCAAATAATGTGCGCCATAATGTAACAGCTTATTCTTAATATGACGTGGGTAGGAGAAGGGGTTTACTGAAGTCCAAAAACTATGAACTACAAATATCTGAGTTAATAATCAAGATAGTGAAAATACGTACATAACAACACTTATTGAACATTACATTAGCAATAAGATTGGTTATATACCATATTTCGATATATAAATATTTTCTCTATGATGAATATTAACCAAGTGTAGGTGTTTATTCAGTTTTCAGCCTTCAGTATCATGTACCACATTATTCTAAGCTTAAAGTCCAAATAGTGATTTCAAGAAACCACTTTTATTTCGGAGATACATGCTAAATTCGTTGCGCGATGACTTCAACAATTAATATTTTACGATCTTGTTTCGAAAATGTTTTTTTTGTCCTATACCATACTCGATCTTCTTCATTCCACCCTAAAAATCATATTATTTATTGGCGGAAATCGGACTTGGAATGGTGGTTGTTAAGAGAGAGGGGTATATTCGAAAATTCAATATATCTTCGTTATTATGAGCCGGCTCATAAAATGTTTTGGGACCAATCTTGTTAAAATATTGCTGTTCTACATTTGTTGTTTTGTGAATTTTTTTTTCATAGCTCAAGCATTAAGCGAGTTATTTGTACTTTCTTGTTTTCTACCTTGAGTAACCCCCCCCCTCCCCTTTTATTCCTTGGCTTTTAGGTATAAATAGAGAATATGTTGTGAGATGAGATCACAAGCGTCTTATGCCAGCACATGGCAAATCTGCTTAGTTCACCCAGCCCTGAGTGAAGAACGTTTTATTAAGGTTACTTTCTAACTAGCTATTATGCCATCGGCAAAGTACGAAAGGGGCTATTATTTTTTATTTATTTTTCTGGAGGCAATTTGCCTGTTTTTACAGGTGTAATATATTAAGGGTTTTGTTTTGTTTTCTGAAACTAATTATGTAATATCACTTAAGGAATAATGAATTATATACAACAAGAGTACGTTCTTAATAACATTCGCTATTGATTCATATGCACTGCCGTTATTGTATGTATCCATTATTTAAAATAGTTGTCAGTGATAATACACGCAATTTTAACTACAAATATGACTGAGAATACTGCCCTGTTTCAATTATATATACTAATAGATATTTGGAGATCTGATAATGGCAATTTTGTTTTGTAGTGAATGCGGTGTGACAGGCAGTCAAAATGACAGATTTTTAAAGCAACTTTATTCCAACTAAAATAAAAAATTTATTGTCAATCAGGTTGCAACATTTAACCTTCAAATGATGTTTTTAATGTTATCAAATATAATTAATGCGGAATTAATACTACTAATCAACAGATTATTCGTTGAACTCAAACTGATTTGAGTAAATTATAATATAATGAAAAAATATTATTATTGAGTTTCATTATAAAATGGTCAAGGAGTTCGTACATTTATTGGCTTTTATTTGAGTTTAAAAAGTCCGTCAAACAGGGGCTGCGTAAACTAAGCAGATTTCCCACGGTAAGATTTACAATAGATAATTATACATACTGGTAACACCACCGCGAATATTTAGTGAATAGATACAAACAGTAATGAGAAATCGTTCAGTTACAAGTAAGTAAACAAACAGACCAGCCAACCTGAATTCTAGACTGGAAAGACAAATAATTAATGAAATATATCTGAATATAACGCATTAATTTTATTGAAAACAATTTTATTGAAAACAACTAAAGATAGTGCTGTAGTAATTTGTAATCAATCAGTTTTATCTCAATCACTCAAATTTTAGTAATCCAAGATCAAAGGCAGGGGGGGGGGGGGTACCGGAACGTATTTACATACAAAGTAAAATTTCAATGAAAACAATATTCCTTATTTAATAAGTGGTTCATGATATAACAGCTTATTATTTATATAACATGAGTAGGAGTAGGGGTTTACTGAAAGCGGAAAAGTATAAAATCCAAATAAATCGGTTAATATTCATGATGCAGAAAATAGTAACGATCAAACATAAATTGCGACCGCTAGAGCGTCAACAGACAAATATATACGTATATATATATATATACGTATATATATATATATATATATATATATATATATATATATAAAACGGACCTCATTTTCGTTATCTCCTGGGTAGGATCGATGGACATTTGAAGAAATTAGTCGTTATTAGTACGACCTCAATAGCTGATTTCCCTCAAGGGAAATATGCTAATAATTGTTGATGAATATAGGAATGTGCAATGAGGAATTGCACTCATAATGTGGCCAGAGATATATTAGTTCTGAAATAAGTCTTGGAACTTCACTTCGCTTGGAGAATCTTTTCTTCCTAACGTTTAGATGATACTGGGAAGTAGTTTTGCCTCTAGTGCCCAGAGCTGTTGTTATTGAATTCCTGCCACGTAGATGTAAATCGAAATTGCCCGTTTTCTCCGAAAGGTTGGTATTGGGACCAACCTTGCCAAGATGGCAATAAATCGAAATTGCCCGTTTTCTCCGAAAGGTTGGTCCCAATGAGCACTCGTCCATGCCTGTTTTAAGACATAGACTATATTATAAGTATCAAAATTGATCTACCTTGCTCCGAGTAGGTCCTCATCCTTGGAAAAAAGAAAATTGAGACAGAGGAATGCGTGGGATACTTGAGCCGTGGCAGGAATGCCCTCTGCCGTACTAACACTGATTACCGCACTTGCTCCTATTGGTTTAGATCTATTTGAACAGCTGAACGTGACATCTAGCTATCTGGATCAATTAGGTGAATGCCTCTAGTCGTGCAAAGCGGAATGCAGGAGATATACTCTTATCAATTAGAAGCAATAGTTAAAATAATAGGACTAGTTAAGAGTTCGGCAACGGTAATTATTTGTTTCGTTTTGTTTCTTACAGCTCCAACTTGTTCAAAAAGAAATATTTTCCCAGCTCAGTACATCTAACCATTCTTTATATTCAGGATAATATCTAGCTCACTCAGACTTCGCCATATATAAGTAACGAAGTCCGTCACGCTGGTGCTGCGTAAACTAAGCAGATTTCCCACACGAAGGTTTACAATAGATAAATATTCATACAGGTGAATAAATACAAAAGGTAATGAGAAATCTTTCAGTCAATATACAATAAAAGTTAATAATATCTACAACGAAAGTGGCTGAAATGTAAACAAACAGGCCAGCCAACCTCGTAGGGCTGAATAGATAGATACACCGGAAAGACAAACGATTAACGAAAAATATCTGAATATAACATACAATAAATATTGTTATATGTATTTATTCTCTATTTTCAATATTAACCGAGATATTTTCATTTTTATTAGGTGTGTGCGGATAACAGACGAGATGAGATGGGCTGAAGTCGGTTCTATTCGGAACTTTCCGCCGAAAGCTAGTTCGGCCGTTTCCGTAACTGTTCGGCTCTCGTGTAATTGGTTTAGAGACTCCTTACTACTACTGTTAGTAGGCAGATTTCTCTATTGTAAAACTTCACGTGGGAAATCTGCTTAGTTTACGCAGCCCCGGCGTGCCGGACTTTTTTTCTGCTTGCAGTATTCCTGGGAGCGGTATTTAATTTGTCCGAGTTCCTTCGACATGTCTGACTTCCACCTTTGAAATATGAGTTTTTGAAATTCTAGTTTCCAATGCTCTGGGGAGAAGTAGGTTACTGAAGTCGTCTCCAAATCCGCCATTTCACTACTTTGCAAATCAAAATGTGAAGGAAGCCAAACAGTTTTGAATTGCTAACTTAGGGAAATACAAATTATAACTGATTTTAATTATAGCAGAATCTACTGCTTTTTCAAATTCATGAGGGGTTAATATTTACCACCTTAGTTATTTTTTTAAGAAAAAGTTAAGTTCATGTAAATAATACGCAGATTATTTTTTCAGGATTAAGTCCTATAAAGAATAACAGAAAGGGTGGAACGTTTTGGGTACGTTTTGAATCGTGCCTTGTTATTATGAGCATCATTAGTTCAAGGTGATTCGAATGCAGATAATAGAGGAAGGATAAGACCATAAGCAGTTTCAAATGAAATTATACCTTTTCATATCTCCTGTATCATTTCCCACAAGGCCAGTCGAGTAATGGTATTAATTAATCAGGGATACGGAATTCCAGTCGTACGGAAATTGCTAATAGATACACGCAATTAATTTCAAGTTACATACCTTATTCAGTAAACAAATTATTTCTAACTATACACTACACTACTGGCGAGACATTTACCAGTACTTTTGTTAGGTACACATTGTGTTCTACTTTTTGAATTATAAATGTTTCATTAAGTATCGGACATCAGTGATTCAGTTCTGGTTATTAACGGGCTTCAGTTATCATTATTTAGGAAAGTGGAAGTTATTTTAGTAGAAAAAATAAATGGTATAATGTTTGGAAAAGAGATACCATTTGAATATAAGACAACTTCCCTAAGCAGCACCAGGAAGTATATAAATAGATCTAAAAATTATGTTGGTAAAAGCTTTGTTACCAATCATATGCAAGATACTCTCAATAACCACTTACAGTAGTTTAATGCTTTGGTGTGAAAGTGTGATCCTTCATTCCAAGCAGATCTCTAGACGAAATACACTTAGGCCGCTAACAGTGTAATAGTCACCAGGTGTATTTTACTTCGCGTGTTGATGGATCTCATAGCGTATGAAAGTATAAATTGAAGAAGACTCCCACCGTAGATGAGCGCGACTGAAATACCAAACCTGTTAGGGGTGGCAGTGGGGTGCCTGTGTCGGCTGTAGAGAAGACACATTTTCGACACTACCTGTCCGCCCGTCTGCCAGTCTTTACAAACGAATATTTTTTGTAGCAAGGGAATATAGCCGAAATACTGGACAGCATTTCTTGTCTATTCATTTAGTTTTTTAGTTAAATTTACTTTGGCCAACAGAGCAAGCCCGTGATTGGGGTCTAAGGTAGAAACACCAAGTTTTTGTATAGAATGTTGTCATTCTTCGTAAGATGATTTTGAATATAAATATGCAACCACATTTACATCACAAACATGTCTAAAATCCTCATTTAAGCTATTGATTATCTTTAAAAACAAATCAAAGGTGAAATAGACTAATAAAAGTCAGTCACGCAGGGGCTGCGTAAACTAAGCAGATTTCCCTCCTGAATTAAATAGATAAACCTACATACTGCTAACACAACACCACCGTGAATATTAAGTGAATAAATACAAACGGCAAATTTTAGTAGTCCAAGAATTTATTAAGGGGAGGGGTCACAAGAACATATTTGCATATTTGTATCTCATATACATAACAAAGGTCTCTGGAAAACAATATTTGGTATTTAAGCTTCGATTAATGTGGTTTATTATATATTAGAGTATTGTTTATGTAACACGAGTAAAAGTGGGGGTTTACGGAAGGCTGTAAACTGAAAAATGCAAATATCTCGGTTCATATTCAAGACAGAGAATAAATAAAATATGTATAGTACATTTAATTTGCAATAAGATTCATTCTATACACTTTTTCGATCCGACTTATAGTAAAGGAGATATTTCGAAATTTCAATATCCCTATCAGGAAATGAGGTCCGTTCAAAATTATATATATTATTAGCAATTCCAATATAGATCGCAACCAAACTGTGATATATAAGCTTTTCATACAAAACTCAAGGCTGATTCGTTAATGGCTGAAATCGAACAAGTTGGAGGGGGCGGTTATATGGAGAGAATTACGAAAATTCAAAATATCTCCGTTATTACACGTCGGAGCGAAAAAGTGTACAGAACAAATTTCATTAGGATGTATATAATACAATGTACTGTAAATATTGTTCTATATACATCTATTCTCTATTAACGGATATATATATATATATATATATATATATATATATATATATATATATATATAAAATTGTAACCTCTGTCTGTACATTGATTTTTTTCGCGAATTTTCACGATAACTTTTCGTTTCACACGTCATAGACACCATAACTGCATTTTGTTTCTTTCGTGTATGTTTGTTTGTTTGTTTGTTTGTTACCTTTTCACGCATAAACGGCTGAACCGAATTTTATGAAATTTGGTATGTATATTGCTACTAACCCAACTTAGACTTTAGGCTATATTAAAATTCTCTGAGACGAACAGGAGTGGGGGTAATAAGGGAAGCCAGAAATTAAAAATAGCGATATTTCGTTTCCTATTAGTTTTTCGGCAAATATGAACATAACAAAAGTTGTTTATTTTGTTATTTAGAGTAACTTTTGTTATATACACTTTTTTCGTATACCGAATTATAAACGAGATATACGCGTAAACCTATAGCGGAAGTGAACAATTTTATTTAGGACAAAAGATCCAACCGAAATAAATAAAACTCGGTATATGTATTATCACTAACGCTTTAATTATAACAAACCATACCAACATTTCTAGAGACGGGCAGGAGTGGGGGTTATAAGGGATGCCAGAAATTAAAAATAGCGATATTTCGTTTCCTATTGGTTTTTCGGCAAATATGAACAGAACAAAAGTTGTTTATTTTGTTATTTAGAGTAACTTTTGTTATATACACTTTTGTTTTATAACCATGTATAAACGAGATATACGCTAAAAACTAAAGCGGGAGCAACTATTTTATTGGGCACTAACGGTAGAACCGAACTTAACAACACTCGGTATGTAAATTAGCATTAATTCTTCCATGATTATAAGCAATATTAAAATTTTTAGGTTAGAACGGGAGTGGGGGGGGGGGGTTATAAGGGAGGCCTGAAATAAAAATTCGCGATAATTCATTGTCTATTTGTTTTTCGGCAAAGAAGGTCATAACAAAAGTTGTTTACTTTGTTATTTAGATTAACTTTTTTTTTTTTTTATACATTTCTCCAGGAGCAATGTGTGGAGCAAGTAATTTGCGTAGAAATATTGATATGCTCAACAATTCATTCCTATTTGAACTATCAGGTACCTCAGCTGGAAAAATTAATTCAAATCAATGTTAATATGTTGTCCTTAATAGCTGAAATCTATGCATAATGCACAGGAGACGGGAAATATGCCAATTTGGAGGACAGTGAAGACTTACATAAACAATTAATTTTTTTATTAACAAATGCCAACAACGGGTATTAACCCTAAACACTGGGACGGGTAAATGTCCAAATATTGTGCAAAGTAAAGCCTTGCCAAAAAAATACCATCACCATTCAGCCTCAATCAATCAATTCCCGGGCGAAGCCGGGTATCTGAGCTAGTATATATATATATAGACATCTCCTAGGTCATATCGATGGACATTAGACGGAACTTTTCGAAAATCGTTTCATGAGTAGAAGTTCAATAGATGGTTTTCCTTAAGGAACATTCCCTGAAATTATGTATCACCTATGGATTGAGCATAAAAAACGGTTTAGATTTTCTACTGGATTCTATTTCGAAACGCTGTGTTGCAGAACGCTTAAATGCAATGAATAAATAAAATGAGTAACTAGTTTACTATTTTAAACCATTTTTATCAAGTTCGCAACCAAACAATATTTTTAAAAGCATATAACAAGCTGTTTTAAATGATTGTGTCCCGAACCCTTCCAGAAGAGCGGCTATTTTTTCGTTTTCTTTTTAGCTTCGCAGGACGAATATCGTGGCCTTCCAGCAGAAGCATTTGCTAGCGACTTATTTCCTTATAAGTGATTGATAGTAATCACTTCGTTGACGTAATAAAGGTGTCGAGGAGGAGGATTAAATCAGCCCCCAACTTCTGCACCAGGAAGAAACAGGGCATCTGATTGGATGAATTCGGCACAGGAGGGGGAAAATACCAAATATGGATTTGAAAGGACTTTTTTCACATGTAATACGTTCGAAAGGATGTCATCAATAAAGATTATATTTCCTTGATACCGTGTTCTATATTTAAACGATTCATATAATGTTAAAGGTAAAATTTGTGAACGAACCAGTCGGAGGGCGGGGATTTAGGAGACATAAAATGAAAAGTTCAACTTATGACCGTTACTTTGGCTCACCTCTAAAAATTTTATAAGATCAGTCTTGTTAATCATTTGATTTCCTGAAATGGTTGTTCCATACATTTTTTCTCTAATTTGAATGCTGAGTGACCTATTTGCAATTTTCTTTTTCAATCCTCGTTTGAGATTTTGAGTAAACAATTGGGGCACTAATTACCAACTTAAATTTCAAGTCGTGTTAAAATAGGCTTCTTATTACTGGATAAATAGAAAGACGAATTTGAGATGACGCCATCAGCATGCCATTCAGGTTAATATTCAGCCTTTTAGTAGATTTCCCTCCAGGGAAATGAGGCCCGTTCAAAACTGTGGGTATATATATATATATATATATATATATATATATATATATATATATATATATATATATATATGTGTGTGTGTGTGTGTGTGTGTTGAGGGGGAGAATTTAGAAATTCGAAATATCTCCGTTACTATAATTGGAGTCGAAAAAGTGTATAGATTGAATCTTATTGTAAATTAAATGTACTATAAATATTGTCCTATACATATATTCTCTATCTCCAACATTAACCGGATATTTGCATTTTTCAGTTTTCAATCTTCAGTAAACCCCCACTTCTACTCGTGTTACATAGAGAATACTCTGTTAAACAATAAACCACATTATTCGAAGCTTAAATACCAAATATTGTTTTCCAGTGACCTTTATTATATGAGATAGATGCAAATATGTTCTTGTGACCCCCCCCCCTCACCCACCGGTCTTAAATTCTTTGTCTACTAAAAGTTGATTGATTGAGATAAAAATTATTCTGATTCTTTATAAATTACAGTACTAGATATATTAAATAGCTTTCAATAAAAATAATTCCATATTCTGATATATTTCATTAATTGTCCTTCTTTCCAGTGAGCCGTTGGCAGACCTTTTTGTTTACATTTGAGACGCTTCCCGCCGGGTGGGGAAGGATTTGTTATTACCGTTTGTATTTATTAACTTAATATTTGCGATGGTCTTGTGTTAGCAGAAGGTCGGTTTATTTATCCATTATACATTCACGAAGGAAACCTGCTTAGTTTACGCAGACCCTGCGTGACGGACTTTTTTGAATTCTAAAAAGGTAGTCATTTAATAGACTGAAATTGTATGAGATTTCCAAAGACCCATTAAAATCAAATACATTAAAAAAATAATAATAATGATTAATCAATTAAGAAACTCGTATTCACTCATAAGCTGAAAAGCGAAGTCTGAAAATTGCCACCCTTGTTTTCCTCCTGTATAGGCGGAAAATCGTTCGAACCGCGAAAATCCATTCAACCGTTGACGAGGTTCAAGCGGAAAAGCAAATGAAAAATCGGAAACAGGCATTAGCCATCGGTGGAAAGGGTGGGATGCTTGAAGGTCAAAAGCAGGCTGGGGGGTGGGGGCATCAGTGGTGGAGTTGGCACCCAATGGACGATTGAAATCATAGACCAAGAAATAATTTATTGCGTTTATTCTGTTAACACTTACTAACTTCACTATTAAGTGAATAAATACAAACTATATCTAGTACTGTATTTTATAATGGATCAGAATAACTTTTATCTCAATAAGTCAAATTTTAGTAGTCCAGGAGTTTAAGACCGGGGGGGGGGGTTACAAGAATATATTTGCATGTATCTCGTATAAGAAAGGCCTCTGGAAAACAATATTTGGGATTTAAGGTTGGAATAATGTGGTTTATTATATAGCAGAGTATTGTTTCTGTAACACGAGTAGAAGTAAAGGTTTACTGAAGGTTGAAAACTGAAAAATGCAAATATCACGGTTAATATTTAAGATAGAGAATAAATGTATATAAAAATATTTATAGTAAATTTAATTTGCAATAAGATTCATTCTAACAGTTTTTCGTAGTTTGGTAACGATCAAACAAAAATTGCAACCTCTAGAGCGGTAACAGACATATATAATATATATACGTATATATAGTTTTGAACAGACCTCATTTTCGTTATCTTCTGGGAAGGATCGATGGACATTTGAAGAAAAATTTCGAAAATACCGTCATGACTATGACCTCAAAAACTGATTTCCCTTAAGAGAAATCTGCTAAAAGGACAGAACATTCTGTAAATTTCTTTGAGAATGTTTGATCAGCATATCCTAGATTGCACCTATGATAGGGTCTGAATTGTCGGAAAGCGGCGGAAACGAACTAACCGTTAGCTTTGTGATCTGACAAAAGAGCCGGAGGTCGTCCATTTCATTAGGCTTAGAAGTGGCGATGAGCTGTCTATATAGTGGCGAAGTAAAATTTGGTAGATTATATTGATGGTGTAGTTATGCTGAATAAGAAGGATATATATGCATCAAAATAAAGTCCACCACGCAGGGGCTGCGCAAACTAAGCAGATTTTCCACGTAAAGTTATACAATAGAGAAATCTCGATACGAGTGCCGAACAGTTACGGAAACGGCCGAACTAACTTTTGGAGGAAATTCAGGACTTGAACCGATGTTAGCCGATCTCATCTCTTCCGTTATCCGCACACACTTAATAAAAATATCTCGGTTAATATTCAAGATAGATAATAAATGTATATAACAAATTTATAGTAAATTTAATTTGCAATAAGATTCATTCAATACAATTTTTCGATCCGACTTATAGTACCGGAGATATTTCGAATGTTTGAAAATTCTCCCCTCTAACCCCCCTCCCACCTCTTCGGTTTCAGCTATTAATGAATTTGATCTTTATTTTTACATAAAACGTTGAAATATCGAGTTTGGTAACGATCTTTGGTAGGAGAACTTTGAACGTTGGAGTAGATGATCTGCAGAATAAAGATACTACATAATTTAGTATGGAAGCAAATTCTTATGAATCAATAAAAATGGACACAAGTGTTTCTGATTCCTTTGCATTTGCAGACCGAAATAAAAGAAATGATAGATTTCGCGTTAATAAACAACCAAAACATCAAGTCAAGACACGATATTAGCTGAATCTTAAAATGTACAAAATTGAATCAATGCTTTCGATGTATGTATTTTTAGTTTACAACGGCAAGAAAGAAGTCCTCTTTTCTCTCGTCTGTAATCGAAATTTTCTGATAGGTAATTTTTCAAAAATCGCGTCACGAGTACGACATCAATAGCTGATTACTCTTAAGGGAAATCTGCTAGCATACGCTTCACTCTTACTGACTGTTTATCCAAACGGTACATTGACATTGATATACTAAAACAGCTGTAGTATATAAATAAATAGAGTTACCTTGTGTGAAAATGATGGACTCTCGGCTTACATCCAAATGATGTAGAGACGGTCCGGAAAGTGACGCACAACTAAAGAAGTTCTCAGAAGCAGACACAAAGCCGATAATGGTACGGAGTAAATAAGGGTCCGAAAACGAGTATAATGTAGCTAGGCTCCCTTTAACTAAGTGGCAGCAGGTTGACTCCGCCTTCGCGTAGCCGGCTTAACGTAACTACATCATTTATCAAATCTCCACTGTAATCGCGGATCAACAAATCAACGAATATTAATCGCAGCCCACAGATAAACACATTCTCCTAATTCGCCTGCTTGACTGTATTTTATTTTTACTGAAGTTCAAAGAATGAGTGCTCATTAAGTTCCCCCAAGATCGAGTTTAGCCTCTTCAGTATTAGCAGATTTCCTTTAAGGGAAATCAGCTATTGAGGTTGTACTCACAACGCGATTTTCTAAAAATTTCTTCAAATGTCCATCGATCCTAGGATCCTAGGAGATGACGAAAATGAGGTCCGTTCAAAATTGTACATATATATATATATTGTCTATTAATGCTCTTGCGGTCGCAATTTTTGCTTGATCGTTACCAACCTCGATATTTAAACGTTTTATGTAAAAATAAAGATCAAGTTCGTTAATGGCTGAAATTGGACGAGTTTAGAGGGGAGGATTTTCGAAAATTCGAAATATCCCCGTTACTATACGTCGGATCTAAAAATTGTATAGAAACAACATTATTACAATTTAAATTTACTATAAATATTATTATATACAACTATTCTCAACTCCTGAATATTAACCAAAATATTAGCATTTTTCAGTTTTCAGCCTTCAGAACTTCCAGTTCTATTCATGTCATATTAACAATAAGCTGTTATTTCATGAACCACTTCATTACAAGGTTAAATACCAAATATTGTTTTCATTGAACTTTTACTTTGTGAGATATATGCAAATACCTCACCCCTTCTTTTGTTCTTGGATTACTAAAATTTGAGTGATTGAGATAACACTGATTCTAATTCATTAAAAATTACAGCACTATCTTTAGTAAATTGTTTTCAATAAAATGTGTTATATTCAGATATATTTCATTAATTATTTGTCTTTCCGGTTTATATATCCATTCAGTGCTATGATGTTGGCTGGCCTGTTTGTTTACAATTCAGCCGCTTTCCGTTGTAGAGATTATTAACTTGAATTGTAAATTCACTGAAAGATTTATAATTACCGTTTCTATTTATTCACTTAACATTCGCGGTAGTGTTACCTGTATGTATATTTATGTATTCTAAACCTTCGCGTAGGAAATCTGCTTAGTTTACGCAGCCCTTGCGTGACGTATTTTTGTACATAAAGCTCGAAATATGCATTTTCTCTAAAAAAAGATGCCCCTGATCAGATGGTACGGTGGTAGAAGCTCTCTTTGCGTACTTACTCTTTAGAAATACATATTTTAAATTTGAAAATAACTGAGATATGAACTGAATTTAACAACTTACTGATCCACCGCATTAAAAAATTGGAGATGGTATTTTGGTGTGCAACACAGCTATTATAACATCACAAGTATAATGCCTTAAAAATATTATGTTTCCTTTATTAATATGTTAAGTTGTAGGAAATGTATGATAAAATCATGTGTCAATTCGTAGCGAATTCTGAATTCTTTTCGACTTTTTTTAGCAAGCTAATTAAGGTGCTTCATTCAAGAAGCTTCTATTCACCTTTGATTCCCATCTTCCCACATACGTTGTATGAAAAGGGATACAGTAGTCTATCAGAGCAAATAAGATAAGGATTTGCCTTACTAGCTTAAAGGTATCCCCCACCATGATTCTCCAAGGCCTGTTGCATTGCTGATTTATTTTATTAACTTTATTACCCAATGGCGACAGTTATAAATTCCTCTTGAAAATTAAATCATTTTCAAAATAAGCAAGGAAAACGAGAATTCATTTAGTGTTTCAAGGTGATTGCACATCAAATTGCCAAAGACGAGGTTACGAAAACTATTGACCTTAATCTTTGAACGTCAATCCTTAGATTATGGGGCATTAAAAAGATATTAAGCATTAAGCTACCTACAGCAATATAACAAATGTTATATTATGTCCCGTATTAATAATAATAAGCTATCAATTGTTTTGCACAATCCATAGGTTTCTATTACTTTCATTCATTTAGAGCATATGTGGGCAACCCCCGCCCCGTGGTATGGCCAGCGAGACATTTTGAAAAACAGAATTAAACAAAAAAAGTCCGTCACGCAGGGGCTGCGTAAACTAAGCAGATTTCCCCTGTGAAGTTTTACAATAGAGAAATCTGCATACTGGTAACACAACACCACCGTGATTAGATAATGAGAAATCTTTCAGTTAATTAAAATAAATTCCCAACTGAAACGGCTTCTGAATTGTAAGAATAATTTATATTTTAATAACTCAAATTTTAGTAGTCCAAGAACTAAAGAAGGGGGGGGGGCGGATGAACAGAACGTATTTGCATAAATCTCACAAAGTAACGAAGGTAAGGTAAGGTTAGAAACGACAGGTTAGAAGAAGCTTCCGCCTGAGCCGAGAAATGACGAAGATGGCCGACGTAATCCGAACTATACCCGACCACAGACTTCATAAAAATGCAAATATCTCGGTTAATATTCAAGATAGAGAATAAATGTGTATAACAATATTTATAGTAAATTTAATTTTCAATAAGATTGGTTCTATACAATTTTTCGATCCGATGCATAATAACGGAGATATTTTGAATTTTCAAAAATCCCCCCTCTAAACCCCCCCTCCCTCTGGTCCGATTTCAGCCATTAACGAACTTGATCTGTCTTTTTACATAAAACGGTTAAATATCGAGTTTCGTAACGATCAAACAAAAACTGCGACCGCTAAAGCGTTAACAGACAAATATATATATATATATATATATATATATATATATATATATATATATATATAATTTTGAGCGGACCTCATTTTCGTTATCTCCTGGGTAAGATCGATGGACATTTGAAGAAAATTTTCGAAAATCGCGTCATGAGTACGACCTCAGTATCTGATTTCCCTCAAGGGAAATCTGCTTATATTACACTACTTACTCCAAATGAGGAAGATGAGGAGAGATTTGTGCGTTTGGCAGTACTTTTATAACAAGATAAAATTTATACAATATTATAAGATTTATAGGAGAACAGTTCTTTTCAATGATGAAAGTTAATAAATTAAAACATTGTACAAGGCTGACTGATGATAATTTGGAAAATTCTTTTCTTCTTTGTAACAGTGGAATTAATCCGATCATCGGTGGATTAGTTTCCCAAATTCAAGCCCAAGTGTCTCATTGATTTCGGCGACGCTTTTTTACTTTCGTTGTTTGTAATAATTACAAATTTTACGATTTAATTATGATGTTGTGCCTACTTTTTTCATTTCATTTTGTTATTTTAATAAATTTTATTATAATTACATTGTCGTATAACTTTATTTATGATATATATCGTTAAAAATTATGAACACTACTTTAAGCACTACTTTAAAAAGCGGCCCGCGAACGTATTAGCACACTAAAGATTGGCCCGCAACATGTCAAAGGTTGCCCATACCTGATATGGAGGATACCGACCAATGAAAGTGAATACAATAGAGCGAGGGATTTGCAAAAACGGTTGAATCAATTATAGCAATCATGATTTTGTAAGTGTAGCTGTATTAAATGATAGTTTTTGTGTTTTACAATACTCATATTTTTTAAAGGTTGTTTGAATTGAGTAAATTAATACCAATTAACATGACGGATGACAAAAATTTAAAACTCATCTATTTGAGTACCTTGACAGCAATGCTAGGCGAAGTAGAGATGATGTCCTCTAACTCGAGTCGACTTTAACCCTGTAAACGGAGTTTTACTTCTCTGCCCATAAACTAATGATATTCTCTTTCAAATCTCGAAAGGTCCGTCACGCAGGGACTGCGTCAACTAAACAGATTACGCACTTGAAATTCCGCAATAAATAAATCTACATACAGGTAACACTTAACAACGCAGTCAATCTTAAGTGAATAAATACAAACGGTAATGAGAAATCTTTCAGTCAATTTTAATAACCTCAAAAGTGTTTGAATTGTAAACAAACTGGTAAGCCAACCTCTGTCTGGCTCAATAGATTGAAATAATCTTCACCAAAAATAAAAACAATTACTGAAATATATCTGCATATAAAGTATTAATTTTATTGAAAACTATTTACTGTAATTTATAATAAATCAGAATATTTTTTATCTCAATCACTCAAATTTTAGTAATCAAAAACCTTAAGATGGGGGGGGGGGTGATCAACAGAACATACTTGCATGTATCTTGTATTAATAAAGGTCTCTTGAAAAAAATATTTGGTATTTAACCTTTGAATAAAGTGGTCTATTATATAACAGAGTATTGTTTATATGGCATTAGTAAGAGTAGGGGTTTGCTGAAGGCTGAAAAATGCAAAATACCTCGGTTAATATTCAAGATAGAGAATACATATATAGAACAATATTTATTGTGCATTTAACTTGCAATAAGATTAGTTCTATACCTTTTTTCGATCCGGCTTATACTAACGGAGATATTTCGAATTTTCGAAAATCCTCCCAATAACCCCCCCCCCTACCTCTGGTCCTATTTCCGCGGTTAAAGAACTTGATGTTTCTTTTTACATAAAACGATTTCGAGTTTGGTAACGATAACACAAAAATTACGACCGCTAGAGTGGTACAGACAAATATATATATATATATATATGTGTATATATATATATATATATATATATATAGATAGATAGATAGATATTTATATACAGTTTTGAACGGGCCTCATTTTCGTCATCTCCTGGGTAGGATCGATGGATATTTGAAGAAATATTTCGAAAATCGCGTCATGAGTACGACCTCAATAGCTGATTTCCCCTAAGGGAAATCTGCTAAAAGGATGAACCACTTTATTCGAAGCTTAAATAACAACTATTGTTTTCAATGAACTTGTGCTCAAATACGTTAGAATCCGCACGAAATTGTTTAAGATGGTGACAGTGTGTCAGGCATGTATGGACTGTAGAGACAAGAATTTAGGGGATAGCCATAATGGTTGGGGGGAAGGGGGGTCTATCTATCTACATATATCTATATATATATATATATATATATATATATATGGGGTTGTTGTTTTTTGGAGGTTTGGTCAGTGTTGGTGAAAAAATCTTAGTTCATTCCAATATTTCGAGAATATTTATTTTCTCTTCTTCAGGGCAAGAGTAAAGATACTTAAAAACTATTGTACATGACATGATGTGGTTTATTACACAACCGAGTCATTCGAAGCTTAAATACTACGTATTTTTTTCAAGAAACATTTATTATATGAGATACATGCAAATTTGTTCTGGTGAGGGATGAGATAAAAATTATTCTGATTCATTATAAATTACAGTACTAGCTATAGTAAATAGATTTCAATCAAATTAATACGTTGTATTCAGATATATTACAGTAATTGTTTTTCTTTCCGGTAAGAAGTTGGGAGAACTGTTTGTTTAAATTTCAGATTCTTTCCGTCGGGAGGTTTCTTATTATCGTTTCAATTTATTCACTTAATATTCATGGTGGTGTTGTGTTACCGTTATGTAGATTTATCTATTGTTAAACTTCACGAGGGAAATCTGCTTAGTTTACGCAGCCCCTGCGTGACGGACGTTTTTTCTCTTCTAAGGCATTTTCCCTGCTCAGTTAATGTTCATTACAAAAGAATATGAAATGAAGTGTAGGACAGATATTGCAAATTCCATACACAGTAAAATTCATGAATAATGGCGTTACCTTTTTATAAATGTAATAGGAAAGAGGGTCCTCTGTAGCATGTGTGTAGGGGGTTAATGAGCAGCAGGCCAGAAGTTATTGTTATTGATTTTTCAGGCATTTCGGGGCTGCCTATTAGGAAGAGGGGCCGGCTGGCCAGACATTTACCCAGCAATACACGAATAAAACGGTTGGGACTGACCACATTAAACTGTTCCAAAAAATTATCGTGAATGGAGAAAGTTTACCAATATTCCACATTTGATGTTGACTGCTCCAAAAGAAAAAATCTATTTAAGCAAATATTAGTAATCACTTGAAAATCCACTTAAAGGACACCTTCAGAAGTTTTGTCGACAAGTGGACTGAAACAGTCTCCAACCGTAAAATACAATTTGGATTAGTTTTTATTAGTCATAATTGTATTTGTAAAAAAATCATTGCTCACCTAATTTTAACAGATTTCCCAAAGGGAAATCAGCTATTGAGGTAGTACTCATAGGACTACTACGAGACGATATAAATGAGGTCAGTTCAAAACTGTATATACATATTTGTCTGTTACCGAGCTAGTGTTCACAATTATTGTTCAATCGTTACCAAACTCGATATGTAGTCGTTTTATGTAAAAAGAAAGATTTAGTTCGTTAACGGCTGTAATTGGGCAGGACGAGGGGAGGTTTAGAGGAGAGAAATTTCGAAAATTCGAAATATCTCTGTTACTATACGTCGGATCGAAAAATTGTGTAAAAACAACCTTATTACTTATTAATTCACTCAAACTATTACCTTATAATTCACTTAATATTGACGGTGCTATTGTGTTACGATTATGTAGATTTATCTATTGTTAAACTTCACGCGGGAAATCTGCTTAGTTTACGCATCCCTGTGTGATGGACTTTTTTAGTATTCAGCCCTCAGCAAAGGCCCCACTTCTACTCATATCACATAAATAATACTGTGTTATATAATAAACCACTTTTTTCGAAGCTTAAATACCAAATATTGTTTTCAAGAGGCCTTTATAATACGAGATACATGGAAATATGTTCTGATGATTCTCCCCCTCCCCGTTTTAAGTTTTTGGACTACTAAAATTTGATTGATTCAGAAACAAATTGTTCTGATTCAGTTTAAATTGCAGTACTAGATGTAGTAAATATTTCAATAAAGTTAATATGTTCAGATATATTTCAGTAATTGTTTTTCTGTGAAGAATATTTCTTTAAATCTGAAGAATATTTCTATCTATCTGTTGTCAAACCTGTTTGTTTACAATTCAGAAGCTTTCCGTTCGGAGGTTATTACAACTGACTGAAAGGTGTCTCATTACTGTTGGTATAATAAATAAAGGGGATTAAGGGAATAACCCTTAATATTCATAGTGGTGTTAAGTGTTACCAGTATGTAGATTTATCTATTGTAAAACTATATGAGGGGAATCTGCTTAGTTTACGCAGCCCCTGCGTGATGGACTTTTATAATATATGCGCTAATTATACACGCGAATGTATAATACGAGATTGGAAGGTTTTGCGCAATCAAGGCAGATTGGAGAGCAGGACGCAGTGATCAAATGATCCATTTCGCCAATCCTAATCGCTTGCTTCCTTCTAGTTTTCTCAAGCCCATTATTAAATAGAGCGAATTAGAGTAAATAGAGATACTGTCCCTGTCCCTCGGCTCCATCGTTTAAACGACACAGACACGCCGCTCTCTTCAATGCAACACACTGCAATCCACCATAGAGCACATTCGTGGAATTATGCGAATAATATTATGGTTCAGGCATATATAACGTCAGTAATTTCATAAATATTTAATTTATTCAAAATAATACCGGCAGTCAAGTGAAAAACAGAAGAGAGCGATCACTTTTCATAGGCCATCATTGCAGCCCATGGAGGATTTTCTGTCCTAAATCAGCGATATTACAGACCCACTTCTTTATTCAAATAGCTACTTTAATGTATCACGGTGCTGAGTTACACACTAGGAAGATGGATAGAAATTCAGCATAAAAGTACTTCACGCAGGAGCAGATTTTTCAAGTGTTCAGTGAATGACCGGCTAATAATATGATTTCACCTTCTATTAGCAGATTTCCCTTAAGGGAAATCAGCTATTGAGGTCGTACTCATGACGCGATTTTCGAAATATTTCTTCAAATATCCATCGATCCTACCCAGGAGATGACGAAAAATGAGGTTCATTCAAAATTATATTATATGTATTTCTCTGTTAACTCTCTAGCCGTCGCAATTTTTGTGTGATCGTTACCAAACTCGATATTTAATCCTTTTATGTAAAATGGGAGGTCAAATTCGTTAATGGCAGAAATCGGACGTGTAGGAGGAGGGGTTTAGAGGAGGGAATTTCGAAAATTCGAAATATCTCCGTTATTATACATCGGATTGAAAAAGGGCATAGAATTGATCTTATTTCAAATTGAATGCACTATAAATATTGTTATATTCATTTATTGTCTATCTTGAATATTAACCGAGATATTGGCATTTTATAGTGTTCAGCATTCAGCAAACACCTACTCCTACTCATGTAACATAAACAATACTCTGCTATATAATACACCATTCAATTCGAAGCTCAAATAACAAATATTTTGTTCAAGAGACCTTTATTATAAGAGATACATGCAAATACGTACTGTAGCTTTTAGTTCTTGGATTACAAAATTTGAGTGATTCAGATAAAAATTATTCTGATTCAGTATAAATTACAGTATTAGATATAGTAAACAGTTTTCAATAAAATTAATATGTTATATTCAGATATTTTACAGTAATTATTTTTCTTTCCGGTGAAGAATACTTCTATTTATCTGTTCAGATCTGAGAGGCTGGTTGGTCTGTTTGTTTACAAATCAGACGCTTTCCGTTGGGAGGTTATTAAAATTGACTGAAAGGTGACTCATTACCGTTTGTATTTATTCCCTTAATATTCACGGTGGTGTTGTGTTACCAGTATGTACATTTATCTATTGTAATACTTCATGTGGGAAATCTGCTTAGTTTACGAAGCCAAATGTTCAAATCAAATAAGTTGCTGTAATCATCTTCCAACATTTAGTGATTTTTTTTTTTTAATAGGAAATTTAAAATGTAGAATGAAGTCCAATGCACACTATAAAATGAATTGGTAGTTTTACAATTATATTAAACTACATTGTGAAGTCATGCGCCAAGCTATTAGAGATCTCATCAGCCATCTAATCAAACTCAGCGTGGGACGTTGACTTAATAGTGGTAGGGTATGTTGAAAGTTACCCTGCCTAGTTTGATGGACGTTTAAAAACTAGGATTTGCCATGAAGGAAGTTTAGCAAATGCAGTTTAAAATACTATACTATGGCAACTAACGTAATTTTAAAAATATGTTATATATTATCTATGTGAGAGTACATTGTGGTGCGGCCTAAAAATAGAATTAGGCAACATAAACGTTTCTTTTTAGTTTTTTTGACCGAACCTCTACGACTTCACTCCATACTTCACGGTTCATCGTTCAACTCTCTCTGATGGTTATTTATTAATGTTTACTACTAAATTCAACGGGTTGCCTAAAGGCTGCTGGCACAAAACTTTTATTTAGTGGGCTTTTCATTGAATAAATTCCTTTCGCTCAAGCAGGAATCGGACCGACGATCTAGAGATTATTAATACTAACGCCTTAACTCACATGGCTAACCTGAGCCTCCGTTTTAGTACAAACTATCTTTATCATCTAGGAATTGATGAAAATTGAAATACTAGTTACATAAACTTCAGCCTGTTAACAAGGGAATTTCGTACCACATTCATGAACCATGCCAACGCGTACGGGCCATTCAAATATTGAGTTCAACTCGTAGAGATCACGACGTCAGATCAACAATGAACACAACTACTATTTGAATAATCGCAACCGGTTTTTTAACAGATTTCCATTAAGTGATATCTGCTATTAGGGTTGTGCTCACGGTGACATTTATTTCTGAAAATATTCCTCAAATATTCATCTATCCTATCTAGGAAATGACAAAAATGAGGTCCATTCAAAACTGTAGATATAAATATATATATATATATATATATATATAGATATATATATATATATTCTAGCTGTCACAATTATTGTTTAATCTTTACCAAACTCGATTTATAGTCGTTTTATGTAAAAAGAAAGATCAAGTTCGTTATCGGCTGAAATCGGACTAGGGGAAGGGGGTTTAGAGGGGAGGAATTTCGAAAATTCGAAATATCTTTGTTACAATACGTCGGATCGAAAACGTGTATAGAAGCAATCCTATTGGAAATTAAATTTACTATAAATATTGTTCTATGTCTATTTTTCGTATAATGAGTACCATCCGAGATATTTGGATTTTATAGTTTTACGCTCTCAGTAAACCCCCACTCCTACTAGTGTCATATTAATAACAAGCTGTTATATCATGAACCACTTCATTACAAGGTTAAATACCAAATATTGTTTTCAACAAAGCTATGGACAAAGGTCCATTCTTAATTATATATACTTGTCTTAACAGTCTAGCGATCGCAATTTTGTTACCAAAAGTGATATATAATGGTTTTATGTGAAATTGAATGTCAAATATAAGTGTTGTTATATCCGTATTTTCTGTGTCATGAATATCAACCAGATAATTGCATATTTTAGTTTTCAGACCAGTAAACCCAACTCCCACTCATATCATATTATCAATAAATTGTTATATTATGAACCGTTTTTTTGGAAACATAAATGCCAACATTGTTTTCATTGAACTTTTACTTTGTGGGGTATATGCATGACATCATCAAGTAATAGTTTAAGTTCTTAACTCAAAAATGTTTATTAGAGCTATACCATACTCGATATATAAATATTTTATTCAATACTAAAGATTATATTAGTTAATAACTGAAACCTGGTGAGGAATAGGGGGGGGGGTTAGAGGGGGGCTTCGAAAATTCTTAATATCTCCGTTATTATGAGCCGTATCGAAAAATGTTATAGAACCAATCTTGTTAAACTATTGATGTTCTGCAATTGTTGACTAGAAGTCGGGAATTAACATTTGTAATTCCATACTAGAGAATAACTTTCTAACACTCTAGCCTAATTTGTTACATACAATTTGTTTTGGATGAACCTAATAATACCCAATATATTGATGAATTTATTATTTGACTTTTAAGTTCTTTTGCTGGCAGTGTTAACTAAATACTAAATAGTCCATTGTACTCTAAGTCATTTCCTTCCTACGAATTCCAAAAAAATGTTTAATCTGCTCAGTTAAGGCAGCCCCTCCGTGACGGACGATTATCACATTGCAACATTCAAATTCTTCTGTTTAAATAAAAATGACTCGTGAATATATAAGTTTAACAGAAATAAATGAATACAAAAGATTTGTATTAAATTCAAGATTCTATATTGTAGGAAACATGTTAATCAGGATAATAGTTATTTATTATACAAGTGACGAAAGTAGATCATTTTACAACTCGAGTGAAACGTTTACCCACACGAGCCAAGCGAGTGTGGTAATTTCACGAGAGTTGTAAATTCTACTTTCGTCACGAGTGTAATATTAAATTTTTTCTGTAATCATCATTTTTTGTGTAATACATGATCAGATCTAACCAGAATATGAACAAAATTAGGATGTTGTGAAGATTATGGTATGTTTTGGTAGGTTATAAGCATGGTTGTGAAAGGTTATAAGCATAGTTATAAAACAACTAGTGATGATTGTGAAGTAGTGCAGTTATAAACAAGGAAGGTAATTATTATTATATTTAAATTTTAAAATATATTGATTATTTCCACCAATAATTTATTCACATTTCAATTTATTTTGTTAAAATAAATTCTTACAATGTTAAGAAACATTTAAAAGCATTTAATTTCCAACTTCAAATTATTTTTTAATTTATACTTATTACTAATTAAGAAGGCAATTCACTTTCTTCACTCTATTGCAAAATGTTTCACTTTCTTCACTCATTTCAGTTTAGTAATGTTACCATTATTCAACGATTACAGAAAAAAAAAAAATTTAATCTGCTTAGTTAAGGCAGCCTCTCCGTGACGGACGATTTTCACAATGCAACATTCAGATTCTTCTGTTTAAATAAAAAATGATTCGTGAATATGTACGTTTAATAGAAATAAATGAATACAAAAGATTTGTATTACCTTCAAGATTCTATATTGTAGGAAACATGTTAATCAGGCTAAAAGTATTATCGATATTTTATGACGGAGATGATTGAAGGTAGTTATAAAATCACTTGTTCATGCAATAAGGTTGATGCACCTCGATTATCTCTTCTCAATTACCTCTCTGTACCGTTATTACGAATTACAGGCACGACAATGTAGCAAAAATTGTCCACAGGAAATTAGCATGAAAATATCTATTTAATAATAAGTGTATTGTTAGCAAACATTACATTCTGAAATGTAATGAATGTACCACTAATATTAGAAGCAGAAGATTATCAACTTTTGAGTAAGACTATTCTAATTGACTAAATTATTATGGCACATAGATTGATCACGTGATTAATCAGGCTACTCAATCATTTAAAACGCACTCGATGGATTTCTATAACATTTTAAATTAGTGTGCCAATCTTTCCAACATTCAACAGGTAATACATTGACTATATCGAAATCCTTTTAACGGAACGTTATTTACTGCATTGAGACCATATCTTCCTGGCATTATCTTCGTTACTAGTGGTTTCATCTAAACAAAATATAAAATAAACTAGACAACAGATTGTATTGGGAATGTGTTATTAGTTCTAAAATGTTGTTTTCAATCATGGGTTTAAAAAATTTGACATCCAAGTTCTGTTGACAAGTGGTATTACAAGATTATGGCTAGTGGGATTAAACATTTTTTTTTTTTTTTGAATTCGTAGGAAGGAAATGACATAGTAAAATGAACTATTTAGTATTTAGTTAACACTGCCAGCAAAGGAACTTAAAAGTCAAATAATAAATTCATCAATATGTTGGGTATTATTAGATTTATCCAAAACAAATTGTATATCACACATTAGGCTTGAGTAGTAGAAAGTTATTCTGTAGTATGGAATTAAAAATGTTAACTCCCGACTTCTAGTCAACAATTACAGAACATCAATAGTTTAACTAGATTGCTTCTATAACATTTTTCGATTCGACTCATAATAACGGAGATATTAAGAATTTTCGAAATTTCCCTCCCTACT
This sequence comes from Riptortus pedestris, assembly GCA_019009955.1. NCBI lineage: Eukaryota > Metazoa > Arthropoda > Insecta > Hemiptera > Alydidae > Riptortus > Riptortus pedestris. The sequence goes on from CM032233.1 coordinate 18,886,665, forward strand.
AGTGAGATTTCAGGTTAACGAACTTGATCTTTAGTTTTGCATAAAACGTTTAAATACCGAGTTTGATAGCTATAAAATAAAAATTGCGACCCCTAGAGCGTTAACAGACAAATATATGCAGCATTGAACGGACCACATTTTCACAATCTCCTGGGTTGGATCGTTGGACATTTGAGAAAACTTTTCAAAAATCGCTTCATGAGTACGACCTCAATAGCTGATTTCCCTTGAGGGAAACCTGCTAAAATTGCATACCACTAGTTCGTTAACAGAAAAAATATCTGTGTGTGTGTGTGTGTGTGTGTACGGTTTTAGAACGGATCTCATTTTCGTCCCGTCCTAGAGAGGATCGATGGACATTTGAAGACATTTTTCGAACACCGTGTCTTGAGTACAACCGAAATGAAAAATGTAGGAAATAAATCCTCAATACATCTTTCGCTTACTAGGGCTTATAAAACAAAAGTTACACAAGCATTTTCGAAAGGTGTGATATGAACCTTTTCTTTTTTTTCAGTTAATAATATGAACCTTCAACCTAAGGCTGTAACAAGAAATACCACTTAGACCTATAGAGTCTGGACGCGCTGAGTGCTTCCGCTAAATTAGCTCTAACTATTACACAATTTAAAAGAACGTTTTCTGTTCATAACTCAATAGATCTTGGAGATAACATTAAGCATGTAGCTTTGTGACGAAACACAGTATTTGCTCGTTTCTACGCAGTTAATTTACTTACTTGAACCCCTAACCATAAATTTATTCTGCAATTTTATACGTTTTAACGATCGGTAGTGTTATCCGTAAAATACACTCTGAATTTTAAAGGAATAAAATTAATGCCGTATTTTCATAATGCGCTTCAAAGTGCAATTTTTGAAATGCTTATGTATCGTGAAGCTCAACACAATAAGACATATCTTTATTATTCTCTTAAAGGAAATCCTACAATATCTCCCACATAGAAAAATCATGGACTTATGACAGAATGGAAATTATAAATGAAACATATTATAAACAAGTTAGGGACTCTTATGATCCTAAATACCGGGACATGCAATACCCAAAGCAGGTAGGTACTAATTGCTAGAAGGCTGCTTTCCGTGTGTTTTCTATGCCATATGTGTTGTTTATACGAGTGATGTATATATGTGTGAGTGTGTAAAATCTGTTTAACGTTCCTGAAGCGAACCAATTAAGATTAATAACATGTACCATTACTGTCGGTCCAAGAGAGCTTATTATTATTATTAGCTTAAATCCCACACTTCCAATATAAACAATAACCCTTAAATCCAACTTGGAGTTATAAAATAAAAAGAACTGGGGCCGTGCTAAGATGTCAATTATCCACAAATTTCAATCCCTACAAGTACAACGATCATGAGTAAACTAAATCAAGAAAGCATAAACACGTTTTATCTCGAAAATACTGTCCAGGAAATCACAAATTAAAGGATTTGTTGTGCCTGAAAACCTCTTTGAGCGCCAAATATGTACGGAAAGAATATAAGTTCACAAACCTTGTTGAGACGGTTCCATTTTTCTGCAACACCAAAGGCCTCCCAGTGGAAATATGTGCCGAAACAATAGAGAAAAATCTACCTTAAGGCTGACAGAGAGGGTGAATGAAGACCTCGATGGCTCGATAGGGGATCAATGGGCAGGCGCATGCGCGAACCCTCTTCCTCAATCTAACCAACCTAATACAGTATACCATCAACCAACCCAAGGGATCCTCTAATAAACAGACTCTCGTCAGCATATTAAAAAAGTCCGTCACGCAGGGGCTGCGTAAACTAAGCAGATTTCCCTCGTGAAGTTTAACAAGAGATAAATCTACATACTAGTATCACAACACAATCGTTAATATTAAGTGAATAAATACAAAGGGTAATAAGAAATCTTTCCCCACCCAACGAGAAGCGTCTGAAATGTAAACACACAGGTCTGCTGACCTCTCACCGGAAAGAAAAACAATTACTGAAATATATCAGACTATAACATATTCATTTTATTGAAAACTATGTACTATAACTAGTACTGTAATTTAAAATGAATCAGAATAATTTTTATCTCAATCAATCAAATTTTAGTAGTCCAAGAATAATAATCTATCTCGTATTATAAAGGTCTCTGGAAAACAATATTTGGTATTTAAGCTTCGAATAATATGGTTTATTATATAACAAAGTATTGTTTATGTAACACGAATATAAGTCGGGGTTTACTGAAGGTTGAAAACTGAAAAATGCACATATTTACCGATTTAATTTGAATGCAAACTATTTACTATATCTAGTACTGTAATTTATAATTAATCAGAATAATTTTTAAACTCAATCAATCAAATTTAAGTAGCCCAAAAACTTAAGAGCGGGGGGGGGGGTCGCCAGAACACATTTGCATGTATAATAAAGGTCTCTAGAAAACAATATTTGGTATTTAAGGTTCGAATAATGTGGTTTATTACATAACCGAGTAATTTTAGTTTAACATGAGTAGAAGTGGGGGTTTGTTGAAGGCTGCAAATTGCAATTGCAATAACATTGTTCTATGCAATTTTTCGATCCGACGTATAATAACGGGGTATGTCTAATTTTCAAAAATGCTCCTCTCTAAATCCCACCCCCTCCCACTTCTCCCATTTTAAATATCGAGTTTGATAACAATCAAATATATATACATGTGTGTATATATATATATATATATATATATATATATATATATATATATATATACTTTTGAACGGACCACATTTTCGTCATTCCTGGGTGGGCTCGATGGACATTTGAAGAAATGTTTTAAGAATCGCGTCTTGAGTAGGACCTCAATAGCTGGTTTCCCTTAAGGGAAATCTGCTAAAAGTGTGTGACAATAGATGCAAGGTGTAAATACATATTTCATTTTGGTATCTTTTACATTGAATTAATTTTCCTTCGATTAAGCTCATGGAAACGAAATTGCAAAATTAAAAATTCAGGAGGCTGAATTAAGTTGACCAAGAGGATTTTTTTCCTCACTTTCAGCCTAAACCTCAATTTTTCCAGTAGGCAAAAAATTTTTTTCTAGAGATCCGGTTATCATTAAGAATACTACTTTTATTATCGTTCATTATAGCTTATGTTAATTTTATAGAGCTTAGATAAATGCATAAATATAAATTGTACTAGATCTTGCACTAACGGTTAAATACATATGAACAGTGGTGGCCTTCAATTTTTTTCACTAGTACAACATTTTTCAAGAATATTTTATAAAATTTGAGTAAATATGCTCTATAAAATCCAAACGAACGTTATGTAATAGACGGGCCACTAATAGACTAGTAATAAATAGATAAACCGAATATATCACTTGGAAAGAGTATTTGACCCATTAATGTCAAGAAATAGATGCTCCTTTATCTCGAGAAGTAGTTTTCTGTTACCTGGACCAGTGTGTTATTAGCAGATTTCCGTTAGGGGAAATCAGCTATTGAGATTCGTTGCTTCAAATGTCCACCGATCCTACCCAGGAGATAACGAAACTGCGGTCCGTTCAATATATATATATATATATATATATATATATATCTATATATATATATATATATATGTTTGTCTTTTAACGCTCTAGCTGTCTCAATTTTTGTTTGATCCTTAACAAAGTCGATATTTGAACGTTTTATGTAAAAATAAAGATTAAGTTCGTTAACAGTTAAAATCTGACCAGTGGGGCGTGGGGGGGGGGGTGGTTTAGAGGGGGAGAATTTTGAAAATTCGGCATATCTCCGTTGTTATGCGACGGATCGAAAACTTGTATAGAGTCAATCATATTCTCTATATTGAATATTAACCGAGATATTTCCATATTTTAGATTTTGGCCGTCAGTAAACCCCCACTCCTAATCATGCCATATTAACTATAAGCTGTTGTATCATGAACCACTTCATTCCAAGGTTAAATACCAAATATGGTTTACATTGAGCTATTACTTTGTGAGACAATGCAAATACGCCATCTGATTACAACAATTCAGGTTCTCGCCCTTCTAATACTGGGTAATTTGGTGAAATCACCAGTTTTACCATTCAACCTCCAGAGATTATTCCATCCTGTAGTCAATTGTATATAAATGAATTAGAAATTCATGAACCAGGTCCACCCAAACGGTAGAACATTATTTTGCTGAGAAAAACATGCCGCAATATGAACTGGGCTGGAAGAAAGGATACTATGGATAGTCGAGAATAAATTTCTCACATTAATAATGGTGGAGCAAAACGACTACTTCCTATTATAATCAAATGGCAAGTGATTATAATCGCTTGTCAAGTGATTAGATTAGGCTGTGGAATAGCAAAAAGCCCCTCTCATCACAGGGAAGGTCCAATGTCATTTGTATTAGCGTTCCTCGTTTCTATTTCGTTATTTACTGGCTTGTTCCCATTGTTAAAGGAATGATATCGATGTACTTCTCCAGTAATAAATAAATAAAAATAAATGCACACTTATCTTAAGCGGTAAATATTAAGATGAATTTCAACAAGGATAAAAAAAAAAAAGCCCGCCACGCAGGAGTTGCGTAAACAAAGCAGATTTCCCTCGTGATGTTTGTATAGATAAATCTACATACTGGTAACACAACAGCACCGTCAACATCAAGTGAATAAATAAAAACGATAATAAGAAACTTCCAGACGGGAAGCACGTGATACATAAACAAAGAGGTGTGCCAACTTCTCACAGGAAAGAAAAAAAATTACTGAAATATATACGAATATAACATATTAATTTTATTGAAAACTACTTACTATATCTAGTACTGTAATTTATAATGGATCAGAATGATTTTTATCTTAATCAATCAAATTTTAGTAGTCCAAGAACTTAAGAAGGGTGGTGGCGGTCGCCATAACATATTTGCATTTATCTCGTATAATAAATGTCACTAAAATTTTTAATAACGGAAATGTGTAATTAAATGTGAGCCAGTGCCGAGAAAAAAGAATATTTTTATACACATCGCATTCTAAATCGGGTAAAAATAATAATAAGCCCCAATTAGACATAATTCCCTTGTGATATATATGAAAATGTGACGATAATTAGTGAACCATTTTCACCCTCGTAAAATATCGATCCATAGAATCTGGCAACGTGGCCATTCCAGTACTTATGCCTCATTTGCACATTTTCTTCTCTATTTTTCGCCCTTTTAAGTACTCTATGAGTACACTTGAACTTGCACTTGGATTCGAGGTTTAACGTTACAATAAACTTAAGTGTAAATTACATCAGTTATACAACTGATGGTTTATACAACTAAGTCGGTTTATATTTAAGTATGAAAACTATAGAAAACATTGGATTACATTATTAACAAGATTGTTTAAAAACATTTTTAAAGCTGATGTTATTTACTTGCGCCCACTTTATGTTACTATGGCTAACTGGGATGGGTTATGTACAGGTTCAATCTGATGTTGATTAGAGCTTGATACATTCCTCTAAATAGCACTCATGTCCGTTGTTCCGAGTAAGAGTTTTTACCTACTTTTTAGCAGGTTTCTCTGAATGTTAAAAGTATTCCTCAAATGTCCATCGATCCTACCCAGACGACGACGAAAAGGAGATCCGTAAAATGATATATATATTTGTCTGTCAACGCTCTAGCGGTCGCAATTTTTCTTTGATCATTACCAAACTCGATATTTAATCCTTTTATGTAAAAAGGAAGTTGAAGTGCGTTAATAGCAGACATCGGACTAGTAGGAGGGGGGAATTTCGAAAATTTGAAATATATGCGTTACTATAAGTCCGATCGAAAAATTGTACACGACCAATCATTTTGCAAATAAAATACCTATAATTGTTGTGACATACATTTGTTTTCTATCGTGAATATTAATCGAAATATTTGGATTTTTTAGTTTTCATCCTTAAGTAAACCCCCCCACTCCTACTCATGTCATGTTAACAATAAGCTGTTATCATGAACCTCTTTGATCTAAGCTTAAAAAAGTCCGTCACGCAGGGCTGCGTAAACTAAGCAGATTTCCCAGGTGAAGTTATACAATAGAGGAATTTCAGAATAGACAGTCGAACAATTACGGTAACGGCCAGAACTAACTCTTGACGGAAACTCACGACTAGACCCGAAGTTAGCCGATCTCATCTCAGAAGCTGAAAACAGAAAAATGCAAATATCTCGGTTAATATTCAAGATACAGAATAAATGTACATATTATTATTTATAGTAAATTTAATTTTCAATAAGATTGATTCTATACAATTTTTCGATCCAACGTATAGTAACGGATATATTTTGAATTTTCGAAAATCCTCCCCTCTAAACCCCCCCCCCTCCCACTGGTCCAATTTCAGCCATTAACGAACTTGATCTTTATTTTTACATAAAACGTTTAAATATCGAGTTTGGTAACGATCAAACGAAAATTGCGACCGCTAGAGCGTTAACAGACAAATATATATATATATATATATATATATATATATATATATATATATATATATATATATATAGATATATATATAATTTTGAACGGACCTCATTTTCGTCATCTCCTGGGTAGGATCGATGGACATTTGAAGACATTTTTCGAAACTCGCGTCATGAGTACGACCTCAATAGCTGATTTCCCTTAAGGGAAATCTGCTAATAGCAAATATTCGTTTCAAGAAACCTTTATTATACGAGATACATGCAAATACGTTCTGACGCCATGAGATGGCGTCATCAATTAAGATTTTACGTTCATGCTACAAAAATGTTTATTTGATCTATACCATACTCGATATTTAACCGTTCCAGTCATCACTAAAGATCATATTTTAATTGGAATAGTGGGAGTTTGGGAGGAGGGGAGGGGTTGGAAAAATTTCCGTTATTATAAGTCGGATCGGAGAATTTTATAGAACCCAACTTGTTAAACTATTCATGATCTACAATTTATGTGCTATGCATTTTTTCGTAACACACCGAATTTTCTTGATTTCAGTCAGAATAGACAGTGAGATGAGATCAGTAGCGTATCTTACCAGCACGTGGATTTAGTTTACTCACCGTCTGCGTAACGGACTTTTGTTTGTGAAAAATTCTGGATCTCGGGACTAAGCATTCCCACACTTATCAATTAAAAGGAGGTAGGCATTATAGAGTAGTGATTAGACACCTGTATCCATCCACCTACGCCTGAAAACGAAATCAAGCAACCTCTGGATGAGTTAGAATTTGAAATACCTTGCATCACTAATGCCCGACATCACAAAACAAAACTTCTCTGACATTATTCTTCGTCGATCTAGAGCCAGTCACCAACAACAAAGATATTTCTAGCGTCTACCGAATTCTTTGCACAATCGTCGTAGTCAAATAGCCCCAAAGGAAAAAAAATATAGTCCAATGTCACCGGAGACATTCCCGTAACACTCAGGAAACAGGGGCTGTAAGACGAGCAAACACCTCTCACAGCAATAAGCCAGTATGTCTCCCTCTACTCATCATTTTCCTCTACCCTTTCTAACCTAAATTCCATCATAGCGTCCTTTTCTCCCCCCTATCCTAGTCAAAATGAAGGCCTTAATTGCACCCATAATTCTTCTCCTCTTTAAGATATGTGACCCTCCACTACATAGTACGCAAGCTTAAACCATCCTCTATGGAAACCTCTTATCATCCATCTGTGAAACTCTACTGGACAATTGAACCTAATAGACAACAACTACTTCTTGCGAAGTCGTTCCTTCGAACAAAAACTCGATTTCAATATGCAATTAAAAACATATACGGACACTTTACACAAGTAATACAGACTTAGTCAAAGTAGACCGATGAAAAGAACTAGCGTGCCTATACACATCAGAAAATTAATGATTGAAAAACGACGAGCACGAAAGCAGAGGCCAAACACTGGCGAAATGTGTGGAAAAATAATAGAAAATTACTTCGTTAATATGTTTGACCATATAACTTTTTGAATACGATGCATAATAACTGTTTTATATTTTACTCAGTTTTTAAACCAATACCCACTCTTCCTGGTCAGGCAGCATCTATTAACGAATTTTTAAACATGAAACAAAAGTGTTATTTAACATAAAAAGGTTAAATATCTATGGCTCGATAGCATAATAAGGTCAGTACGCATATTTACCCATGTACCTCACACAGTAAAAGCCAGATGAAAATAATTTAAGCTTTGAATAAGATAAATTTGCGTATTGTTAATGTGTGTGTGGGCGTGGGTAGAGATGGGTAGTAATAAGAGTTTACTTAATCCTGAAAATTGAAAAATAGTAATACTAGTAATCATTGTAGAGGAAATTTCTATAAAAAAAAAACAATTAATTGTATCTGTAGTAGAATACATAGACAACAAGATTGCACAATTTACCATTTATGAATTGAAACTGATGTATGGTACAAATCAGTCACAATCAAAGATCAAGTATGTTAATGGCTGAAATGGAATAAATCGAAATATTTCCGTTATTATATGTCAAATAAAAAAATGTTATAATATCCAAACTTGTTGCAAATTTAATTTTCTATAACTGTTTTTCTATTAACTTTTTTTGTGTTTGTATGTAAAATCTAATGCGAGATGTTTCTGTATTTTTTCAGCATTCAACAAAAAAAAAAGTACTTCTCCTCATCTTACGTTAACAATAAGCCAATAATATATCATCAAAAGCCTAACTGCCCCACAAGAAAACTCAAATACGAATTCCAACTATAGAGCACTCCATCCTTATTTCCAGCCAACTTGAAATCCTCCTTCATTTATCACTTCCGGCAAAAGCATTCACTCATAAAGAAGTATTCAAAATAATCGATCTACCCCTTTAAAGGCCTCAGGACACGACCTCATCACTCCTAAAATCTTTATCATACATCCCAAAAAAAAAAAAACCGTAGTATTCTTAACATAACTATGTCACCCTTAGAACTACAAATTTTCCAATGCTAGGGAAATTTTCCTTTATCCGAACGATTCATAAATTCTGTAAACCTCTCCACCTTCGATCTTCCTATCGTTCATAAAATGTCTCCCTACTGTGGATAAAATAATGGAAAAATTTAACGCCATACTTGACACTGCCACCCCGACACTCAGTTAGGGTTCAGTTAATTCCATGCTACCACTCCCCATTGCAACCGGGTTGTAGACTCAAGATACAGAATAAACAATACTGCTCCAGTGTAAACCTCGACGTTGTTTAAGCATTTGATTGAGTGAGACATTATTCAGACTCAAAGCTATCCTTTCGGCCACATAATTCCTTTTAATAAGATCCAACCTATCTGATAAGATTTTTCTAGGTTTCTTATGGGCATTCATTTTCCCCAATCTCCCGTCAGCAAAGTGGAATCCTTGGCCCTTTCCTCCGCCTAGTTTATACTGCTGGTTGTCTGGTAACCCTGAGATCTCCCTTCACTAGTTTACTGACGACAACGCCACTCTTATCAACAATTTACTAAAAGTATTGCATACTGTTGTAAAATCAAATATAAATATATATATATACACACACACACACACAAACTCTATCTCTAAAACTGCAATCCTCTGGTCTAGTTTCCGCTGTTATTTTATCACGGCCCTATTTCTGTCTGATTCCAGCCTAGTTCACAATTGCCAGTTTTACTAAGTGAGAAACGAGGAATTTTGAGATAACATCAATGTCATCCCAGCAGGTGCAAAATCTGCTTAGTCTATGTCCTCAATAGACAGATTTTCACCCTTTCATCCCGAAATGATATGTATTTTAATACATTTATCTTGTGAGTAAATATTTTTCATTATTGATACAGAATCCCTGACTGAGGCCAAGTATTGTACAGGGTCCGGCATAAAAACCTGACGATTTTGTAGTAATTGTTATGTTGGCACCACTGTCATTGAGACGGCGGGAATGTTGTACATCGACAGGTCTATTCTTGCCATTTCAGTAGCCAGTATGTCGTGGTCGGGTGAACATCGAGCGTTTGTGATTGAAGCCTATTTTAAAAATAATGACTCAGTTATTTTAACACAGCGTTTATTTCGCAGACATTTCAATTTAAATCGACACGCGCCTGTTCCCAGCAGAAATTCGATCTTGTTGTGGGTAAAGAATTTTAGGAACACGTCGTCTGCTTTAAAAACGAAACCACCAGGACGAAAACGGACTGTGAGAACGCCTGAAAACATTAACGCGGTAAGAGTAGCTGTTAACACGGTCTCCACGACGTTCAGCAGCGAAACATGCTGTTGCGCTAGCCATTTCTGATCGAAGTGTACGACGAATTCTTCATTCCGACCTGAAATTCCATCCGTATAAGATGATGTTAGTGCAAAATACTGGCTACTGAAATAGCAAGAAGAGACCTGTCGATGTACAACATTCCCGCCGTCTCAATGACAGTGGTGCCAACATAACAATTACTACAAAAACGTCAGGTTTTTATGCCGGACCCTGTATATAAAGGATATTAAAAGATCTTCAGGTCTCAAAATACCCTATTTTGTGGCTGCATCAAACGTTTTGCCCACCAGGGCATTTTCATTGGTACAAACAGATATATATTTTATTTTAAATATATTAAATTAAATTTGTTTTTTAATGAAAATTATTTTTAATTTACAATCAATACCTATGAAAACCTATGAATTAATTTTAATTGATAAGTTGAATAGAGTTATAATTAAATTTCTGGCAAGTGGGTTGTTGACCTCGACCTGAAGCCGGGATGCTGACAATAGCCCTGAGGGCCCATGAAGAGGGAAGAGGTCCTACCTCAATTGGCCGACAGTAGGCCTAGTTCTGCAGACTCTTAGTCGACCCTCACTCTCACCTCCACTCGCCAACTTCTAAAACTGAACGGTGGGTGCTTTTCCTTTCAGAAAATCAGCATGTTTAATTGTTAGTGTTGCTTATATTCGTTCATTGGAAAAACGATCCCCAATGCTCAGTCATATCCAGTTTTGGATTAGATCCTAATGTTGGTCTTATACATTTTTTCATCTCCAACATTGCCGTAGCTTATTGTTACTTTTGAGGTCTGAAATTTATCTGCCTAACATCATTCTCCATTTAAATGGCAAAACAATAACATAGGTATGGATGATATTTAAACATATTTCGATAAGCAGGACATCCCAAAGTTGTGAAACTTACTAGAAGAAGAGGGGAGAGGAAAAGTGTGAAGGTGGGGTAAAGGAGAAGGGAATATAGAGTAGAAGAGGGAAATGTAAATGATTAAGAAGGACGAGGTATAGAGAGAAGAGAGGGGAGGAAATGGAGACAATGAAAGGGGAGCAGAGGATAGAAACCTAACAGACTTGTGTGATGGAATAAGAGATGGAACAGCGTGTTGGAAGAGAGAGAGAGAGAGAGAGAGAGAGAGAGAGAGAGAGGAGAGAGAGAGAGAGAGAGAGAGAGAGAGAGAGAGAGAGAGAGAGAGAAGAGAGAGAGAGAGAGAGAGAGAGAGAGAGAGAAAGGAAGAAGACAGGGAGTAAAAGGCAGGAGGAAAAAGGGATAGGGCTAAGACGGATATTGAAACAGAAGAGACATTATAGGAGGGAAAGGGTTGAGTACAGTGAGTGGAATTAAGAACTGCCAGGAAAGGGTGAGAGATAGTCTTTATTATTTGCATTGCTAACAAAATAAACTCTACAAAAAAAAAAGTATGTACTACTAAAATAAACGTAACTATGTAGTTAGGAAATCAATTACAACAATTAAATTAAAATTACTTCAGATATAGCGCGTGAAGAAAAGACAATGTCACAAACTGGGTGGAAGGGGGGGGGGGTACGATAGATGTGCGACAGCGTCCTCGAAAAGTAATGATAGGAGCTATTGAATGTGGATGGCGGCACTATTCATGTAAAGGATGTAGCTTGTATAGGCTAGCAAACCCTTAACTGCGCTCTCTCACTATCCACTCCAACTCAAGTATCGCCGCCCAACAGGCATTAGTTAATCTATTTTAATTTTAAATAATATGCAATTTAAGAACATCTGTAGTCAAGCAGTCGGCGTCTTAATACTTAGGGAATACCACAGTTATGTAGAAAGTATGTATTAACAGCAGTTTTCTTATATTTCGCATGTTTGGGAATCCTCGCATCATATTTTGATAACTATGATTTCACGGTAGTGGACAGATGGTTTAGAGTTTATTATTATTTACGTCCACTTTATGCTACTAAGCTAATCGGGACGGGTTATCTACAGGTTACCGCCCTTTTCTAGCCAAGGTGGGCTCAAGGAGTTTATTTAGTGAGTCCGTCACTAAATAAATTTCTACTGCCCAGGGCGGGAATCGAACCAGCCACTCTAGGTCTACCACGCGAGATTAGGACCAACGCCCTAACCCGCACGGCCAATTTGAGCCCCACGTGGACAGGTGGACAACAGTTATTTATAATGTGGAATAAGTATAAATAAAATAAAAAATCTAGAGAACTAGGGTTAGGAACGAATCTAGAAATGACTCGATAAAGCCTCTTCATCGGCACAACATCGGTACGTAAGACGTATCTTCAGTAATATGAAACAACGAAGGGGGCGGGGGCGGGACTTTATGAGGTCACAATACAAAATGTTAATTTTCTTCTTCATATTACAGGTATTTAGATGTATAAAGGATCTCTATCTCTCTAGGTTAAATCACCTACAATGGTTGTCCTCATTATGCTAAATTAGAAAATGTCTTCAAATGTACATCTACCATACTTAGTAGAAAATTAGGTCCTTTCCAATTTTATATGTGTGTGTCCTAATGCTCTAGCGGCCGTAATTTTTGCCAATACCAAACTCGATATTTTAACATTTCGAGTAGAACTAAAGGTCAAGATCGTTGATATGAACATAATAACCCCTAGCTAAATCTCGTTGCGAAAAACTCCGCACCCACCTTATAGGACATCCTAATTCCTCAATGGACTTCCTTTCATTGAATCAAAACTCTCAAAATAACCATCATCAGGTATAGATTGAAAATAACAGTTGGAGTTCATTATTTACACACATACAGCTACGCACATATATAGTCCACATATGTGTTATGTGTGTGCTTGTGTGTGCTTGCGTGCGGATAAAGCGTGTAAAATGTATACTAAAACTTTGATTTCACGCTACAACCTACGATCGGGATTTTGAGAGTAGAGAAGTTAAGAAACGAGCTCCACTAAGGATGGTCTACAAAGTGGGTGTGGAGTTTTTAGTAATGAAATTTAGCCGGAGGTTGAACGAAGGATTTGTTCATATCAATATGATAAGGTTCATGAGTTGCTTAGAATCATGGCATCTTTTAAATGTTGATTGTGAATGGCATTGAACTACAATGAATAGTTGTGCAACCATGATAAATGACATTAAATTGACAATCAGTGCCAAGTGTGACTGATATGAGGAAGCGTCCTAATTAATCGGACCACAAATGAGGTACCTAGAGAGCATAAGTGGGCCAGAGAGAAAAGTATTAGCGGCCATTGTCTTCAGTTCTGTTTTCTCCAGCATAGGCTATACAATGGCTAAGATGCCATTACCAGGCTTGTATTCAATCCACAAGAGCTTCAACAATGCTCCTCAAATCTGAACTCTCACGACAACAGTCTTGAGTTTTGAAGTAGATATGACTTCTAAATCGCAGTGCGTAACTCGCCTTGGTCAACTGTAAGACTAACGGACGTGAAAAAATGATTCCTTGAATATTTTCTGTACATATTTTCGAAGACTCTATGGCCACACTCACAGGTGGTTAAAGAATCAACGTAAATTTCTAAGTAAAATTATTCCTTTAATATCAATTAAACCATAGCAAAACATAAAAAAAAAAAACGTCCTTACCACGGAAATGTGGCGTAATCTAACCACCATTTCTTAACTGTTTCAAAGCTAGAATGATTATGTCATCCCATATTCTATTTATCTTGTAATAAGAAATCTATGTAAACAGGGCTTGATTTCTTTTGAGCTGGTCATGAAATTTTGTTTTGATACAGTTGCTTTAAATAAAAATCAAAAAATATTAATAACTTACCTTTTAAAACATAAAACTGCTAGGAATGTTGGAGAATTAATGAGATTAGTTTATGCAAACTATTTTTATGTTTATGTTTAAACTTTCCAAATGATTGTTTAACAAATTCACCCCAACTTCATGAGTAGAAAAATCATTTAATACTGGACCTTATAGTCTACCCCTAATTAGTAATTACAATAATACTCTGCGGCTGATGGAGAACTCAACTGTGACTTCATTTTACTTACATGAAGAACTAGTTTATGTAATACCATTAACATTTATTTGGCATAGTAGCTTCATCTACATAAATGACCCCTTATAATAAAATAAATTTGAAACTAGCTTTATTTTTTTTCCAGCTTAAGGAGAATGGGCATGTTTTAGGTTGTTTTAATCTTGTAAAATAATACATACTAGAATAGTGAAGTACATTAAGCAGTGTATTCTTTCAGTAAAGAAATGTGGAAATGAAAATGTGACTAAAGGGCAACCAGAAAGGATTCCTATAACTGAAAATTGCAAAAGAAACTTGTAAATTTAATCCTGTTCTTCAGGCTGCATTGCTCAAAAATTTCATCTTCATCGGACAAACTGTAATTTTAAGAGTGCAGTTCAGGGAGTATGATCAACGAGCACTCTTAAAAACAGATTACAAGTAGTCTGATGAAGATGTTAGGGACATCATCACAAATTCACATAAGGAGGGAGGAAACCTCAACCACTGACATGTTTTTAAAAAAATGATTTTTCTAACCACTTTCTAAATACGTTTAGTGAATTATGCAGAAAAAAGATAATTTCTAATCATGCATAAAGAAATAAACTTCTGAATTTTTCAAACTCCAGAGAATAGATGATTTATTGATTGTATAAGGATAGAAAAATTTACTTCATCAGAAGAATTAAAGTCACATATAGAAAATGTATTAATAATGATAGACCAATCATTCTTATTTTCAATTGCTGACCTAGTTTGCATTTACAAACATTTCTGAATTAAATTATTTCCTCCTTGAAACAGTTGAGAGCCCAACAAGTGACAAGTGGCAAGTGATACGCCAGGACTTGAATTAAACACCTGTCCCAAGCCACTATGGTTTAAAGTTATATGTTGTGATCTCCAAAAGAAATCTAAAGATTTCAAATTAAATGTATATTGAATAAAAGTTTAAACAAAAACAAAGCAATAAGCAAACTAACTTCATAACATTTTAAATATAAAATCGTAAGAAAATATTCAATAGTTAAGAGAGTTGAATGAAATTTTATATAACTAATTCAATAAGAGATTAAAATACAAACTGATATTTAAATTTAACATACATTACCATGCTTTAAATAATTAGGGCTATCAAAATTACCCATTTTAATTTAAAATCTAAAACAAATTTCTATATGATGCATTACAATATTACTTTTTTTTTTTTCAACCTCAACAATAGTGATTTGTATAGTTGTCTAATGTAAATAATACTTAAATATCTATTAATTGGAGGAACAAATGTATATTGTATTTAATTGTTATGTTCAATACAACTTAATTTTACCTGGAAACATAACAATATTAATCATATCTTACTACTGAAATGTCATTGCTGCTAAATCATTTAGAACTACTTAACTAGAGAATGCTCAGGGGAAAAGTCCCCATGGAAATGTAAAACAATAGTGTTCTAAATGTCTTGTTTAAAATAGGAAATTTCTCCAAAACTATCATTGTTAAAATTCACTGAATGAATATAGATTGAGGGTAAAACAGCATAAGGCCAATAGGTGAAAAACAAATGAAATATCTTCCACTTATTTATTTCCCACTCTACATTATCTCTGCGTTTCATGTCCATTTTGACACTTCGAAAGCAGTTGCACAAGTGCATTTACAAAATGATTTGGCCTTACCACTGAGGCGGTCACATCATGAGTGTCAACCTTCAATGAAGATGCACATCCTCAAAAAAGGATTTTCTGAAGACAAATATGCATAATCCGAACATTTAACTTGTTCATCTTATACTTATAACACAGATCCTACATGATTAAGAGTCCTACAAAAGCTGCAGAACTGTATCACTGCTCATTTCGAGGGCTCGTAGGTATTTCCATAAAACTTTGAGAGAGGAACTAATCATTATTAGCATTCAACATTTGAAATATGAATTTATTTAAGTTAAACACGCAACCTATAGTAAACTAACTTAAATTGCACTAAATGTCAAATTTTTATATTTGAGAGATTGTGTATGATATTAATTTAAAAACCAAAATGAAGAAAAGGTTTTTATTACTTTCATTATATTTAGGTAGATAAAATGGATTCTTTTAGTAATGCTTTACATACTTCAATCATTTATGTGCAATTTATAAAAATCTGCTATCATTTCAAATTAAGTAGCAAAGATGCAGATAATCTGAATGCCTGACACAAATGTAAACATCTAGTTTTGATAACTCTGTTTTTGGAATATATATATTTATTAGTTTGTGACTTTAATCTTCCCTTAAGCACTTAAAACTTTACTATAATGTATAAAGATAAACAGTAGTATTTAAACCTTTATCACATGATAAATATATTTGGTTTACACCAACTTATAAAAATAAAATATTTTTCAAATTTCATTTAAATTAAGAATATTCAATATGTAAATAAGATTTAAATATAATAATTTAGTACTCCATAACTACATTCTAAATTAATACAAAATTATATCGAATAAAAAGCCATATTCAAATCATAATATGGCCAAATGCTACATAATCAACTAAGTACATGTTTATGATTAATAAAAGAGAATAAACATTATTGCTTTACAACATTTAATAGGACCAACATAATAGAAGATATGGGATAAGTTTAATTGTCCAAAGCTGAAGAGTGGTGCTTTTTAAGGCCCTAAACAATTAAATTTAGCTGCAGAAATTAAACAAAAAAGTGCAAAAAATATTAGTAATTAATGAGTACTTGTTTTCACATTACAGCATGTTTTCACTTTCAAATAAAATAATCTGAAGAACATAAAAAATAAAAAGTCTTTGATCAAATCATAAAAAAAAAAAAAAAAAATTTAATGAGAAAAATACAAGCAAGAGTCTAGTAGATAATGACAGCCGAAATTACCCATCAAGATCGGATGATGAATGATCAGAATAATATCTATAAGTGACTTATAACCATAAATTCAAATCATACAAAAGTGAAAAATACTATACCATAAATCACATTTAGACAATAAAATAACGAATATTTGGGCAATAAAATTGATTCAATTGAAGTTTAAATTTCACTTTCTCTAAAATTTAGTACAACTAGATGAGATCAGAAAAATAATATTAATAGTTCAAAGAAGTATTTCTATTTTTGGTATTAAAACAGATGTCAGGGGAAATCTAAAGCTGCAACTGAAAAATGAAGGCAGTCTGATATATTTCTTAAGGACAAGTTAATAAAACAATTGAAATTAGCACTCTTTCAGTATAATTATCTTAATAGATTATAGAGCAGAACATAGAATTCTGCTCCATAAAGAAATAAGTCTATTCTTGTAGTTTAGTCTTCCAAAATCCACATATATCTCAAAACTTGAATATATAAAAAAAAAACGACAGGATTGATAAAATTTAAATAAAAAAAACTTATGGAATGTATAAATCTTTATTATAGTGAACAGAATGATAAATTATAAGTATTCAAGGTACTCCAAACAAAATAATTCATAAAACGCAAACATACTTCCCACAAGCCGGTAGAGTAGAATAACCTACGTATTGAAACCTCCAATTCTGATAACTACACTTAAAGAGATTAAAAAAAAATGTTATCAAGCGTTATTACGAAATCTATACGTCATCGATGATTACTGTCAAACTGGTGAAATATGACCATTTAAATTAAGAAACTGCTAAACGCCCTGATAATGTGGCGCAAGATTCGCAAGAAATCAATACAAAGCAGCAACGAATTGAGTTTTTGTTCAGAATAATGTATAAATAAATGTATGAGCCGATAAATAACACCTTATTTGCTCGGAGGAAAATAATATAAGCATAGAAAATGTCATTTCATTGCGAGGTACTTACTATCTCTGTTACTATCCATATCAGAGTGAGCTCACGACTGACATCCCTTCAACTAATGCACACAAAGATTCCCAGGCTTTAAATTTATTTTCATAAAGGACCTAGCTATAAATGTGCATATAGTTCCAATTTAATCATCAAGTGTCTCTCGTATCGTTCCCGAAGGGATCGACGAGAAAACTGAGGAATTTTACTCAAACCCCAACCCCACATATGCTTTTAACTCTAAATCAATTTAAAATATTTTATCATCATACTAAAAAATAATAGTAAAGATAAAATAAACTGCAGATGGTCTTATACGCAATTATTTATAGAGGCAAATTATCTGTTCATGAGTATTCAATTTTCTAAAAAATTTCAATTACCCATATATTCATAATATTGAATTAATATAATACCTGTCTAAAACTATGTTAATTGGGATGGTATCCAAAAATGAAAATTGACTCCTAAAAGTTAACTAATAATCAGCGATGGTTTTTAAAAATAAAAATGTGAGAAAAAAAACAATAAATGGCGTCAGTTTTACACATGGACCAATTTTCATTAATTTTACCATTTAAAAAAATACTTTTCTCTGAGATCACCTCAATGTATGTAATTTTGCATACCTTTGCACACATTTCCTATATACCATTTGATTTTTAACAATTTCCTATCTCCCCATCAAGGCTTTTGACATAAAGTAAAATCATGCCAGAAATTTATAAGCATAAAAGTTCTTATAAATTCAAGCATATTACTTTATTAATCTAAATAGTATTAATTTCTAATTGTTTTTATGAAAATCATTCAAAACAATTTCTGAAATGTAAAGCATTCTAAATTTTTGAAAAGTCTTATTTAAGAGTTTCAATACAACATTTTATACATATGTTTTATGCTTGTTAGTTTAAAAGTATTTAAATTCAAAATATACTTAATTGGCATAATTCACAATAACTTGATATGCCTGAACAAATTATTTTAAAAATAATATGGAATTTATTGTTTAAATTAGGTTGCAATGCCTTATATTTTAAAAATGCCTTTGATACCTTTTTGGTAATTTTTCTTTATTTAAAAGCCCACAGTTTCACAACTTACAAAGAGATAGCAGCACTAGTCAGATATTCTGATGGAGCTATACCTTATGAGTTTACTTTTTAATAAAAGCTCAATTAAATTTGTAAAGAAGAGGATGAAATAATTTAATTGAGTTGTAACTTCAAATTAAGTATCCAAGTCCTAAAGTCAAATTAACCAAATTGGAAAAATAATATTAACTAAAATTTGAAACTCCAAACTGTTGTTGAGTTCTAAAAATTAAATTCTTAAAAAAAAAAAAAAAAATCCCTAAACCAAAAACAAAATGCCATGTGAAGTCAATGTAAAAGCACTGAAAATTTATGTTTAGGTTCTGCAATGGCATAAATATCTTTTTGAAATTTACTGGATAAATTGACTATAAAGAGAAATGATAATATTAACTTTCAGAATTACTGTTTATATCTTAACAATCATGTTTAATTTATCGTATTATTAAACGCAAAAATAATTACTTTTATAAATGTGCGAAATAAGTGGAAAAACTTAAAATAACATGAAATTCACAACAATAAATGTTAAACTTGCTATTGAATAGATAAGATAGTTTAATAAACATTACATTAAATAATATAACAGATATAAATCGAATTACATAACGTTTATTAGAAGTCTAATTGGATAATTTTTATTTTTGCTTCCCTAATTACTTGACATAACACTAATGATTTTAAATAAAATATATGCAGTATTGACGTTCTCCATAACTCAACAGTAATAACTGTCTTAAATTACTCATTTTATTTGATATCTAAATTCTGTTCCAAGTAATAACATAGATTTCGATCATCTAATTATAGTCCATTTTATCTGAATCTCAAAATAGGAATCCTTTATCAAACAGCATGTAACACTTTTTTCCTTTTTTTAATTTTGTAGTTACCATTATTAAAATTATGTTTTATTGAAACGTAATTTAATTTCCATTTTTCTGAATACCAAGCCAATGAATGACTAGGTTGGATTAGGCACTTTTTACCAAAAAAAAAAAAAAAAAATATATCCATTAAGGATGTTTCTTATCTATTCTGATGTGAAAATTGACCACAAATGGGATTTTTTTTCACATCCTTAGTTAGTTACCTCAAAATAATAAACAAGAGTTTTGTAATATTTATTTATTTGCTGCAGATATATTAAAAAAATTAGGTTTCCACTCTCCATCATTGATTGGAGCATCTGGTAATTTGTTCTTATTTCAGAGCATTAAAATAGTATGAAGAAATAAATTACATTTTACTTTAAGAGGGAGTTACATTTACTCAGTATTACGAAGGTTAAAGCAATGTTGTAAAAGCAAATGATCAAAATACAATTCACAAATCTATCATGTATTGTTATTTTCTAAATTGTAGAGATTTCATTACTTAACTTTTTTACGTGTTTAAAAGCAAAATTAATACAAAAAGTCTGTCAGATAGGGGTCACTTTCGTGAAGGTATGACACTGGTCATCTCATCTTACCATCTATTCCCTTTTTCTCTCATAGTAAGAAACCTATTTAAAGAAAATTTGAATTCTATTGTAAAAATCAGTTAATATATATATATATATATATATATATATATATATATATATATATATATATATATATAAAATTGTAACCTCTGTCTGTACATTGATTTTTTTCACGATACTTTTTCGTTTCATATGTCATAGACACCATAACTGCATTTTGTTTCTTTCGTGTATGTTTGTTTATTTGTTTGTTAACTTTTCACGAATAAACGGCTGAACCGAATTTTATAAAACTTGGCATGTATATTACTACTAACCCAATTTAGACTTTAGGCTATATTAATATTCTCTGAGACGAATAGGAGTGGGGGTTACAAGGGAAGCCAGAAATTTAAAATAGCTATATTTTGTTTCCTGTTGGTTTTTCGGCAAATATGAACACAACAAAAGTTGATTATTTTGTTATTTAGAGTAACTTTTGTTATATACACTTTTTTCGTATACCGAATTATAAACGAGATATACGCTAAAACCTATAGCGGAAGTGAAAAATTTTATTTGGCACAAAAGACTCAACCGAACTAAATAAAACTCGGTATGTGTATTAGCACTAACGCCTTCATTATAATAAGCCATACCAACATTTCTAGGGACGGGCAGGGGTAGGGGTTGTAAGGGAGGCCTGAATTGAAAAATAGCAGTATTTCGTTTTCTATTCGTTTTTCTGCAAATATGCACATGACAAAAGTAGTTTATTTTTTTATTTGAAGTAACTTTTATGATATTCACTTTTGTCTTATAACAAAGTATAAACGAGATATACACTAAAACTTTAGCGGGAGCCAACAATTTTATTGGGCACTAACAATTGAACCGAACTTAACAAAACTCGGTATGTCAATTAGCATTAATTCTTCCATGATTATAAGCTATATTAAATTTTTTAGGTTTGAACGGGAGTGGGGGTTATAAGGGAGGCATGAAATAAAAATTCGTGATATTTCATTGTCCATTTGTTTTTCGACAAACGTGCACATACCAAAAGTTGTCTACTTTGTTATTTAGAGTAACTTTTGTTTTATACATTTTTCGGGAACAATGTATGAAGCAAGTAATTTGCGTAGAAATATTGATATGCTCAAAGATTCTTTCTAATATAAACTACCTGGTACCTCACCTGGAAAAATTAATTCAAATCTATGTTAATATTTTGTCCTTAATAATTCAAATCTATGCATAATGCACAGGAGACGGGAAATATGACAATATGGAGGACAGTAAAGTCTTACATAAAAAAATAATTTTATTATTAACAAATCTACAGCAACGACAGGTATAGACCCTTAACACTGGGACGGGTAAATGTCAAAATATTCTGCAACGTAAAGCTTTGCCAAAAAAATACCATCACCATTCTGCCTCAAATGAATTCCCGGGGGTATCTGAGCTAGTGATATAGTAAAAGTCAGTAAGTTATAGTAAATCCTATAATTATAAGAGGCTGTCTACTGTCCCTGAAAATATAAAAATCCATGTAACTCGCTTAATATTTGATATAAGAAATAATGCATTTAACAACAATTGTAGGAACTTAAAATTCCAACATTTTTAATATAAACTTTTTACATCCAACTCATCCGAGATATTTCAAATTTTCCATTATTGCCCCCCTTTACCCCCTTCCCCCAAGCCCAATTTCAGCCATTTTAGCAGATTTCCCCTAAGGGAAATCAGCTATTGAGGTCGTACTCATGACGCGAGTTTCGTAAAATTTCTTCAAATGTCCATCGATCCTACCCAGGAGATGACGAAAATGAGGTCCGTTCAAAATTATATATATATATATATATATATATATATATATATATATATATATATATATATATATATATATATATATATATATTTGTCTGTTAACGCTCTAGTGGTCGCAATTTTCGTTGTATCGTTACCAAACTCGATAATTAAACGTTTTATGCAAAAATAAAGATCAAGTTTGTTAATGGCTGAAATCGGACCAATGGGAGGGGGGGTTTAAAGGGGACGATTTTTGAAAATTCGAAATATCTCCGTTACTATACGTCGGATCGAAAAATTATATAGAATTAATCTTATTGAAAATTAAATTTACTATAAATAATGTTATATACATTTATTCTGTATCTTGAATATTAACCGAGATATTTGCATTTTTCTGTTTTCAGCTTCTGAGATGAGATCGGCTAACTTCGGGTTTAGTCGTGAGTTTCCGTCAAGAGCTAGTTAGGGCCGTTCCCGTAACTGTTTGACTCTCTATTCTGAAATTTCTCTATTGTAAAACTTCACGTGGGAAATCTGCTTAGTTTACGCAGCCCCTGCGTGACGGACTTTTCTAATATAATCTTTAGTCTTAATGAAATGAAGAATTATATAGTGTCAACCAGACACTATATACACAGCAGTGGGATTTCATGGATTATCTAATATAATCTTTAGTTTTTCATGAAACGAAGAAATATATAGTGTGGTGTTGATAAAATAAATATAAGGTTGTTTAGGGTACAATCTTAAATGATGACCACACCAAAAATACTTTCACGTATCTCAGGTAGTAAAAGTTCAATAAAAAGTACAATTCGAATTTAGCTTCATTTAGCTTTGAATAAAGTGGTTCATGTTATTTTTTCGTTTGGCATTTTAGACGTTTGAGATCTTTAGCCGCCGCCCCGAGTGAGACTCAGGGATCTCTAATCAGAGTTTTTACGTAGTGACATACAACCCCCGTTAACCAAGGGAGGCCTGGAATGAGAGTCTCCAGTCGAATGACGACCCCAATACATACGGGGGTCAGTTCATTCTGTGCCAACCTCCTTGTGGGCAGGGCCCAAAAGAGTCATAATCGTTAGTCGCCCCGAGGGGTTGTTACACGCACATACTCCTGCTTATCCATAACCATTGAAGCACTAGTGGACTCTGGTAGCGAACTCTTGAACTAATGTTCTTGGCGGGGATCGAACCTGCATATAACAGAGTCATATTATTAATATGACATGAAAAGGAGGAATGGAGGAAATCTGAAGGTTGAAAATTAAAACGTCCGTCACGCAGGGGCTGCGTAAACTAAGCAGATTTCCCACGTGAAGTTTAGTAATAGAGAAATATACATACTGCTAACACAACACCGTGAATAAATACAAACGGAAATAAGAAATGTTTCATCCAATTTCAATAGCCTGCCGACAGGAAGCGTTAAGTTAGAAATGTAAACAAACGGGTCCCGCCTCACACCGGAAAGAAAAACTATTACTGAAATATATCCGAATAAAACACATTAATTTTATTGAGAACTATTTACTATATCTAGTACTGTAATTAATAATGAGTCAGAATAATTGTTATCTCAATCAATAAAATTTTAGTAGTCCAAAACTTTAAGATGGGGGGGGGGAGTCACCAGTGCATATTTGCATGTATCTCGTATAATAAAGATCTCTTGAATACAATTTTTGATATTTAAACTTCCAATAATGTGATTTATTATGTATCAGAGTATTGTTTACGTAACATGAGTAGAAGTGGCGGTTTGGTGAAAACTGAAAAATGCAAATATCTCGGTTAATATTCAAGATAGAGAATAAATGTATATAACAATATTTATAGTAAATTTAATTTGTAATAAGATTGATTCTGTATAATTTTTCGATCCGACGTATAGTAACGGAGATACTTTGAATTTTCGAAAATCCTCCTCTCTAAACCCCCCCTCCTACTGGTCCGATTTCAGCCGTTAACGAACTTGATCTTTCTTTTTACATAAAACGCTTAAATATGAAGTTTGGTAAGGTTTAAACAAAAATTGCGACCGCTAGAGCGGTAACAGACAAATATATATATATATATATATATATATATATATATATATATATATATATATATATACAGTTTTGAACGGACCTCATTTTCGTCATCTACTAGGTAGGATCGATGGACATTTGAAGAAAAATTTCGAAAATTCCGTCATGAGTACAACCTCAATAGCTGATTTCCCTTAAGGGAAATCTGCTAAAATGCAAATATATCGAATAGTATTTAAGTAGGTAGATAACGACATTTATAGAAAATAAAATATGCAATAAGATTGGTTCTATACAATTTTTTGATCCGACGAATAATAACGGAGATATTTCCTCCCTCTAACCCTCCTTTCCGCTGATCCGATTTCATTCATTAACGAACTAGATCTTCAGTTTTTGCATGAAACGCTAATATAATGAATTTGATAACGATCAATCAAAAACTACAACCGTATCAGACAAGTGTGCGCGTGTATACACACACACACACACACACACACACATATATATATATATATATATATATATATATATATATATATATATATATATATACACAAATTGTATTGATGTTTTCCACCAGGTTATTATTATAGATGGTGTGGTTGCTTTTTTGAGACTTGTGGTCAATGTGAATGAAAGTAGCTTTGGTCTAAGCCGATATTTCGAGAATTTTATTTTCTCTTATTTAGGACTGTAAACAATTACTACATGAAATATATTGCAGATTATTATTGTTAAATACAATGTTACGTATTTTCTATGTATATAAATATATAGCTATGACCTCATTTTCGCCATCTACTAGTTATGGTCGATGGACATTTGAGAATATTTTTCAAAAATCACGTCATGGGTGCAACCTCATTAGCTGATTTCCCGTAAGGGAAATCTGCTAAAAAAAATTGCTGTAAATAGGCTTAACTTTTTTGCTACTCGAACTTTTAATGTGTTGAATAGAAAACCATAGTATATCTGAATTACATACAATGATTAAGAATGATGAAATAGATAACATTTTCATACATTTGTTAAACATATTTAAACTCTACGTGTATTATTTTATTTGTCAGAATATAATTTTATTAAGTGGCACAGTAATCGAATAGGAAATACCCAGGGAAGCGTACATTTAATACCGCATAGGATTTTAATTTTTCTGTTTGAGGGCTCATTAGGGGCAACATGCAGACCCAAAGTTTTCGCACTCTTGTGACAGGCCTCGGCCCTTTATGGGATGTCGTGTCAAAGTACTATCATTATATGTTTATGTTATCTCTCGAACTTATAGATTATCTTTGTTCGTTGAATTAGTTTCATGAAACGTTAGAGAACTAGTTGAGACATAGTTTGGCTAAAGTGCAGTTTAGTCCCCCCCCCCTACGCTGCCATCTTGTTTCGTTATAATCCCCGCCCTCGCTTAAAACCACCGATGCCGTACGAAATTTTAAAGTGTTAAAAAATATAAAGTTAGAACAACAAAACCCCCACCCTCGGTTTTAACCACTGATGGCGTATTTTGGAAATTTTAAAGTGTTAAAGAAGATAGTTAGAAAAACAAAATGGCCACCGTCGGCATCGTGCGTCACCAAGGGAGGGGGGGGGCTAAAATACACTTTCACCCATTGTTTTTATCAAGCCCTTACCGTGGGAGAACTCGTGGAACTAAGGTGAGAATTCATCAATATACGTTTTTGGCAACAATTTTTACTTTAACTTTACCTAACAGGATATTTGTTCTTATCATATATAATTAAAACATACATATTAAGAATCTACTTAAGTGGGATGGATCTTCAAAGACATAGTAAAATCCTAATATCTCTGCAATTATCATAATCTTGTGTACAACATTTGTTGTTCTAAACATTTTGATTAATTCAAATATTGTATATTCTTCAACCCACTTCAACTTCAATACCACTCTTACCAATTTTCACATAAAACTACCATGATTTTTTTTTTTCCAGGTAAACAGCTATTCAGCTTGCACTTATGATGTAATTTTTCAAGGAATCCTTTAATGTCCACAGATCCTAGTTACGTAATGAAAATAAGAGCCTTTCATTTAAAATAAAAAACACACCTCCTGGCTCATAATAACGGTAATATACATGATTTAGTATTTTACTCCTTCTTTAAACCCCACCTCTCCTGGTCCGGTTTTCGCCATTAACGAATTTAATCCTATGCTTACATGAAGTGGTTAAATATGGAATACGGTTATAATCAATAGCAGAGAAGATTCAATGATGAAGTTTCGTCACATACTTACCCCTGTATCATACATAATAAATTCTTAATAAAAAGAATGCGTAGTTTTTGAAGCATTGAATAAGACGTTTACTGAAACAATAACAGTCTTAATATGAAATAAGTAGTATCGGGGATTTACTTGAGACAGAAACCTCAAAAATACAAATAACACCGTTAATTTTCATGTTAGAGAAAAATGAATAAAACGAACATTGTAGAATATTCCCTTCACATAACTCTTGAGTCAGTTTGTATCATTATTTCTCAGATTTCCATTTTCAGGACGAAGTCACATTTTTTTTCACAAAAGAATTTTTTTTTTTTATTTATTCATATTTTACAAATTAACTCCCTATCCTTAAGTTTATCACTTTCTATGCGAAGTGCCCTTCTTCATCTAAACAGAATTCAGTCCCGTATCTGATGCCCTCATAGAACTTGCAGCTTTCTCGTGTCTAAAACGCCCCTACACCTGCTCAAGTTTTTATCTTTATAACCAGCTTTTTTGAAGATCCTTTTGACACCTCTTTTTCCAATTTTTTTTTGTTCCAGTTCTTGCACTGATACAGTTCCCAAGATCGAATGTAAATGTTCTCTACTGTTTCGTCCGCAAATTTAATTTGTCTCTCCTTCTCAGTACCAGGGGCCCATGAACTTTGACAACACCAAGAAATGATCTGATCCACTCGGTACCTTCTTGCATGGGAACGAATGTGAGAGTACTGTTTTTCGCTCACTAAAATCTAGTGTCAACTCATGATGCACGGTTTTTGTCGACAGTAATTTATCCTTCCTGGGTCCTATGCCATTATTCATCTGCAGTGTGCATTGGCACACTCACTGACCAACGATTTATTGCAGAAAGTTTCCTTCGGTGTGATTCTGGAGATTCTATCATTGATACATATTATACGATTTTATTTAGTATCCCAACAGTGCATGCCACCAATTCTTAATTTAAAAATTAATTTGTCCCCTAGTTGTTCCTAATGCCTCTATTTAATATGACATATGTAATTATCTATGGTCAAATGTGTTATTTCAATTTCCCTGATCGATTTTTTTTCTGATCCACTACATCTACCTTATATTGCACCAACTTAGCCTTCAGAGTCCTCCTGGTTGAAATATTCTCTGGAGTTTCAAGTTCCAATATTGAGTTCTAGTCATTTTTGGTACTTATTTTATTCCCCATTTCTCTGAAAACAAGGTCTATTTGTTTGTTGGCACCATCCTGGGAGCAATCTTTTTTATTTCACATATTTTAGTGAAATCCGAGGTCTATATTTTAAATTATAAGCAAAAAATTGAAATATACTAGACTTTAACAATACATGAATTGTTAACAGCACTGGATGTAAATATTTGTCACAAGACAAAATGAATCAGTTCTGTATGGCTTTTAAATTAAAGTTACGAAATTGCTGATAGTGAAGATAGATATGACTTCGCTGCTGAGATTGTGATTGGCCGTATCGATAGTGCAGGCTATGTCAGTGGCTAATTTTTTGGATGTTTTGCAGTTTGTTTTCGTTTGTTGTTTTGAACATGGTTGTGTTATTTCATTTCTAAATAGCTTCCTTATTTGATAAGTGCTTTTCAAAGACTCTTCTTCCTTCTTATATAATATATCCATCTGTAATAATACAATTCAAGATAAAAAATGGGCGATGAAAGTAACCCAACAACGTTATACGTCGGTAATCTAGATCATTCAGTTTCTGAAGAATTGCTATGTACATTGTTTTCACAGATTGGGCAAGTGAAAGGATGCAAAGTTATTAGAGAGCCAGGCAATGATCCTTATGCATTTATTGACTTTGCAAATCATCAGGGAGCTGCAACAGCCCTGGCAGCTATGAACAAGCGATTATTTCTTGAAAAAGAAATGAAAGTCAACTGGGCTACTTCACCAGGTAATCAACCTAAATTAGACACTAGCAACCACCATCATATTTTTGTTGGCGATTTAAGCCCTGAAATAGAAACACAAACTTTACGAGAGGCTTTCGCACCTTTTGGAGAAATTTCTAACTGTAGAATTGTAAGAGATCCTCAAACATTGAAATCAAAGGGCTATGCATTTGTTTCATTTGTAAAGAAAGCCGAAGCTGAGAATGCTATATTAGCAATGAATGGTCAATGGCTCGGTAGTCGCAGTATCAGAACTAATTGGTCTACTAGAAAACCTCCACCTCCCAGAGACACCAGAAGTAGACAGACTAACACAAAAGCTCCAACTTTTGAAGAAGTATACAATCAATCCAGCCCTACTAATTGTACCGTTTATTGTGGTGGATTTTCGAGTGGAATTTCAGATGAATTAATGCAGAAAGTATTTTCCCCGTACGGTACAATACAGGATATTAGGTGCTTTAAGGATAAAGGCTATGCATTCATTAAATTTACAACAAAGGAAGCTGCTACTCATGCTATCGAGTCAGTTCACAACACTGAAATCAATGGGCAGATAGTAAAGTGCTTTTGGGGGAAGGAATCGGCCGATCCAAATGCTGCTATGAATAATTCGAGCAACCCGAGTCAAGTGAACGCAGCTCAATGGTCATACATGTATGGAAACATGGGCGGCTATTGGTACCCACAGGGTTACTCTGCTCCGGCTCAAATGCAACAGCAATATTTGCAAGGCATGCAAGGTTATCCTTATGGTCAATTTGGCTATCAGCAGAACTACGTGGGGAGAATGGGAGTTCAAATGCCTGGATCATCATGGCCAGTAATAGGAGCTCCATCAGGGAGTAGTCAAACAAACCAAACTATGCAGCAAGCGACTGGAATGCAGACACCTTCAAGTATGATGGCCTATACAATGCAGCAGTTCGGAACACAGTGATGTATTTAAAATTTTCATTATATCCTTTCCATGTATTATATTAAAAAGGAAATTGAAAAAGGACTCTACTGCTATATTTGAATATGGCTACTGAATCTTGACGTGATAGATTTAAATATTAATGGCTGTTATGTCTTTGTATATTAATGGGTATGGTTTTGACCTGGATGGTTGTTTATTTTAATGGATCATGTTATCTATAAAATTTTAATCGATGATTTTATTAGTCTAAATCCTTGTATGTGACACCAACTTTATAAATGTGAATTTCCCGTGTGATCTAAATATGTTCTATTTGAATAATAATAATAAAAACAGGATGATATAATTTCTTATAAATTGAATTGAAATAATTTGGTTTTATTCATTACAACCCACTGTTTTTAAAATTCATTTTCATCACAATTAATTTTTTATCTGTGGCTAGCAAAACTTGTATTGGTTGCTTCACCGCATTCACTGTTTTATTTTTAAAAAATAACTTTTTATTCCTTTTAAAAGGTTATGCAGAATATCTTAGTTTAGTTCCATTAAACTATTTGGAGTAAATGCTAGGATGTTTCTTGTATATAAGTGAGTGATACTTGGCATTCCAACTAGATTAAAATTAAATATTTCTTAAACTATTTGAAGGACAAGAGTATCCCAATGGTAAAACACTCCTGTGCTCATGATAATAATTTTATTTAATCTTTGCTTAATCCCCGGATTCCACTTTGTCAAGAAAGTAACCCGGAAATGGTATGAATCCTTTGAAAGGGCTTCAGATGGACTATTGATATCCAAAGGTTTCTTCCATATAAACTTATCTAGAGATCCACAGATTAGTATATTCCCTTCAGTAATACTGATGTAATGATTAGAAACACATCAATTCACCTTAGACAAAGACTAACCCATGTTCAAATATTACATTAACATGTAATAGTGTATTGCTGATTAAAACAATATATGCCTGCTGGGAGGACTGTTTGTTATGGCATTTCAATTTCTTCTTTTTAATGTCTGGTATTCTTATATCCATCATGTCGCTGGTATATACTTTAAATATTTTTTGGAGCAATAGAAAAGTAAAATACACTTCACTAATTCTCAATTTATATTTAATGTGTGTCACATATATGGGATTAGTCCTTCGAGGAATTGTGCTTTTTTATGCTTTCCCAACATTTTGCTGTTTTATTTTTATGGCAATGAATAATAATCATCTTAAGACTTTACTTATATTCCATATCAAATGACGTATAATTTTAATATATCATTAATATTTTATTTTTTGTTTTACCACAACTTAGTTTGTACTGAATTTCATTTTCCTTTTAATATTGAATGAATATGTCAAATTACCTCAGAAGTTATACTAAAGCCTGTTTCAAATAGAAATAGGCATTAAATAAATAATATAAATGCTCACTTAAAAATAGCATATTGTAAATATATATAAGTAGTAAGAAGCTATAAAAGAAATATCTGAACCATTCATGAAATTTGAATGATTTTTTCACGTAATGTAAGGAAAATAACTGTGATCTTTTATAGAAGTATATAATTAAGTAACTTTAATTTCAAATATTGTATAATTTATGAATGTATTTTACATTTTATAAATTCAATGTTTATTAAAGATGTACGCTTACAGTTTCTGTCTATGTTCATATTTTCTTTATGTGTATATATCATAATTTTATTCTCACTATAATTCGCCTTTTCCAAAATTGGATTAATTGTATATTGAATATAAGATTTCTGTCTTAGCTACATCCTTTGTAACTCTACTTTTTTCATAAAGTTGTCCTTACTTCGATGTTTAACTTCAGTTTGTAAGCACAAAATCCATAATACCCAACAAATATTGACCTCAAAATATTCATAAAAGATAATATTATTGATGGATTATTATTCTTTCAGCCCAAATACTTTTTTAAATATTAGTTGACTAATTTTTAGATAATTGTTTCAATACTTTAACTGACTTTTATTTATTTTATACTGTCATTTTTATGAAAAGCTTTTATTTCTCAATAGTTGTAAGAATTTTATTGTACATATAAATACAAGTGTATATAACATTCTGTATGAGGACATAATAAAAGTTTATTATAATTCTTATGAGAGGAAAACAACAGCAGTTATTTCCAGTAATATATGATTGCATTATTATATTCATATAGTCTCTTGTATTCTTTTTATTTTATTTTTTATGTGGGTGGTTAGTTAGTTAACTTGCTAATTGAGTACAAGTCATTTTAAGGAATTAGTTAATAGAAATAACAGTGAATTTGTTGGTATAGTTTTAATTGTGTGGTTGTCATTATCAGGTAAAAGCGAAAGAGGATTATATTGGGTTGTTCAGAAAGTTTCCACTGATTTCCAAGGAAAATATAAAGAGTACTATTGACAAATTTTAATCTACAATATAATTACCATTTTCTTTAGTAACCAGTTCCCATCTTTTGGGAAGTTTCATAACTCCATTTTCATAAAACCTCCTAGACTTATTGCCAAAAAACTGATCCAGGTACTTATTACAGTCCTCTGCAGAATTAAAATTCGTACCATTAAGGGAATTTGGGAGGGAAAAAAAACAAATGATAGTCCAGGCTATATGAAGGGTGAGGTAAAACTTTCCAACTTTAGTCTAACAATTTTTTTCCTGTGGCCAAAGACATGCTTTCTGGCATTATCGTGGTAGAAACAGTGCTTCCCCAATTTGCC
This sequence comes from Riptortus pedestris, assembly GCA_019009955.1. NCBI lineage: Eukaryota > Metazoa > Arthropoda > Insecta > Hemiptera > Alydidae > Riptortus > Riptortus pedestris. The sequence goes on from CM032233.1 coordinate 18,918,970, forward strand.
ACCTGTGGTTGGTTCTGATCAATTATTTCCTTTAATCTATCTAACTGACTGCAATCTTATAGTTTTATTAAGCAGTAGGTTATAGAACTCTTCACCCTTCCAATCCCACAGCAACAAAGCATAGCTTTTTGGGATGGATATTAGCCTGGCCATGGATTAGAATGACCCCATGATCGTTTTTGCTCAACATTATTGTTGAAAACAATCCATTTTTCGTTTCCAATTACCAAAAGTTTCAAAAATGGAACGTTTTCATGGCCTTTGAGCAATAAATCGAATTTCTCATCCAACACTCCCCCTCCTAAGAGATAGGTGACTCACAGCAAATGTTCATGGATGCTCAAATTCAATACTTCCAGCCTCTATCCTATTTCATTTTTATTTTTTTTTAATTTTAGACTCTTTATTTATTGTTTGCAGCTCTGAGGATGGAAACATAAATTCTTGAAACCGCTAAGTGTTTTTTAAAAATAAATTGTGAGGGGCCATAAGACAAGTGTTCTAAATAACCTCTATCCTTCTTCCCGAGTGCTAATCTGGTAGTTTTGATATTGCCATCGATGTCCTTCCTGTGCATTCTCAGGCCTCATCACCCAATTTTCCCCGCCTGAATTTCACAAACTAGTCATGCACTGTCCTCTCACTTATTGCAATGTACCATTTACAGCACATATTAGTAGATTTCCCTTGTCCATCGATCCTACCTAGGAGATGATAAAAAGAATGTGTTCTATGTAAAAAGAAAGATCTAGTCATTAATGGCTGAAATTGGACTGGGAGGAGGAGTTTCGAAATATCTTTGTTATTATAAGTCAGATCAAAAAAGTGTATAAAGGCAATATTATTGAAAATTTCATTGCCTACAAATGTTATATAAATATTTTCTCAATCATGAATATTAACCGAGATATTTGGAGTTTTCAGCCTTCAGTAAACCCCCACTTCTACTCATGTTATATTAACAATAAGCTATTATATCATGAACTATTTTATTCTAAGCTTAAGTACCAAGTGTTGGTCTCATTAAACTTTTACTTTTTGAGATGAAGACAAATATGTGGCGCACGTGGGAAATCTGCTTAGTTAATGCAGCCCTCGGGAGACGGACTTTTTTGTTTACGGCTTGAGCTGCATTCTTGCCTTTGTGTAAATAAAAATGCATTAAGTGACTAAAATGAACTCTCTTGCTCTTCATGATTATCAGGGTACTCAAGGGAAAAATTTAAGCCAGAGTTGATATTCATAGGATTAAAACACTGAAGAAAGCCCTCTCTTTCATAAATCAAGTGACATCAAATTCTGATTACTGGGACTCAGCCTTGACTTCAGGCCAAGTGCAGCCTTACAGAAATCGGCAGACACTTTCAGAACAACCCAATAAGTTACTCATAAAGTTAAAATGTTGATATAGATTATTTTGAACAATTTTTCATATACACTGTACAAATTACTAATATCTAATAACATAATTTTATAAAAGGCTCAACTAATATGTAAAATATTGTTATAATACACATCGGTAGACACCATCCTCATTGGCTGGTAGATGGATAGACCGGGCTAGAACATTCATTTGGAGAGCACGATCTTCAAGTTTCTTAACTCTCTTGAAGAGTTATACCGATTTCTAGTCAGTTACTTTTATATGTTCTGACATCCATATTAAATTGTGTGCTTTCAGTATGTGTAAATTTCCTTACATTTTTAGTATGGGATGGGTTTATGCTCAACTAAAATTTAAAAAATATGGACTCTCCTGGTCCCTATCTATTTTTTACTCCACCCCACCCATACTTATAACTATAAATTTGTATATTTCTTATAAGGGCAATTGTTCAAAATAAGATACGTATATATTCTAATTTCTTTTAAATAAATTGTTGAACTAAACTCATTCCAGATGTTATAATAAATAACTTGTTTTCCCTTTTATTATTTTAGTAGAGCCAATTAAGAATACCATTGGTGTGAGAGTTCTGTACCTTCAAATCCATTGAGTTTCTATTAGCTGATTCCCAACAATATAGTATATACATTTTATTATTTTATATTATACAAGTAGAGTTTGCTTCTGCAAATGGACTTATTCCACTATAACAAAACTAAATTCTGGTACTTTTCTATATATCTAAAAATTTGGATTTTATTTTGTAAACAAAATGATTGAAACATTATACATATATTGAGAGTATAGTCTATGTTTATTTTAAGTGACTTGCCTGTTCGCAAGGGACATTAGTAAATAAATCATTACTGGGATCACTGTGTATTTTATGCTCTGTGTATTTCTCAATACATATATTTCCTCTTTTGATTGATTTTTGTTATTAAAATAAAACAGCAACTTTTTCTTTTCTTTTTTACTATCTTTAGATCGATATCCTTAGCTATATTTACATACTGGTACTAATCCCAAAATACTTATTTCCTTTCTTTTAAAAGAAATAATTCATTCAAAACAAACAATTTTGTATACCACTTAATTTGTTTCACTAAATTCCAAAAATTATATTAATGTTTTGAAAGATTGGCTCAATTGTTAAATATTATTCACTTATTCTTGTTTCAAGGCATCTTTCAATGAGTAATAATTGTTTTAACTTGTTATACTAAATTATTGTGGGGGTATTGGACTTTTTTTAGTGTTGACTTCTTTACCTGCTTCATTCTCCCACCGTATTGACCTTTGAAAATTCTCTTTAGATTGACATAGAAAGTAGTTTGTTTATTTTTAAACTATTTCTAAGCTAATAATAACTAATCATTTCCCAAAATATATTTCTGATCAATTTATTTTCATTTAAAGTAAATATTTACTTAAACAAAAATTATACAATAGTTTTGTTGTCAAAAAGCATTTATGATGTGTTGAAATAAGATACCTCTGTTTCATTTTTGAGAATATTTTGTTTAGGAAAGCGGTTTTTTAATATTTCATCTAATATGACTTGTAACTGATATTTCCTTTCACAAATTTTACAGTAATGTTTGATGATTAGATCCAACTAATACTTTAGAATAATTCATTTTTTAATAAATATAAGTACACACAAATGTTCATGTGTGTTTACAACAAACTTGAATTGATCAAACTTTATAAGATATTTCGGCAAAGTATGTTTGCCTCTTTAATGCATTAAAATTGGCTTAATTTATTATATTCTCATTGTAAATATTGCAAGACATCAATTTAATTGTCAATGGCAACTATTATGCTGTTGAGATATATAACATAACTCACAGAAAGTGCAAAAACTAATTTCCTGTAAGTTTGAAACATTTTAAAGGACTTTACTTATTTTAAAATCTATATTGGTGGTAAGTTGTATGAAGAAAGTAATAAACTACCAATCCAATCTTAGTCTGTAGCTTATTTTTTATTTTTCTCTGATTTGATGTTACTCAAAATTATAGTTTTAAGCACATGAAAATGCCAGAAACACCAAGCTGTACTCAGTAATATAAATGCTCTATGGAAGAAACTTGTTGGTTCTTTATACTCGTATATTATAATTCTTGTCTTCCCAACCCATATATGATTGTGGATAGACTGATTAACTATGTTTTTCTTAGATTTGTCCTGTTGACACTTGAATTTAAGTGAGTTATCCCACTAGGATTTTATTTTGAAGTTGCCAACATTGTGAGACATCTAAAGGTTTATTTATGCAGAATGGTATTAATTAAAAGTAAATTATTAATTAAAATTTATGTCTTCCTACTCCGGATATTATATTAGAGTTATTAATAATTTGAGAACAATAAAATGAAGTATCATTTCAACATGGAGATCAATAAAAAAACAATATTACTGGTTTTACTTCATTAACATATTGATTATCTTATGTTTTGAAACTTACGAGTTTACATTTATACCATTCGGTGTCATCATTCAATGAATGTTTAAATATTTATTATTCGATAATTGATTATTCTTCTTTTTTGCGCTTGGTTAATCAAATATTTTCTTTATTTGGGAATCATACTTACACACCTAATCTCCATAATATGGAAGGTTTAGTATATAGCAATTTCTGTTATTTATTACAATATTTACTTCAAAAAGTCTCAAAATATCTTTGAGATTTGTACCAATTAATACAAAAGGTTATTGTATTATAGAAAATAAATTTTCAAAATAAAAATATGCCACATGGGATAAATATCGATTTTGGTATAAATCACATTTCAAAAATAAGACTGCAGGTCAAACCTGCCTTATTAATCACTGAATATTAAAAATATAAAATGTTATTGTAGTTGCCATTCAATTAGTGTGCTTGTTCATTTGACAATTTTATGTACATATATTAATATGGGTTATATTGATGTTGAAAACAGAACTGATCTCATTTTCTCTAGTTTAATAAACGTTCTTCTTTATTATATTAGTAAAGACTTACATTACCAATTCAAGAGATCTGTAGGGCTTCCGGTCTGTGAATTAATAAAAGATTTAATAATTTTATCACGTCCGAACATCGATATCATAAGGTCTGTGATGATGCTCTCTTAAAATGATTTGTCCTTATAACTTTATACCTCTGTGAATTAATTAAGTGATTCATATATTTAAGTTTAGGATGTCCATTTATATTAACAAAATATTGTTTACTGCTATTTTAATTTTAAATAAAACTATTAATTTGAGTACTTAGCTCTAATTTTGAACAGGCTTTAGTATTTTATGCCATTTTCGTTATACACACACATATATATTTTTATATTTAATTATTTAATGCACTGACTCCATAACTAGTTAATTTTAATGTTTTTGGAGAGTTATCTATGCTGCTGAGGTCCTTGCTTGGCTAATTACAACTATTCTAAACAAAATGCATTCTTTATTTTACTTACAAGTTGACACCAGCCACCTCAGTTTATATATATATATATATATATATATATATATATATATATATATATATATAGGATATAGGACATATATTTTTTTTCTAGACTCAACATTCTCATAGTTTAATGCCTATGGTCACCATCCAAAACTCTGCAGGCTATGTTCAAAATTGCTCTCCAAAAATGGGTATTTTTGAATAAAGTCTGCATGGGAAAAAATGAGTTTTCATTGGTGACCCTTGCCAATAAACTTTCTATGCATCTATATATATATATATATATATATATATATATATATATATATATATATATATATATACACACACACACAAACACTACTGCAACTACTAGTACAATACATACAAATAAATAAATTACTTGTCATTTTATATGTGTAATACTGTTAAAAACAGAATCTCTTGATCAGCAATAAAATATGGAACATTTTTAATGGAAGTAACTTTTGCATTTACCTGCATAAATTCTCCTCTTTTAAATTTTTGTCTGACAACAAAGGACTCTTACTGAAAATAAAAAGAGAAAGCATCTGTTTTTTTATAAAAATAAAACTATTTCCTGTGGAGTTTCTCAGCTAGATATATTATTATGGCATTGACTGTTGTTACCTTTATTTTTTGTGTATAATTATTTTTTTAATTTTATGAAACATTGTAAAAAGAAATGATTTGGAAAATATAATTTTTATTATATTTGTAATTGTCTTGTGTTATGAGCCTCTATGGTAATCTTTTTATATAATCATTGCATTAAAGCATTTCAAAACTTAAAAGGGTGATGTTGAAGTGGTCTCCTCTTCTACACATTTTTTTTTTTAAATGTGCGAGGGGTGAGGCAATTTTTCTATCAGCCTTTAATATGATTTCCTTCTCTACCAGGAAGAATATTATGCACAATTCAAAATTGTTTTTGTTGAATGCGTAATTTTACAATATTTATTTATACTCCTTTTTAACTCTTCAAAGTCAAAGCTTCTTATTGTTTAAAAATACTAAACATTATCTCAACAAAACATTCTTTATTTTCAATTTATTATTATTGCAAAGATGGACCATTGAAACTACTTTTTTCCAGCCCTGCTTAAATAATTAATATAAATTCATGTATTATAGATTATTTCTTCCAGCTGTCTTTATATTTTATAACAACATGAATCCTTGTTATGCTTGGTTTAACAATTTAGACAAACTACTAAATATCGTCTTATATTTAACTAGTGCAAAATTTGATCTTTTAAGGTAAATTTTAAATTTATTATCATTTGAAAACAGTAAGTTAAATTTACTAGTTGCATGACACACCTGCTGACAGCACTTGTTTTGTTTTATATATATATATATATATATATATATATATATATATATATATATGTACCCGTATATATCAACAGCAGAGAGACTACTAATGATAAAACAGATTCAGTTCAATAGTTGGGTTAATTTCATTGCTATCTCATAAAAATTTGGTTATACAATATTAAAATATATTGTACATAGGAAAGTATGACATATGTGTTTCACTTTGGTAGTATTTCAAACCAAGATATATTGTGTTTTGGTTAAAGACTACTATCATATCTATGATTTGACTTTATTCTATGAATTTAACTTTTTGCAATGATATTTAGATTCTTCTGTTAATTTCTTATTTATTCGGCTCTAACACTGTCATGTAATGGAGTGGATTTGAGCATCCAAACAGACAACGGTTCTTCTCATTGCATTCCTCTATACATGATCCTCACAGATTTTAATTGATTTTTTTAGTAGTCTTAATGACTAGAGTTAGGAATTATCAAAATGTCACATTTGACAATACAATTCACATGCAGTAGTCAAGAAAACAAGTAACTTGATTTTTATATTTGTCTCTAGGTATGTATTTCCTTAATATTTCTTTTTTTCATATGCGTCACCTGATTACCTTAATTGGAGTGTCTGTTTGTAATTTGGTACCAGATTGTAATAATGATCACATCGAGTTTAAATTTGTTGTGCATATTCATTTTAAATGGGATTAATGGTTTGCAGTTCTTTTTCCGACTTCCAATGATCTGAAGTTCTTTAACACGTTGAGTGCTGATGACGCATCAGCTCCTACCTCGCCCTTAGCCCCTTGCTATTGTCTTCAAATTTTCCATCAGCCCTCAATATACTACTAGCTTCCTTATAGGGCAGTTCGTTAGTAATTTGTCTTGCTTTCTTGAGCTCAAGTGAGAAGTGAACCATAGCGTTTTTGCTGGTGATTGTTATTGGTTGTATCAACTCTTCTTTTGAATAAGTTTTATTTCTCTTTTATATTTGTCATAAAATATTAAAATTTTGATTGCTCCGACATCACTTGCATAATTTTTTTTCTATTTGCTCAAATTATAAATAAAATTTTTATGTAAATACTTCTTTTTTTATCCTTAAATTGTTATACTATTTTCCTTTTTTCTTATTATTGTCTTTCTGTTTAATTTATTCGCTGTTTGTACAAGAAAATTGTCATTTCATTCTGTATTAATTTATTAGTAGGCTCCTTGTTTTGTCGTGTGCCTGTACTTGAATTTTAATTTCATCAATTTTGTAAACTTTTCTTTTGAATATAAATTTATTTACAATATTTCTATTTGTCAGTCAATCAATTGACATTACAGACATTTTCCGTAATTAGTCATTTTGTGAAAAAGGTAAGTTCCATTATTTCAATTGAAGTTGACATTTTTTGAAATACAAACTTCAATAAGTACAAATTTTTCAAAATAAGTACTTCAATAAGTATGAATTTTTCGAAATAAATACTTCAATCAGTTTCGATGCTTGAAAATAATTGTCATAAATAATAATAAAATAAAATTGATCGGTTGGCAACAGTTCCATTATGTTGTGCATGATTATCTATACTTTTTTTCCAGTGGTGTGCCATAATTACCCTTTCCTCAAAAAGGTTAAAACTTTAGTAATTTTAAACCTATTTAGTATTAAATGAACCAAGAACCACTTTAGCCCAGGGTAAAACTAGCTATTTTCGTTCAGCAACGAAAGTGTTAATCTAATTTCAAAATGCCAGAGAATTAGACGGAGGTTTCCTTCATATCTTCAGAACTAATGGAGATAGAAAATGGAAAGTTTGCTTTACTATGTAGTTCAGAGAGAAAACTGAATATCAAATTAAATTTTATTTTATATTAATCCATTATCAATGCCCTCATATAAAAATGTGCAGCCTATTAAAAATATTTGGAACCACTTTTATAATTGAAATATATATGATATATATAAAAATGAAGTGCATTTAATAATTAATATTATGTATGAAAATATATTTTCCTTGGTTTTTCTAAAACTAAAAAATATAAAATTTTGTTCACTGGCCCAAAAATAAATTTAATGATAATAGTATTGTAAAAATAAATCCCCCTGAGAAAGGAGGGTAAAAGATAGAGCTTGTCACATAGAATATAAATATATTTTATTGTTATTTTCTAGTGACAATAATGAAGTTATTCACCTAATATTATGGGAAGAAAATACAAGAGGAAGCCAGAAGTTCGCCACTTTGCATGGCCACCAATAATAATTCTAACTTTGTATTCATTTTTTTTTCTTTTTACATCGACTTTATGGTCTGTAGTGATGTAGGGAATTTTTTCAGTGGGGCTCTCACTGAGCAAACCCAACCTCTTCCAGTCAAAAATTCAACTTATACTCCTTTACTTGTGAGTCACAAGAGTATCACACTAGCCACTCCAATATTGAGAAGACCTATTCATGTATTTAAATAGAGACAACACATGAACAAATTTCAGTTACACTACTAGGAGATCACTGAGTACTTAAGACAAAAAAAAAAACGAATATGCTAATTCTGGGAAACTAGCCATTTCAATTATTTATAAGATGTGGTGTGCTCCATACCAAAGGTGGTGTCTCACTTAGCATTAATTCCACACCCCAGGAATATAGGGGCCTCAATATTCAACTATTAATTAATGCAACTTCTTGACAATATAATTTGTAAATGTGAAATTGAAGAAAACGCCTCTTATTAATAGAAGTAATAAATAGATAAATAATTTTTAATAATATTAATAAATTATGATTGTTTGTGGTATGGAGTGTTTTCTAAACCAATCCTAATAGTCAGTAGTCTATGATGTCCTGCCAATGTCTGCACAAAGCTGCTATATGCTTTGTAGCCCTTATTCAGAATGAATCTGAGACCTGCCTTGTCCAGCTCCATTCTGTCTTTCACTAACTTCTACAATGTAATATAGTTTTATTCTCGAATACAGCTTAAGATGGATAAAAAAAAGTTATTTCTTTACAACCTCATTATGCAACTATGGCTAATTGGGACAAGTTATCTACATATAACTCAATAGATAAGCCTAAGGATATTGACCAGAGGTACTCCACATAGTTTCTGTGTTTTGGGGAATTAATATAATTTTTGCAATATTGCATCATTCTGGGACTTTTTCTCCGTGCAGAATAATAATGAAAATTTCACTCAATTTTCTATCTAAAACTTCTTCAACAGCCTTCAGATTTCTATTGTAAATGACATAAGGCCTAGATGTTTGAATTTGGAAACTAAAATATGTTTAATTCAGGCCATATGTGGTGCTTAATTCCTTTGATTGATATTCTAGTTCCAAATGCTTAAAAATGAATTTAAAAAAAAAAATGATTATAAAATAAAATAAATCATTATAAATTAGTGTTATCATAATGAAATGCAGATAGAATAATAATTTATTGACTTTCTAAGGTGAAGCTAGTGAATCAGCTAAAACCACCATCTAGAAATTAACTTTTGGACTTGAAATAACATTAAAAAAATATAAGAACGAAGCAATAGGATCATAGTACTGGATGTTAGGGTAATCCTTTTAAGTATAAGGCCTTAAGGTAAGCCTTTTAAGGCTGTATTCAGGGGTATGAATAAAATGCGAGTGATTGAGCATTTCATAGAAACATTACATACAGACAAAAATTCAGGTTTAATTCCTGATTTAAATCACCTACCAATAGGCCAATATAGATGTTCATTTTTTGAGATGACAGATGATTTGAATGTATGTATGTTATGCGTTAGAAACATGCAAAATATAATCTTTCTTAACAAAGATAATATATATATATATATATATATATATATATATATATATATATATATGTGTGTGTGTGTGTGTGTGTGTGTGTGTGTGTGTTACTGTAAAACCCCGGAGTGTGGTAAGTAAATCCTAAGATTTACTGGTAAATCTTAGGATTGACCAGAAGCGTTGGTAAATGTCCGATTTTATCTTTCAAATCGGACTTTAGCCAGTAAATCTTAGGATTTCCCAAGAGGCTCGGTAAAAGCTAGAATTATCTCAATCAGGATACCAACAGATTTTGGTAAATCCTAACATTTCCCAGTGTCTGCCGGTAAAAGTTGGAATAAAGGTTATTTGAAATGAAAATTTTAGAATAAGTTTTATTATTATTTGTTACAGCATGGGAGAGAATTGTGGCACTTTGAATTGCAGTTCATATTAGCTAACTTGCACAAACTTTTTTATTTGAACATTTTTTTAAGCAGGTGCATTTTTTGAAACCCTGGCCACCAGCCAATGACTGTTGACAAACTGTGGTTCGAAGACTTATCTCTTCGTTGGGCACTTCATTGGGAGACATGAAATTCTCGGTGCAAATTATAAACTGATTACGCGAATATAATGTATTCAATTTTCCTGAAGATATTCCGAGTTGGTAGAAACCATCTTCTTTTTGACGATCACTGCAATCATGCTTTTGGGGTCGATTTTAGATGGTCGACATCAGGAATTTTGATCCTCACGTTCTGGCCATCTTCGGGATCTGGGAATTTTCTTTTCGTCATATTTTTCCATTTTCTTGGCCTGTGATTAAAGACCTTCCCTTACTACTTGGGGAATTTCTTTAAATTTAGAGCACATCTTCTGTTCGGTGGCAGATAACTTATTATTGGCACTGTCTTGCTGAAGTTTGCCACCATCAGGATGTTTTACTTCCAACGTTTTTGTCATATCTTCCTCAAGAGCCAACGTTTGAACCTCATCTTGTTGGGAAGTAGATGGAAAAGATACAGTAGTATCATCAAGAATTTGCTCAAGCTGTTCCACAGACGTGAGATTGGTTGTCATATCACGAGGGAGTTTCGAGGTAGCCAAACCCATTTTCATGAGGACTCCAAACATGGCTTCATAAGGAGAGTATTTGATTCCTTCGTGGTAGGCTCTGTTTTTCATGGTCTCAATAAACCTAATCCCCTCAGACCACTTTGAAGTATCATTGGTTTCCATCCACTCCTCTTTACTGGACATTTACCAATGAGCCTTGGGAAATCCGCACATTTACCAAACAGCATTGATTAAAGTACGAAATCTCACATTTATTTAATGTTTTTCGGGCATTTACCAAGCCAGACGGTAAATCCGGGGATTGGCCAACTGCCAAGCAGTAAAAGCTCGAATTTCATCTAGATTTTGGACTTTAACCAGTGCTCTTGGTAAATCCTAGGATTTACCGGTAAGTCCTGACATTTACCACACTTCGGGGTTTTACAGTTATATATATATGTATGTATCAAAATATCAGTGGTACACCAATATAGGAATGGTAAGTTAAAATCTAATTTGGAAGTCGCCACCGATAATAGATCATTCACAAAAATGTTGCCAAGCAAACCCATTTATTCTCCCCAAACTTGTTTGTAGACTGCATATTATAACTAAAGTAGCCTGAGATACAACAAAATTCTAATATTTTCTCAAACAATGGAAAATTTATGTTAAAATGCAAGAGAGTTGATTTAACTCTCGTCAGTATTAAACAGAAATGCAGCTTTTAAAAACTCTTAAAAATCCTTTAAGAATTGCTCAACCCCCAAGTAAAAATATAAAGAGAATACTTTTTTAAAAACCATGTCTCTTGAAATAGACAGCAATATGTATGAATGTTGTTGTAGAGGAAGTGCAAATAATGAACCAACAGCTAAACTTTTAATTCCAGAAAAGTTTTGGAAACTGCTCTAGCTTTTGGGAAAAATTATTAATAACTTTGCTATTAATAATTTTTATCTTTCACTGTAAAAACAAATATTAGAGAGAGTTAATTTTAATAAATATGAAATTGATAGAATGGATTGTGCTTGAGTACCTATTTTCCTTACTAAAACTATTATATTGACTTCAATGTGGTTTTGCAAGAGCACTTGAAAATTGCCATGACGCTAACCAAGCCTGACACACCAATATTTGTGGATAGTATACAAAAAACTGCACTTTTATTAAACCAGTAGCTTATTTCTTGGCATAAATAGAATGGTTATATGCTGTTTTTTATCGTTTACCTGTTACATATTTCTATAAGTGGGCAAAAATTGAATCCTCATTGGTGTCAGCTTACTAGACAGCTTAATGCAAAGAGATATTTCTGTAGCTGTAGGTAATAAGGATTTTTGCCATAAATATTAAAAAATATGACAGTAAAACAGTTATGATAAAAGATCAAAAACACTGTCATAGCTTCAAAAGGTGAAACAACAAAAACTCATAAGTGAGATTAACATATACATTTCTTCTTTCAAGGTATAAGATTGTATGTACAGAGATGATTTGACTTTGATTCCACTACGATAAAACACAATGGCTAAAATTTAAACCCTACTGTTTTTGGTAGAAATAAAATCCAACATTTTGTTGTTCTTCTGTTCCAAAGAAATGCCCCACCAATATTAAAGTGTCATGTTTGGTTCTAAAAAGAAGTGAGTACTTACTTCTTGAGTGACAGCCCCAATTCCTAAAGTTGACCACCAGTTACAGCACCTTCAGAAAAATTTTGTAATAGTTTTCTGGATTAGCCCTTTGACTTCAAAACCAGATGAATATACCAATAAAGTAACAAATTGGGTCTCGGGTTGGCCGTGCGAGTTATGGCGTTGGTCCTGATCTCCCATAGCAGACCTAGAGTGGCGGGTTCGAATCCCGCCCTGGGCAGTAGAAATTTATTTAATGATGGCCTCATTAAATGAACTCCTTAGGCCCACCCTGGCTAGAAAAGGATGGTAACCTGTAGATAACCTGTCCCGGTTAGCCTAGTTGCATAAAGTGGACGTAAAATAAATAAATAAAAAAAAAAAAAGTAACAAATTCATTTTAATAATCAATGGTACTAGTTTTAAACTTAAAAGTCAAAATTCATCAAGAATAATTATTGGTTATTTGTTCCGAGGCCCATATAACCAATATATATATATATATATATATATATATATATATATTATTTGCTGTACTTGAGCACAGTAGCTATTCTGAATGGAATATTAAAATTTCCAAATTAAAGAGTCTCAAGAAATATAAAACAAGGGAACATTAAAAAAACATACATAAGAAAATATTATTGCTGCCTTTTTATTGTAAAAAAATAAAATAGAAGATTATAATTTCAATGAAAATTTGAAGAAAAAAAAATATCCATTTACAGGTAAACATAATCTGTTAACAAAATACAAAAAAAAAAAAAAAAAAAAAAGGAAAGAAAATGTTCAATACTTGTTCTGATTTCATATAAATTATTATAACATATGCTCAAACCAAGGACAAATAATTGATTAAAAACAAGACCAAATTCTTCTGGAGTCATTTTGTTTTGAATTATTGTTAGAAATTTAGCAATAAACTCTATGCAATCACACACGCGCGCATAACATGAATATAAACAATGACACCTTTATAAAGCTAAATAACAAAAAGTGTTAAATGATCAAAATATAAAGAAAATGTTTACAATCAACAATTTCTTTGGATCTATTTATTAAACAGTGTGGGCAGTTTATAAAAATTGCACTTTTATCAATATCTTTAATAAAATACTTTGGTAAATTTATAAAATATTAGTCATTTAATTCTTAGCAACAACAACCTCAATAAATATTGGAAAATATAACTTACTGATTCCTGTTAACAAATAGATACATGTTATATTTTTTTTGTTAATAACAATGCACTACTGAGTTTCCTCACTACTTAAAATAATACAGAATAATGAGTTTAATTTGTACCGTTTGCTAGTTTATTAGTTAGTACCTTCAGCAGTCACGTAAGTTTTAATTTAAAAATATACATAAAATAATCCCTTCACTTTATAATTCAATGTTACCAAAAGTATTCACCCTAATTAGTAGATCAGTATCGGCCACAGGGTGATATTTCTTCAGTAAACAATCTTTGTAATTATTATTATTATCAAAAATTGGTAATTTTTCAAAGCCAAGTAAATTATTTTAGTAAAAAATGCAGTCTGGCAAATTGTATGAAATTTTGAAACAGTAAATTGTACATGAAGACACCATTAATTGATTACTTATTTGATTTAATCTGATTAGTGTATCAGTTCCTACCCGTAAAATAAATGCATTGACTTCTCACTATTATAAACAGCATAACCATTAATGTATACATTATTAAATCATTTTAAAATACTGGCACAGAGTACAATAAATAAATAGTAGACAAAATATATAGACATATATAAATATATACAGAAAATAGTATTTAAACATCTAAATAAATACACAGTTCTAAAGGAATAAACTAAACACATTCATAAGAGCTCAATACAGTTTAGCCAACTTAACCAAAAATACCTCTTTCCTTGAAGCCTTTCTTCAATTTCTGAAGATATTTATATTTGGCCAGGGAAACAGGAATGGTTTTTATTATTTGTTATATATAATTTAATAATAATAATCTGAATCTGAATAAATATTACTGTAGCTGTATCTTTCAAGCTACGAAAATCCACTAACAATTGTAAGGAAATTCTTTACTGCCTTTATTTACAAAAAAACATTACAACAAAAGCTAAATTAGATGTCAGTATGTCAGTTTTAAAATGGGGTTTAAAACAGATGTGAACATTTTCTTCATTATCTCCTGAATCCAAAAATTCCATACTGCCAATATTATACAATTTTTAATTACTTACATACTTTGTTCATAGTTTTCTTTCACTTTAAAAACTTTAATATACAAGCAAAACAATGCTAAATTATAGTATGAATCAGAACTGATAAACTTGAAAAGATCTTACTTGGAATAAACCGAATGTTCACTAACTAAGCAGTGGTTTTCACATTATGATTCAACAACTCTAGGACGATTGAAGAATATGGAAAAAATGTTATAATACAAGTTCAGCCAACAATACAACCCTCTATTAACCCTTTCCTTGCGTAAAGCCACTATAGTGGCTTTGCGCAAGGAAAGGGTTAAAGCAATACAGCTGCCACAATATCTCATCATATAGCTGCCTAAATTCTTTTGAATCAAGAGACAATAGCTATGAAGGAAAGGGCATTTCCAACAATACTCTATCTATACCTGAAGTTATTAACACATAATTCACATATATTTATAAAACACAATTTATATTATATTAAGAAGTAATTTTTGATGAAGATTTATGTGAAATTTATTTATGCCTAATAGCATTGTAAAATTAGCTAAAAGGTTTATATCGGTATATATATATATATATATATATATATATATATATATATATATACATATACATATACACATACATACAAACACATATTGGGTCTCTCTTCATTCATTTATATTTCACTAGCATCTCAAATGTTTACATTGGAAATTGGTTCCTGAAATAGTGTAAAATATTTTTGAAGTTATTTGTTGTTAATCATTAAACAACCTTTAAAGAAATTAATTTGAATTCTACCAGATTATTATACAATTTTGAGAATTTTATTATTACTGAAAATTGTATGTGTATCACGGAATTAGGCCAAAATTCTCTTGAAATAATTAAAACTACTTTTCGATGTTTTGCTTTATTCAAACAGACTATGAGGCACACAATAAAATGCAACTGTTGTACGTTTCTATTTTCTTCAATATTCTATTATTTTAATATTTTAAAGAAAAACCAAGACAACAGAATAATTCATTACATTTAAATACACCCCATTTTCTGAAAATAAAACTGAAGCCATATATATTTAAGAAGTTGGAAATTTTCCATGAAATTATAGGATAAAATAAACACATACCCAAGGACTGAAGATAGAGTAAACCAAAGGGAAAATGTAACAAAATATAATGTTTATAAAATTCTTCGCTAAGATTGTGAAAAACGCTACATAGACAACCAGTTGAAGAAAAGACTTC
The DNA here is from genome assembly GCA_019009955.1 of Riptortus pedestris. NCBI lineage: Eukaryota > Metazoa > Arthropoda > Insecta > Hemiptera > Alydidae > Riptortus > Riptortus pedestris. The sequence continues at coordinate 18,935,045 of CM032233.1, forward strand.
AACAAATGTTCTAAAAGTACTGATTGAGTTTTAAGACTTTGAAAATTATTTATTTATAAAGAAAAGGACAAAATTAAACAGAAGATAAGTGAAAATATACATATCTTAAACATTAGAATGAAGGCTCTTAATAAGTAAACATAAAAAATAAAAACAGAAACATATCATTTGGATCAAATATTTTTCAATCTTATTTACATTGAATATTTTATCTAAATAACCAAATTTAATAAATGAAAACTTCCTCTGGAATATATACATAAATCAGATGAATTTTCAGCATTCTTTCTTGTTAATCTTCCAGTAAACTGCATGATGGAATGGTCTAATGATATCAGAAATGTAGCACAATTAATATAAGTATGTAGTCTGTGACTATGAGCTCCTGAAGAGTACACAAGTGAGATGCAAGATCATGTAGAGCATTTTTAATAAAAAAAAAAAAAAAAATTGTGATTTATTATTTGTTTGATCTTTTCCCATTTATAGAGTTGAATGGAGAAACAATATATAAATCAGCAACATATGGGAAAAAAATGGAATATGAAAAGCTGAGGTTTTGGAATATTCAAATCAGATTTATTTGGTTCGATCTATATGCTATGGAGAAAACCATCTTTAACAGGATATGTTAAAGTTTGCAACCATGGAGCTAGATTCAAATTTATTTAATTATCTAAGTTATTATTTTCCCATTTTTCTTATGTATGTTATTTTGAATAATAATATTTAAATAAATCAGAAATTGATCATAAAAAATCCTGCATATAAAGAATATATATTTTTTAATGGACAATAGGATGCCTTGTACTTACATAAGAGTGATAAAAACAAGTGAACAGTCCTTTAGATTCTATGAATGACCTACTCAAGTAAAAGAAGATTTTTGGTTTATTATTATTTTTTTTTTTTTGTAATTTAAGGATTACAAATCGTATAGTACTATGCTCTTTTTAAGGAAAAAAATATCAAGGGCATTTCTAAATAAGAGAGACTCCTAGTGTTTTGAAGTAAAAAACATAACAGGATAAATGTTATATAGTATGTGCTCAGATACATCTTATAAAATAGTGTAATCTCATGAATATCCTTAAATTACACATTTCAATTACAATTTATTTCCTTATTTATTGTCATATGATTATTTTTCATTTATTTATTTTTTAATGTTTAATGGATACATTGTAGGTATACCAAATCAATTAGTAAAATATAAATGATACGTAGGAAATACTAACAAAATGAAAAAATGTATAAGGGACTCCACCTTCGCAGGAGGTGGATAAGAGTGAGCATGCAAGTGACAATAGTCTGACAAGTATAATACCTTCCTTCTTCTGGTTCTGAAGGTTGTTTACCAAGAACATGCCCGGTTTAATCATCTACAATGAGTGCACAACAACAGCAATTACTATGCCAATATTTGTCACACTGGTACTAATTTGTGAGTTGTACAGCGTACCAATACTGGGTACGATGAGATCCTTGTCACTGAGTTAGCAGTTATACTGCTGTCACCTTTTGTACAAGCAGTGCTGAGAATGTCAAAACTGTAACAATTCCTGATTGTCTATGTAGTCAATGTGCATAAGGTGCTTGTAAATCAATGTCAGCTGTAAATCCAATGGCAATTATTTGCTCGTTGTATTATGATACATTATTAAAACATAAGTTATACTTTTGATAGACTGGATTATAGTTTACCATTGGTTCTTAGATGAGTTTTAGGATTGCTATATAATATTATACTAGATTATTATCTCTGCCCTTAATAATGAGAGTTCAGTCTTAAATATTTTATTCCTTACTGCAAATTCGATTAATTATATTAGATAATCATTTAATAATGTTAATTGAAATGTAAGGATTATAAAGTACTTGATCAGAATGAAAAAGTATATTTTAGTGCTTACACACACTTCTGAGGTCCCTTCAGAGCAACAAGGTTTTCAGTGGAAGAGCAAGAAGACTTACTCACTTGTCTAAAGCTAAACTCTCTTTTAAGTTCATAAATACCATTTAACCATTGAAAAAACATTTCACCTGCTGAACACACCACTGATTCTTTCCCTTCCTTAGCTTATGGTTTCATCACTCCTCTTGCCAGAAAACATTACCCTCAATCATTATTCATGCCCAATGAATAAAATATGGCTTAAAAGAATCAGTTCCCCAATGATCTATTAGCTTTAATTTGTTTTTGTTTCATAAATTTGGATACTATCAAGCAAAATATGTATGTTTATTTAAGTAGATGATTAAATTTTAATGTTAACATTTTTTTTTTTTTATTCCATTCTTATATTTACTACAAATTCAAGATAATAAATATGGCAAGACCAATAATTTTCGTTATTTAACCTTTTCCTTGCGCAAAGCCAAAGGGTTAAAAACATTGTTTTATAACTGGATTTGAAAAAAAAAATCATTAAAACTTTTGGTCTATGCATATGAGATAAACTTCAACTTCTTCAAAGGTATTTTGGATTACACGGATTGTTTTGACACAACTGGAGATATAAGATCATGTTAATAAGGGAGTATAAAATTATAATTCATCTGATGTTAGTCGAATTATTAATATACTTAGTTGCCAGTAATAGATTACTGAATTTTTTTTTTTTTTTTTTTTAACATTACATAATACTCAATTTTTAATTCAATGTTTGTTTATTGTATATGTAGTTTTTCTCCCTGTTTTTAAATACCAAAATTAGTTTTTAAAATTCACTTAGTTGGTAAAATGAGTTGATTACTTAATAAATTCCTACTGTCCACACAGGAATCGAACCCACATCTCTAGGTTTATTAAGACCAACACACCCCAACTCACATGGCTAGCCTAGCCACCTATATTAAGCCTGATAGCACAATATAATTAAATATTAAAAAATATAAAGTAATTAATGACTAAAATAAATAATTTTGATAGCTAGAAGAAATAATGGAAGATGAAACACTCCTCAGAACTTGGTTTTATACCAGGGATATATTTTTGAAAAGGTCTTTCTTTGTACGACTGCAGTGTCCAAGAAAGGAAAAAATGCTGGACCTGAAGAAGTGCAGAGGAAAGAAAAATGAAAAATTGTCCTGTTGAAAGTGACACGGCTGAAGAAAAATGCTGATCCCCTCAGTAATCGAACAACCACCCGACAAAGCATTAAATATAAGATACTTTTACACACATATAACCATTATAAATAGCAAACAGTAAAAATTTAATGAGTTCCATATCTAAATGGCATTAGTTCTGTAATAAATATCAGGGTCTTTCATAAACAACTTTAAGGGTCTTGTAAACAATTTTAAGACAATGTTAGGTATTATCGAATGATATATGAAATTAACCCCCCCCCAAAAAAAATAATATAGACATAATTATGTGTAAACTATGAAATATTTAGTATAAACATTTACCACATGAGTACACTGTGTATGGTCATGGCTACCATGTGAATAGTGATGTGCCAAACATTTTATGTACACGTGTATGTAACCCATACAAATATACATAACATTTGCCAAATGATTTATTAATGGATGTAATATTCGTGCCTCTGTGTCATGCTGACATACATATGAAATCATTAACTTCTTCAAACAACCGAGTTGGGCATCAGTGATAAATAACAGTTCCTTAATTGATTAGTTATTCAATTGTCTTTAAGACACACATTACTATAATAAGCCATAACTGACCTGCTAGGAAATATGACGATCTGATTCATAATAAATAATTCCATCTTTTAAAGTATTTGTTTTAGTTTTTTTTTTTTTTTTTTAGTCAGAGCAAAGCTCTGAATGGATAAGTTCAAACTCTTCTATTTTCATACATATATTTAAAAGAAGAATTTCAAAAATAAAAATTATAAATAATTTACTAATATATTACTTTTTTGAAAATGCATGATACACTAAGGGAGGCAGGTTATTACAGTTTATAATTTATGTAAGTATTTCCACATACTTTAGCTTCATCAAAATCTTAAAATTCAAATTGTAATTAAGATCAAATTAAGAATTTAAAAAAAATGACGCTTGGGTAAAATGATTATGCTTTATAAAAAAGCTTTCAAAACCCAAAATTGAATTTAAAATGAATTCTAATGATTTTCAATAGAAACAGATCTTCATTTAAAATTAGAAGAAAAAAACTGAATATCTAATGAAACCAGAAAAAAATTGCGAAAAAAGGCTAATTATAAAATAAGTCTGTAGATTTTTGTCATTAGCATTAATTTAAAAAAATTCAATTAAGTAAGTTTAGCTTGAAATATTATAGGGGTAATTTAAAAACAAGTGAAGACACAAAGAATTGCTTGTTAATTAAAATTGACATTGAATAGTATCTAATTGAGTAGCATAGTAAAGAATAAATTTGTATGTGAGTATTGTTTTAATTTAAACAAAATAATTATAATATCCAATAAACAAAAAGTCCTAGACATCGAGTATTATTATAATGCTAATAAAATATAATGAAATATAAACATTTTTTAAAAATTAAAACAAATAACAACAATATGATCAATATTAGGAAGAACAAAATAGTTATTTAATATACAGTGTTGAACAAGGATTATATATGTTTCTTCTTTCATTGTGACACATAACAAAGTGTTGTGAAATTCAATAAAAACCAATGATATTAACAATCTATTTGGCACAAGAATTTTAAATTATGTACCTAAATATGTTGATATAAAATGTAATGGAAAGCATTCATAATTCCTAGTATGTACCAACTATATAATGAAACCACTATATATTATGTAATAAACAAATGAATGAGACTGAACAAAAATAAAATAAAATTAAAATTGGCATATGACAGTTATATTAGATTATGAGTTTCAACAACGAAAGCACTTATGAGTATTTTGATGAGAGTATCAAAAATGATGAGAGTATTACAAACATTAAAACAAAAATAATAATAAAAAAGAAGAGCTATTCATTCCAGTTATAAGGCAATTTAAAAGAAGATAACTATATTTTTTTGATTTCTATAAAAGAAAACTCTAATAGAACAAAAATTATGAATGGTTTCCATACAAATAAAGTTACTCTCAAAGGAATAAAATGTTTTAAAAACAACATTTATTTTATAAATTGGGGGAGGGGAGTTTATGGTGGTAGAATTGCTTAGATACAGTAAATAAATGCATAAATAAGAGCAATGCACTCCTTAAAACAGATGAAATAATAGTTGGCTAAACAACTAAATATTATTCTACAATAAAATTAGGTAAAGCACAACCCATCTCTTGGATAACATCAGACTACGAGTACATTCCATTAATAGCAATAGACATTTGATTAAAAAACTTGAACAAAGTTAAAATGAATAACATAAATTACAACATGAATGATACATTACTTTATATTATATTAATTACTTAATCATACAATATATACACTTGAACATTTTCAATGATCATGAAAATAATTGGAAAATTATTTAATGGCAGGCTAAACAAAGAATAGACATGGATGTGAATTTTGCGATTTCTACAAATAATGTTGTAAAAGATGTTGACTATGGTCATAATTAAAATATGGAAATTTCTTAACAAATAGATTAATGTTAAAAAATAATTAAATCCAATTACAAAGAATTAGACTAATCAAAAAATATAAGTTAGTTATACTGAATTATAGAAATCATACACTCCAAATTCAAATTTATTTGAAGGGAGGACACTGATGATTAAAACTCAAAATTTTAGTATACAGTTTAATTTTCTTCTGGTTATCGTATTTCAAGTCAATACATGTAACATATTAACTTCTTTGGCTTAAAAAATTAAGTAAATAATCAAGATCCAAGACACCAAACCATTACCTGATTGTTATCCTAGTTAAACATTTTAAAATAATGTTTTGATAACCACTGTCATATAGTTAAATATGACTATCAAGAAAGCATTATCATCATTAAAAAATTTCATGTAATTCCACTAAAATCAAGGTTGCATGCAAATAGAGCATATAGAGAAATTAAAATGTTTGTTAATTTTGAGGACTAAAAGTGTGGATACATTAATTGTTTCCAATTTGTTTAAAAAAAAATAAAAAATTAAAAAAAAAATCCCTCTATAAATATCAACTGTAAGGAAAAGAAACACCCTTCTACCTGAACCATCACTTATGGACATATAATTAACGTCAAAATTTAAGTTCTTGATAAAAAAAGGAAACACATCAACACTTAAGTAAAACAATGGATTTTATTTTCTAACAATTTTATTCAGTTTATTACTTTCTTGCTACCAGATGAGGTAATTCAGTGATTGCGGATTTCTCTCTCATACACCCACCCACACACATACAAAACAAAAAAATATTATATAAGGTTTTAAATTTAAAATAAATCACTTGAGATGGACACAGTGTTTTTGAACGAACTGGTATCCACAGATAAAATAAAAGCTAATGAGTTGAGTGCTCAGAATGATTTTTTATTTAAAGTCTTCACTCCTTAAATCATGAATATTGTTTTTAGAAATTATGAAATAAGTAAAATAAAACAGGGTTGAAAAGTCAGATTAATGTGCATCTCATTTCAGTTTTATTATTTAACATTTTATTTTATTATTATTATTAAATATTTCAATCACGAATAGATGCTTACAAATTATTATACTCAAATAAATTTTAATGATTGTAACAGTATCATAATAAACAATTATCAATGTGCACATAGTAGTGGGCACCTAAGGCAAAATAATATCCAAGTTAATAGAAATAGTCTTCTCTCTATACACGTGAGCATATAAAACACTACTTTATCAGTTAAAATTTTATTTAATTCCAAAGGTACACAATTTTATACATTTTCTTTTCTTTCTAGTCACAATAATTTGGCACATTAATACAAGTTATAATGAAACCATTTAGAGATTATTTTTCAATTTCTATTGTGTTTGAGATTAAATAACATAAATATTTCAATTAAAAAAATAAAATTAATGATGGGTACAGTGATGATTTAAGTGCTAAGAAGGGTTAATTATAAATAACGCACAGTATGCTATTTCCTAAATAAAAGTTATTATCATTGGCAATAAAGAGCAACCACTTGACTTAATATTACAAATGTAAAGGTTCTTTACCAAGCTAAGCTTGTTTAGTATATAACATGTCATGCCTCTTCTTTCTTTGGCCTGCCTATAGGGGTTACATTTAGTTCTGAATCTTATAAAATACTGAAAGGCCAAAATTTGTTGGGAAATTGTACAAACACATTTGTGAAAAAATAAAATATAAGTTACTTAACAGTCTCAACATAGTTAGCAGGATATAAACCTACTCTACCTTCTTTCCTGCCTTTACACCATCCTTGCTCATCCTCATCTTCTAATTTTTCAAAAGTATCACCTGAAAAATACCACATGATTAAATTGTAAGAGCAACACATCATAGCTTAGTCCCATGGAATCACACAGTAATAATGAAGCTGATACTTAACAATGTAGAATGAATAAAAACTATATTATGTATTATACACACATACAACATACATCTAAAATGTTTTGAGGATGGAGACCTGAATCAATGAAAATTGTATGAGGAGTTTTCATTTGTCATTCCTATATGACCGTTCCTTAATTTCTAAAAATGATTCATTTTAAACCTTTAATTTCATTAACACCTGAGCCCTGACTAACAAAAAGACAATTGGCTATTAGGACAACAAATTATACTTTAATTTTAATTTTAATTTGGTTCAACTATACTCAGCTTCCCTTAACTAAAAGCATTTCACTTCCGAGTGCAATGGATCAGAATCAATGCCTGCCTAGAAGAAACAAAAGTCCGTCATGCAGGGGCTGTGTAAACTAAGCAGATTTCCCACGCGAAGGTTTAAAATGGATAAATATACATACAGGTAACACTACCGTGAATGCTCAGTAAACTTACAATACACGTTAATAATCTCTACAACAGAAAGCGGCTGAATTGTAAACAAACAGGCTAGCCAGCCTCAAAGCGCAAATGTTTGATATATAAGCTTCGAATAAAGTGGTTCATGATATACTTGGGTAGGAGTGGGGGTTTACTGAAGGCTGAAAACTGAAAAATGCAAATATCTCGCTTAATATTCAAGGTAGAGAATAAATGTACATAACAATATAAATAGTACATTTAATTTGCAATAAGATTTATTCTATACACTTTTTCGATCCGACTTATAGCAACGGAGATATTTAGAATTTTCAAAATTAGTCCCTTCTCCCCACATACTACAGTCCTATAAAAAAATAAAAACTTAATAGTTATAACTGAAATATTTATAAAATCTGTAAAACATGCTACAAAATTATAGAAAGCATTTAAAGATCATAGATTTACTTGTTATTCTAATAACAACAAAATTTGTTTACATTGTAAATAAGCATAAACTCAAGCTATCAATCAGTGATTTTTTTTATATTTGGTAAAGATTATCACTTCAGTTCAGCTTTTTATGTTAAAGGGTTGAGTGCATACATGAACATTAATATATTTTAATGATTAAAATATGCTGGGGGGGGGAGGGGTCATCAACACTGAGCTTAGTGAAATGGAACAATAGCAAAATAAGACAAAACAAAGAAAAATTGCTGATATGTTAAACCACTCTCAGGTCGTTGTTACAACTTTTGAAGCCATATACAGAAAATTAATGAAAAATAGAAGACAAAATGCTTCTACTGCTGAAATTGTGAAGTGATTAAACCTTGGATGTGACCTCTTACTACTGAATTGAATAACTGAAACCTTGTATTCAAAACATAGTAAGATCATGAAAAATCTCAATGCAAAGTTAATTTTCTATGGCACATGCAGTTTGCTGAAATATTGCAGTGCTTGTGTCCTACTCAGAAATGTTGATATCCATTAATATATATTGAACTTCTACTTCCTGATTATGGTTATATATGCAAGAATGATGAAGTTCTACTACAATGTCCCTTATCCCACAATTTTCTAAGTTATCTAGTAGTATTTCATTATCTATTTCGTCAAAACCCTTTGTTAAATTAGAAAATATTCCTACTACACTCAGATTTCAATCTGGAGAATGATTAATATCTTCCAGAAAATCATATGCTGCTAAAGTAGCAGACATTTTTTCATGGAAATAATACTGCTTGAGTACTAGTACTATTTGGTTTCTGAAATGGTCCTTAGCTGATTAAGGTATATATATATATATATATATATATATATATATATATATTTTTAAATAAACACTCTAGGAGAGATAACGGCTTGTTATTTTCTGCTAACTGCTTATTTAGAGTTTTAATTTAGCTTGTTGTAGTAGTTCAGGAAAATGTCTTTCAAGAAAGCATTTATTAAATATTTCAGTTGAGGGTAAAATAATATTCAAAGTTTTAATCTTAATGAACTTATTTGAAGCAGAAAAATGTAAAGAGGTTTTTTATATCACATAGATGCTTCTGCTTGATTAATTCTTCCTTTGTTATTGGGACTCTTTAGCCAAGATATCACAACCATTGATGGTATGTGATCTGGAAATACTCAATTTCTCATATTAACATAATACAAATTAATTAAGGATCACATTTTAGAATATCGCAGGTACATCTTATTTATTGCCTAATAATTCAATTATATTTTTTCAGTGAATGTTTCTAGCTACATCTAAAACATGTTTATTATTGAAATAATTTAAAACCATTCAGAACAGATAAATAACTGGCTTAAATTGAGTGTAAAGTTTTAAGCTTTAATAGGAAAGCCTTAGCCCTGCAGCAAACTATTGTTCCCTTTCTTGAAATAGGCACTTTGTTCATAACATTTTTAAAGGTAGTATGTTATCATAATAACTTATAAGGAAAATATCTGTAAATATTTTTACTAACTATGGTTTCATTAATCAAGCACAGTCATCTTTGGGTCGCCTAACATAGCCACCACAACTTCAAGCTGTCTCTTATCACTGAAAATCCTAAACCATTCATAAAACCCCTACCGGCATTATTATCTGGCAATTCTGTTTCGTTTAACAGTTATACATAATCTTTATTTCATACAAAAATACACACACCTCCTTTTTCTCTATTTGTACTTTGGAATTCTGAAACCACTTCACTCCTTAGAGGTCCTCTTCATTCCCATGGAAATCCTGATCATGGGAACAATTACCAGGTAGATAAAACATATACATATGGTAGACCCGAGGGGGGAGGGCATCCCCACATATAGACACACACACACACACACACACACACACATATATACAAATTATAAAAACAATACCTTGTTTAAATGAAAGTTCATCACTCTCTGTCCCTTCGTAATCATATAACGCTCTAACAGGAATACCAGGTTCACCATTATCAACTAGTGCATCGCCTCCATCATCCCATTCATCTTCTTCAAATGGATTCACTTCACCTCCACTTTGATTGTTTTCGTTCCTATTAACAATTACAAATTTCTTTAATAAATATATTATTCTTTTTAATATCTGAAATAACCATTCAGCCAAACATGGAGAGGGATGAACTTAGTCAATATATAAAAGAGATTGTCTTGATTTAGATTATTCGAGGAGTTCAGTGCTTTCAGTAGCTTGATTGATGTAGTAGCACTAAAAGATCTATTTTTTCAATATAGGAAATGCATTTTTAGTACAATGTAGCTAAGAAGTATTTTATTTCTCGAAACATGCATACCATTTGTGTATACAAATTATTTGGGCATATGCAGTCAAATTTGTATTTAAATACTTTTAATTTGATGAATCAGAAATATTCAAATCGAAAATTAAGAAATAAAGACACTTTAGAGATAAACATTAGCATCTGATCTTTTAAATAGATAAAAAATCGAATATAATAGATTAGATTTTGTGCCCACTTTTACTTTAATATATGATGCTGCTGTTAATCTCTAAAGAGATAAGTATTTTTCAGAGACTAAAGTACAGCACAAATTTTTTAAGCCAATCTTTAAGCCTGGTACCTACACGTAACTCTGTCGATGGGCACAATTGAAAAAAAAAAGTTCTGAAATAATAATGGCTCTTATGTATATTTTTCTAAGTTATTTAATTTATCTCTCTGGTAAGATTTTCCCACCCTTAGTAGTACCACCCATCTCACTATTATGTCAATTGAAGGGCTAGTAACTTCTTCTTTTATATTTTTTAAAGAATAACTAGTTTTCTTTTTCCTTGATTTATGTGAAAGCTGTACTTGATTTCAAGAAAATGATATTCCTCTAATATACATAGTGGGATTGAAGAAATTAAAAGGAGGGGAGGCTGCACAACTAAAATAAACATACTATAATAGAATGACTGGCCAGATTTCAGATTGATTCTTTTTTAGCAGATTTCCCTTAATGTAAATCAGCTATTGAGGTTGTACTCATGATGCGATTTTTGAAAAATTTCCTCAAATGCCTATCGATCCTACCTAGGAGATGACAAAAATGAGGTCTGTTCAAAATTATATATTTCTCTGTTACCTCTCTAGCAGTCGCAATTTTTATTTCATCATTACCGAACTCAATATATAAGCGTTCCATACAAAACTAAGGGTCAAGTTTGTTAATGGCTAAAATCGGATTAGTGGGTTTAGAGGGGGAATTACTGAAGGCTAAAAAATCCAAATATCTTGGTTAATAATGAAGATAGAAAAAACATCTATATGGCAATATTTATAGTAAATTTAATCTGCAATAAGATTAATTCTATACAATTTTTCAAAATCCCCCTCCTCTAAACCCCCCCTAGAGGGGGGAATTTTGGAAGCTGCATCAATTAAAGGAAAAACATTGCTTTAATTTATATACTCTTATTCATTTATATACAACCCATTAATTGCAAATAACATTAAAGCTATATGTAAAGATATAAAAAACATTTCACACAATTATTGAGATAAAATGAGAATAGCTTAATATTAATTAATAGGATTAATGGCAGAATAAACCCAAAATTAAAATATTATTTCTATAAAACTGATTGCCCAGATTGTGACAAAGCTACATGGGGCTTTGGAACATTTGGTGAAACAATTACTAAAGCAATACAATGGGCAATTGGGAAACAAAATCTTACTTAACTTACCAACCATCCATACTTTTACATATAGAGATTCTGTGACCATGACAATTATTTATAAAGAAAAGAACATAGTCAAGTGAAAGGTAAGAGAACATAACTGTATCTTAAAAAATAAAAAACAGGTATGCCGCAATTGCATCACATAATGTGTCTAATTAATACATGCAAAGGTCAGCAGTTTTGGAACTAGTTTTTTTTTTTTTTTTTTTTTTTTTTTTTTTTTTAGTTTTTTATTTATTATTTCTTTTTATCAGTTGATGTCTCAGAATACATTTTGAATTCTTGCCAGTCTATCTATTCTACCTCCATAGATGATAGCAATATTTTAGTCTCTGGTCATAAACTCCCCAACAGGCTCTTTCGGGAGGAGGGGGAGAGTGCAAAATATATAGCAACAAACTTATTTTTTTGAGCTTTAACATTTCATCAGTTCCCTCTCATTTTGATGCGAAAAATTCTCCTGTAAGTTTGAAAGATTAAGTAACTGGTGTTAATGGAACACTAGTTAGATTTCCCAAGAATCATTGATGGTGAACGAAGTTGCTAATGAACTAAAGCGATAAATTATTAAGAGAGTGGAAATATCCTCTCAGACTTTACTAGAAGTTACAACCACTCTACCTTAAAAAGACAAAACAATTTTTTAAATCTTATTTTGAATGTCTAATTTTGGATTGACAACAATGATTATTAAATCAAAGGTAAGATGCTAAAAATAAAACATTCAAACCAAGCTAAAGATTGCTTACAACAATAAAAAACAACAAAGGTAATATAAAAATCATGACAGTGAATGGCAAAATAACATAAATCATCCTAGAGAATTTGCAAAAACCGCAGTCTATCTTTATAGAATAGAATAATAATAGAACTTAGTTTGTACTATTACTAGGCCCTTAACAAATAAATGCACACGATAACCAATTTTCATGCTATTGGAACTACCACAAATCATGCTGACATAACAAAAACATCTTAAATTGTTGTGACAGTGGAGAAACATTGTGGGACTACAAACACAACACCAATAGAGCCAAAGCTAGTACACTAAAAGCAGAAAAGGATTCCCAGCATGGAAGTCTGAAAGAGTATCTGTAACTAACCAGTTAACTATTTATCATTTGATCCACTTAATAAAAAACAAATATTAGAACCAAATTTCAGTACTCTCAAAGAAGTACGAGAATTAGAGTTCAACAGCTAATTAAGATTTTGTCTATGAATAAATACACACAATAATGACAACAATATAGTAAAATGATTCAAATGAATAGTAAATATTTCTTGAAATCATCACAAACTTACAAGTTATGGCTGCTACCTCTGTTGTTCTGATTATTTTTGTTTTCGATGTGCTTCGCCGAGTCAGAGTCAATATCAGTTGTATCGATGACACATGAATTTCCTACATGACCACCTTTCTTTTGCATACTAACTTTGTTGTTTATTGTGGGGTATTCCTGCAACAAAAAATAACATTTTAGTAATGCATAAAACCTCAGCTACTTTAAGACAATTTCCACCAAAACATATTGAGAAGATATTGAGGAAGAGTTTATGCAATTGGGATTCATGTAACTGCATTATATTTATTGTAATCATACCCCTGTAATGCCTTGCCAACAATTACATTATTATTTTCTTGCAGTTTAATATCAATTCATTATCAATCAGAGATACCATAATCCAGCCTTTAGAAACCCTGAGGAAGGGGTTCATACTGATCACATACAACAGGAACTTTTATAATTCAAGCATTCAAATAGTCAAGGATTGTTATATATATATATGTGTGTGTGTGTGTGTGTGTGTGTGTGTGTGTGGTGTATGTGTGTGTGTGTGGTGTGTGTGTGTGTGTGGTGTGTGTGTGTGTGTGTGTGTGTACATTTATTTATTAAAAAAGAGAATGAAAAATGCAAATAACAAATAAAGTTATGCTGGAACAACAATTACAATTAAGAACAGTTAAGTTATAGATTGAAATTTTTCTTTGGAAATGGAAATGAAAGAATATATTTTTTCCCATTAATTGTAAGCATGATTACATAATTATAATCAAATCAATGTAAGTACAGGTGAAGCAATTACTTGAATTTAATTATCATTAATGCATTTTTATTTATTAATATTTAACCATAAAAATCAACTAAAAATGGTCACAATTCTAGTATTTTCTTATCATCCTTGTTATTATCAAACCTGCACTTCATCATAATCTCACCAGAAAGTCTATTACCATCATCTTTGTTTCATGTGTACATGATATCATAATTTTACCCTTTTTCTTGGTAACCACCTTTATCCCCAATAAACCTTCACAGTCTTCAACACCCTTACTATATTACCATGATATCATTGTCAAACTTAAGCAACTAAGCTATGATGATGCGAAGAGATTATCGAATCATTTGTTTTGGGGGAATAAATTTTACCTATCTCTGTTCCTACCAACTATGTCTATGAAGGGTTTATAGATGGGAGGAGGGTGTGTGGACTGATAGGCACTTTCGTGACAAGGTCATTTTTTCGCTTTGAGACTGTTAGCCACTTTGGTGACAGCTCAGAGCAATTGTTATTGTAATCTGGAGAATGCAGTTTGAGCTTTTTGAATGGGATTTTCCCCAGCCCTTTTCCTAAAGGTACCTGGGCTGCCTGCCCTGATCCTTAGCCCTTCTTGGTCCGAAAAAAAATAGAAGGGAGATCATCTCAGATGGCAGGTGAAAGGACCTCGGCTTACAAAATTTTCATTTGAAAATACTCAGCCTTTGCTAGCTTTCAAGTGAGTGATCTGATTTTTTATTTTATTTTTTTTATTTTTAATATTATTCCATATAACGTATAAAAATAACACTATATTATTGTTTCAAAATATTGTCAACACAAATTTAAAATGCTGAAGTGATTAAAACATATTTTTTTCAAATTTTAGCACCTGCTTTAGGAATGGTGAGTGTTGAAAACAAACTCTTGAATTTGATTTCACTTCATAATAGGAGAAAAACAGGCTTACAAAAGGATTTCAGTGATAACATTAACACTCATCACTCTTGAAGGAACTTCTAAAGATTAAAAATGCATTGTCTCATTCGATACCTGGCATTTCATATTAAAAAAAAAATGGAAAATTCTCAACACAATTTACAAAACTGACTGTAGTAACTTCAGTTTCACTCACGAAAAAATAATATTATATTATAAAATTCTTTCAAATATGTCAAGCAGTTTTAATTTCATAGACATTCGAGGAAGATGGGCAACATTGTTTTACTATATTATATATAGAAAAACTATAGTAAAAGAAAATGCACAAAGACAATCTACAGACAATACATGCAGGACAAATATTAAATATTTAGAATTAGATTACTTATTTTAAGAATAGAAACAAATATAAATAAAAAATATACATTACAGTTAAGTCTTCTCCAACAGGCCGTTGATTAATTAATGTAATACTTCCAGCAGGGATGGAATCCTTTGACTTTCCTTTAGCTATGTCTCGAAATTCTTCAGTATAATCCTGATATTACACGCACATGCAAAATATCAAGCTTGATAAAAAAAAACCATGCCTCGCAGTTTATAAACTATTAGATGCTTTTTACATGAAATAACATTTATCAAACCACTTTTAGAGGGTAATTTACTACTTGTTTACACTCTGTTTGGCATTACTGTTGCTTTCGTATTTGTGGTACAAGCCATTAAAAAACTCCCCAATTCACAAGCCAATTTTATTTATTTAATTTTACCTGATAGATTTTACAGCCCAAATGCAACATTAGCATTATAAAGAATAAATATGAATAATGACAAAATGTCATTATTATTATTTCTAAAATAACAAATAATCAGTCTGAATACATTTGTGAATAAGAAATGAAATATTTATTTGAATGAAGGACTTCTCAGTTTGACTACTGTCTGGAAATGTGTTTTGAATCAGTCATTTTCCAGTGAATGAGAAGGAAACATAAAACACAAGAAAATGGCAGCAATATAAATCAAAAATTCAACAATCCAAGAATGTTAAGCATAAAACAAATTCAAACAGAACCAAGCAGTAAGGTTTGATAAATGTAATTTCATTTAAATTAAAACAAATAAACAAAATAAATAAAATTTATAGATCAACATCATTACTATAATAAAAAAATCCTCTAGGTTATAGAAGATAGTTTACTGCTAAATGGTATATTTAAATATATACTTTTTATTATTAAGTAAAAAAATTAAATCTCATGCAAAACCAATTTTTAAAAATCAATTGCATAATTCTCTACAGGGTTCTTAACAGTGAGAGGGAGAGAAAAAAATTGATATGTTGAATAATGAACTTGTAGTAGCCTAGCTTGGAAAATGCTTAGGCTTGCCAACATCAGGCTCATAAGCTAAATGGACTTCTAAGTGAAGTAATCGTAAAAGTTTACTCAACAGTCCATGAATGGCTAGCATCCGCCACACAGATTTCTTGGGAAGTCAAGTGCAAGCTGGAGACATTCCCTGCCATATAGTTAAGGTATTAAAGGCCAGAGATAGCTATTTTATTAAACTACTCATTTGTTTCATGATGCGTACTGGGCACCAGAGGAATAGATAGAAATCTCGCCAGTAAGGATGTGCAATCCACGGCCTCGAACCAAACACCTCTATTACAGTAATTGAGTTTATAACCCACTCATCCATTGCCACTCCCCAAAAATAAAATATTATAGAGGAAGAAAATATATCCTATTTTAATACTTTTAAAAGTCAAGTTAGTAGTTAATTTCATTATATGATAACATTATAGCTATTATTCATATTTATTTTAAGACGCAAAATCAAGTAAAAATATTTTTTGGTTAGTTATAAAAAGTATATTGTTTATAACAGATTCTAGTCTGGGTATTGAATTCTAAGTACTCCATGAACTAAACTAAACCAATGATGAATAGTTCATTTTTAAGAACCAACAAACAATAAGGGAAAACCTTATTCAGTCATCATTTAATAATTAATTTACGTTAAAATCCATGAATTCTTCTGGCCCATCTTAACGAATAACAGATAATAAAAGGAAATTGTTGTAAAATAAATAAGGTTGGTGAAGATCCGTTTTGAACTAAGAAGGAACTGTCGTCAAATTAAAAGTCAAAGAGCAAGTCAAGTAGTAGGAACAATCTAAATGTGATCATTTCTAGGCAAATTATACTAAAGAATAAAATCTTGTTAGGAATGTTAAATAATGCATAAATTATTACATTGTGAAGTAAAAAGATTGATTTCAAAGTAAACCTTTTTTTTTTCTTTCTTTTTTTTCAATTATTTAAATACAATAATAGGAAAAGCCAAAAAAAAGGAATCAATGTATTTTACTTTTATGTGTTTATCAGGTGTATAAACATGACAGCAGACTTTGCCCATAAGACCCCAGCTGACAATATAGAATAGCCGTTATTGTGCCAGATCAAACAGAAATTACGAAATAACATACTAATATTCTTTAACAACGTACTTTTAAATTTAATTCAATTATATTTTATATACATGCTGAAACATCTTTTATTGTTTCCAACAATCCACTTATGGCACAGGTCACCCTAGGGGTAAATGGTCTACACCTTCCTGGGTGACCAAACTTACTAGAAAGCATGCTGACAATATAAATATCATCAAACCACACCATTGGCTCCATTTTCTTTCTTTCTAAGCTGACAAAAATTTTCAATTCACATATAATACAAGTTCCAAGCAACAGAATAGGGTTGACCATGTGGAGCTTTGTGCCTGCAAACTATGATTTGCAGGCAGTATTTATTTTTCTGTTACTATTTAAAGGAAATACTAAAGAATCGCGAATAAAGAAGAAGAAAGCTAGTAAAAGATTATAGTACACATGCTCTTATTAAATCACAGTGCTTTGAGTGGTTTAAAAAATTCAAAAGTTGGAAATTTCACATAAGAAATGAAGAACCAGTGAAAATGCTTGCAATCCACAGACCAGTTAAAGATAACACAAGAAGCCATGTTCATAGAGATGAGAATCGTGGAAAGGTCCAAAAGATGGAAACGCCCACAGAACCACAGAGAGTTCTAACAAGCAAATTCATGGGTCTGCCAGAAAAAACATTGTAGATAGATTACAATATATACAACTGGCATTTTATAGCATTTTTTCATGAATATTAATAAGATATTTTACTCATGAAAATTATTATTTCATACTACTTCTATTAAACAACACACAACCATGCAATAGACATGTCATTATTAATAGTGTTTGCTAGGAAAAACAGAAAAGAAGGTTACGTGAAATTTTGAGCATAAAAATTAAGTAAAAAAAAAAATCATACTAATAAAATAAATTATTATAGAAAACCAAAATTGACCATCAAAATACCAAGTTAAATCAATTTCTGTAATAATAAAAGCTTAAAATTACAAAGATGAATTGTAATGTAACCAATATTTATTTTTTGCCTATAAGTACAATAATAACGCATACACCGCAATCAAATTCTGCATGAAAGGATTTCAATTTAGGAACATGCTAAGCCAAACCAATACTTTATTTTTGTTATCATTATCCATCAAATAAAAAAAAGGAAATGATTCAAATAGTCTCATAAAAATTATTATTAAATACTGATAACAGTATAAAATGGAGGAAGAATATGCTTTTGCTCCCATCTAAGTTTCAGGCACTGTCTACTCATTGAACACTTCCAAAAACGCAAAGAGTACCCATTACAAAGCAACAGTAGAAAAAGATAGATGGATGGACAGTATGATGAGATTTTAAGGATCATGCATATAAGAAGGAGAGGGATTTTTACAACTGAGTGGCTTCGAGAAAAGTATTTTTCTTCGTAATAAGGAAAATAGGATACTGTTTTGAAGGAAGATATTTTTCCAGGAGTTCTCCACTTTAAGGACCCCCCCTCCCCAAGCAATGGTCCATAAAAATAAACATCATATTTTTAAAAAAACTAACTAACCAGCCTAAGAATAATATGCTGTTTTTAAGACCTTTTCTGACAAATGAATTAATCCTACAACTACAAAAAAGTCAGTCTCAAAGGGGCTGTGTAAACTAAGCAGATTTCCTACATAAAGGTATGACACCCTAGTGATGTTATCTCACCAAAAACTCTATATAAAACGATAGTTTAACAAGATTGATTCTATAAAATTTTACAATCCGACTCATAATAATAGAAATATTTTGAATTCCCCCTCTATACCTCACTATTCACACCTGATTTCTGCGTATTGCTATTCAAACATGGGCAATAGCAGGGGTTTACTGAAGGCAGAAAAATAAAAAATGCAAATATCTCGGTTGGTATTTAAGATACAGAATAAATGTATATAACAACATTTATAGGTGATTAAATTGGAATAAGATTGGTATGTATCTGACTCATGATAATGGAGAGATTTTGAATTTTTGAAATTCCCTCTCCCACTGGTCCAATTTCAGCTATTAAAAAACTTGACATTTAGTTTTGCATGAAACACTTGTAATTCGAGTTTGGCAATAGTCAATATATATATATATATATATATATATATATATATATATATATATATATATACACACACACATACAATTTTGAATGGACCTCATTTTTGTCATCTATTATCTAAATAGAATCAATGGAAATTTGAGGAAATTGTTTGAAAATCGCATCATGAGAACGACCTCTAGCTGATTTCCCTCAAGGAAAATCTGCTAAAAGAAAATCACAGACAGAATCATTATTTATTATATTTAACAATGTATGAATATTGATCTCAATTAAAGCTCTGGTTCCTAGAAATTCAGATGATCAACAAATAAATTATATCAAAAGAGGAAACTACACTTAAGAAAGACAAAAAAATGAAGATATTAAATACAGTGATATGAAACTAGTCATTACCTCAAACTGGGGCCAATTCATTGCCATATTAACACCATGGTTATTTGACCACCATTTCAAATCTTTTTCATGATCAGCATTACTAACAGTATGGAAGAACTCTTCATAAATTTGAGGAAGTCTAAAAAAAAAAATTAAAAATTTCTGAGCAAAGAGAAGACAATTTCATAATATTCTTAAGCTCTAAACATACTGAGAGAGAAAGCACAAGATAGAGACAAGAGTTCTACCTTGACAGGTTTGAACACATTGAGACAAATAGAAAGGGCATAAAGAATAACTGAATTACTTTTTGAACAGTACTTATATGATGAAAAAACATAATTCATAGTGGTTTCAAAAGCATAACTAAACATAGTTATCATTCCAGTCAATACACTTTTCAAGATGAAATTCTATAAATGATTTATTTTTATTTTTCCAACATGAAGCCTTTTTATGATTTGCTAAGTGATCGTAGATATTTCAAGATTAGCTTTTATGCAATAAACACTTTTCTTGTTCTGTCACCTCTAAATTATCACTAACTAAATTGGGTTGACAACTCTTTTTTTTTTTTTTGTTTTGCTTTAAAATCACTTAAAAGTCCTCAAATGAATTAAAAAGAATGCCTTACAAGTTAAAAATGTTAAAACTTTTGTTAATAAGTGATGTGAAAGAGCACAAACAGACAAACATTACACAATGAGAGTTTTCATCTTCATATTACATAAGAATTTACTTTCTTGGGGAGTAATTTTCTGACCAAGTTATATAGGGTAATTGAAACAGTAAATTTGATTAATAAACACAATCAGAAAAGTTACAATCTTCAACATTCAAAGAGTTGTGATTTATAATTAGTCAGCTGTAAATGAAAGAAAATTAAAAAAAGACAGAAAAAATGTATAGTCAGTTAGAACTGGCAGTTTGAATCTGCTAAATAAATTACATTTTTAGGATAATCATGAGTACTTCCAAAGAATTCAGAAGTTATTTGTTATTATTATTATTTATTAACGTCCACTATTTGTTGTTCTCATTTTTTCCAAGGTGATTTAAAATTTGTTTGACTGAACGGTTTAAAATATAGTAAACTACCAACAAAGATTATATGTTCTATTCATTGGTTCCAATATATTATGACTAGGTAATTTTAGATTTGTTTTGATTGACTGGCTTGAACTATTTCAAACTACCAACCCATTATAAATTTTAAAACATTAATTCCAATTGAACTTCTTTTGTCATTAAGAATCAACAAGTATTACTTTAAAAATAAATATACTTGAGATATTGACATACGGGGTGTGGCTATTAAATAACGAGACTGACGCTGTAAAACATTTTATTTTTATTTCATACATTTTTACTTATTATCACCTTCAATATACACCCCTCCTTTATCCCTACAACGCTCCATGCGAACCTTCCATTGTTCGAAACAGTGCTGGAAGTCTTTTTCTGTCAGCTCCTTCAGGACGCGTGCCGCTTTCTCTTTCACAGCTTCAACAGACTCAAATCTTGTTCCTTTTAATGCAGATTTCACCTTAGGGAACAGATAGAAGTCGCACGGCGCAAGATCCGGGGAATAAGGCGGATGGTCTAACACTGGGATGCTGAATTTGGCTAGAAACCTCTTAACAGACAATGTGGAATGAGCCGGCGCATTGTCTTGGTGGAGAACACATGACTTGTCCTTCCACAATTCAGGTCGTTTTTTCCTTATTCTTTCGCGGAGTTCAGCAAGAACGTGAAGGTAGTAATGTTGATTAATCGTTTGACCTTCAGGAACCCAGTGAAGGTTCACAATCCCATGAATATCGAAAAAAACAATCAACATTGCTTTGAATTTTGATTTGCTCATTCGAGCTTTTTTGGCTCTCCGTGAAGATGGGCTCTTCCAGTGCACGCGATAAACATTCATTGCCATACTCTTCTTTCAATAAATTATAAGTTTCAGTAGCGTTTTTTCCAAGTGTCACATGAAATTTCACAACAATTCGTTGCTCTACTGTTACACCTAACATTTTTCCGGGGAAACAAAAAAACAACTCTAATGCGAACGAAGGCTACGGCTGTACTGATTTGTTTACAGAAGCGAGAGGCACTATATTCGAAAGAGGAAGCTTCACGATAACAGCTGTTAGTTGGTGGCGTTTGACGCATGCGCACTTCTTCTGTAGCAGCGTCAGTCTCGTTATTTAATAGCCACACCCCGTAAAACCAATACAGAAGGGTTTGGAGGAATATGTAGTTCTTTATGTAGGTTTCCTTGATAGACAAACAAGTCAACAATTATCAACAAATAAACTAAGTCAAAACTGAAAATACCTGTGCATAAAGACTACTTTATTTTAATGCTAATATCCCTATATGAATAATATTAAAAACAAAACCAGAATTCATCAAATATTTATTAAAGGTAATATCTAATATTTTGAAAAAAATAAATGAATGAGGGTCATACTCACAAGGGGTCTTGGGATATATTTAAATGTTTATGTAATGAGAATAATGTATCTTTAAAGAACTGTAGACGTTGAGCTTCTAAGGTTTGACACTTTTCAAAAACTACAGTCATATCCTCCATATATTTAGGATTGTAACTATTTAATTCCTGCAATGCTATTTCATATTTCTCTTTACATCTTTGCACATCATCTTTAGTTTTCGCAACCCTATCTTGCATTTTCTTAACCTGAAAATAAAAGTAAAAATCAGTATATATGTATTACAAACTACTTACTACCAGGCTCTACAGTCCTAGTAACACCTGGGACCCTGTTGCCAAGTTCTTTATTGAGTTTATAACAGGAGTTAATCCAATACACTTATATTCTTAAACTCTGAACAGACCGAGACCAATAGGAAGGGTGAAAAGGGGGGAAAATACTTACATTCTTCTTGGAAAGTGTCCATATATGAGGAAAGCACACCATACAGTATTATAGGAAACATATGTTCAGTATTATTCAATCTAGTTATTTATTTGCTACATTATATCACATCTACTGGAAGTCATTAATGGTAGGTGAATCTATACTTATTGGAACAGATGAGTTTCAATTAAGAAAACCATAAACCTTTTCATCACAACTTCGACATTTCCAAGTAGTTCTTTTGAGCTTGTTTTGAGATAGATTGCTTTTGCTGGACGATCGTATTTTTCACATATTAAAACAAGATAGGAAATAGACAGGCAACTAATCATATTACAACATAGCTATCATTGCAGCCAATATTCTTTTCAAGATAAAAT
The DNA here is from genome assembly GCA_019009955.1 of Riptortus pedestris. Classification (NCBI taxonomy): domain Eukaryota; kingdom Metazoa; phylum Arthropoda; class Insecta; order Hemiptera; family Alydidae; genus Riptortus; species Riptortus pedestris. Next base: position 18,958,281 of record CM032233.1, read on the forward strand.
TTTCTAAAAGCCTTCTCGTTCTTTCTCCGAAGGGGCTCAGGTTAGCCATGTGAGTTAAAGCGTCGACCTTAATCTCACATGATAAACCTAGATTGGTGAGTTCGATTCCCGCCCTGAGCAATAGAAGTTTATTTAGTGACGGAATTCACTAAATAAAATCCTTGGTCCCACCCTGGCTAGAAAAAGGTGGTAACCTGAAGATAACCAGTCCCAATTAGCCTTAGTTGCAAAAAAGCGGATGTTAATAAATAAATTTCTCCAAAACCCGTTTAAATGAAGCTTTATGCACGTAAAAAGTGTTGGAAAGTTTTTAAGAAAATGAAATCTGCTTCCTCGGTAATTCTTTGTGCTTTGGAAAGAGACAGAAGCCTGATGAAACTAAAGCTTAAAAGTTGACAGTGTAAAAATATTCATAAAGAGCCTGTTAAGACATATTGTTTAAAATGTCATGGGGAAAGAGTGAAAAAACTTTTAATTACCTTCATATAGTAATAAAATAACTTAAAATCTTTCTTTGAGAAATCTTCAAAATTTCTAACTGTGAATTACTAAATTGCAAACATTTATTAAAGGCTTCTATTCTGTAACCAAGTTGGGAATTGAACTTTGAGAACCCTTTAAATTTAATAACTGTTTAACTATGAAAAACCAACAAGGTAATCCAGGTCATCATAATGTAAGTGTTGACAAAAATATTTAAAACTTCACGAAAGTTATTTTTCATTTATAGGAGTTTAATATTACGCTGACAAAAATATAAAGAAAAAAAATGGATAAAATCCAATGCATTTAATCAAATGTGACACCAAAATTGTCAAGAAAATTGCATTAAAGAGAAGATATATTCTATTATTGCTGACGAGAGTAAACAAAAAATAAGAATTCAAATAGTCTCAGAGTGTAACACCCATTGACTTCCTCTAGACAATGGTGGAGGGAGTGACACTGTCACATGACTATTAACCCCAAGATTACATGGACCATGCCCCAATTTGAGGCTAAGCTTGGTAGGAGGCAAGAAATCTTTGCACACAATCTCAATAGCGTATACCAATAACAGGCATGATGGATGAAGTATAGATACAAATTAGTCTACCACCATGCACTTTCTGGTAATTTTCCTCAGAAATTATTTTAGAACATTCTAAATAATAGTTCATATTTCAGACACTATAAATGAAGATAATCAATATTCCAGTCATGGCAGTGGATTTTATACCATTATTAAATATTCAAGAAGTCTTGAAAAATTAATTTCAATATAAAGTTATAAAAACACCGAATTTAATATATAATAAGCATTAGCCCAATCTAAGGAAATTAAAAATATATATATAACTTGAAAAAAAATAATTTTAATAGACTGAAAATATGTAGTGAAGTCATATGTACCTGGTCCATTGATAATGAGCTGTCACCACTGGCATTCCGTTCTTGATTTGAAGCTGACTTTTCAGTTTTACAAGCACTATGGTAATCACTTTTGGCTTTATTTACTTTAGCTAACAGCTTCGCCCAGGGCTTTTGAGCTTTCTTAAATGCGTCTTCAATTTCTTTGCGCTCTTTAATTTGCATAATTGACTGTAAAGACAAACAATTAAATATTAAAATAATGAAACAATAATCATAATTAACAAAAGTAAGAGAGGTAGACATTCTATCAAACAGAAGATAAGACGGTATGGTATAAAGCTTTGGTAACTATAACTTACTTATATGAATAAGCAAGACTCAATAAAATATACAATAAATACATTTGATCAAGATAGATTATTAATTGACCAATCCATAATAATTGTGAATATTAATATTATAGAGTACAATATATAGCCTATATCGGACCTTGGCCCTTGCCAACATGATTGCTTTAAAAAATGAATGGCAATTCTCTGTAAAGCTCCTCCAATTTCCTGGCTTAGGATGTCGTTTTTTAGATGAAGCCACCACTTTCCTCTCCTTTGTCATAATGTAGCTAATAAAGAAGTATCATTGAGGATGCTAAAGATGCACAAAAGAATCATTACTGAAATAAGTGTGACCGCAGCACTTCTATATTTTTATTTGAACAATTTGTATTATAACAACTGTTTAGCAGGACACTAGTTCAAAGAAGGTCTAGAAACTATTGATATCAGTTGAAGAAAATTCAGGCAGAAAAGATCCCTGGATATCTACCTAAAGGGGTGGGAAATAATGGTGGCCAGTTTTAAAGGTAACAGCTGAGAAAACAAACCCTATACTTACCTGAAGGGGTAAAAAACAACTATGACTTTACTTATAACCACCAGATGACTGTGAAGTTCACAGCACTAGGTATTAAAACAGCAGAGAGAATGCCCAAGGCCTTTGAAACACTAAAACCTTAAACAGTTATAAGTGTACATAGCATACAGAGGGTTAAGCTTTCTTCATTGATATAGGCCAATCGGAAGTTAATTGAGAGATGACACAGATCAATATCTTATTATTTATCTTCTCAAGCTAATGCCTAATTTTTTGTTGAATAACTAGCGTGAATAAACACACTGATTCTCTCTTAGTACACTCCTTTCTCCCTCTCCATTAGCTTCTAAAATTACAAATGTTTCTTGTGTTCCAGAAAATCTTCTGTTATAAAACCCTCTCCAGAAAACAAAAATTCTGGCATAAAGAAAGATAATCATATATATGATTATATATATTCATGAAAAGCGGACTCACAAAGTTTATAAGGATGGCCTTGCAACTTAGGAAAAAAAGAATCTTAAAGAAAGTACAAATGGAAGTTCTGAAGAAGCACCATACCAATGTATGAAGGCTATAAATCCAGAGTAACCAATCAAATAAAAATGACTGAAATATTAATCAATGAAAAGTAAATAAAGGATTGCCAATCTAATTTAGTTCTTTAGTGAATTACACAAACTAAAAGAAACTGTTCTAAGAACTATTATTAAAGTGATATGTTAACAAATAATTAAGTGTTCATTACCAAAAGTATTGTTTATAGTCATGAAATAGGTGACTAATGTCTAAGGGATGAAATATGTGATAAAAGAATTTTTCAAAAGAACGATATAATTTAAATATAAAATCATTCATACATTGGAGAAGCAAAAGAATAAAAATAATGTGTGTAAATACTATACATCTTACTTTGTGGTAAGTGTCCTTTTGCCAATTTTTTACTGCTTGAACCACTACATTATAAAGATCTTCTTTTACCCTCATGTGCAATTCACAGAGACGATCGGCTTCAATCAAAACACCTTTCCAAGCAGCCTCAGTAGTTCCATACTCCGGCCCTGAGAAAATAATGTCACACTTAATAAAATATGTGCAGTGACGAAAAACTCCATAATTTGAGTTATAGAAAAAATTTTGAAATTTATAAGGAAAAAAGGAGAAAGAACACTGATGTCATGATCAATTTTCTCACCGTGACTGGATCAGACCAGGAGGAAAGGGATCAAAAGTTTGAAATATCTCCGTAAAAATGAGTCAGATCAAAAAATGTTATGTGACCAATTTTGTTTCAAATTTAATTTTCTAAAATTGTGGTAATACAGAATTATTCCGAAACTTGAATATTAAGAGTTATTCGTATTTATTTTTGTTTTCAGCCCCCCCCCCTTCTACTCATGGAATGTTCAATTTAATCATTTAACATTTCATGAACAGCTTAAATTACAAAACCTGTTTATATAGGCTTCTTACTATACGAAAAATACAATAAATCATGGGGAGCATGTCATTCCACCATGTGAGAAATCTATCTTATTTATGCAGTCGATGCATGATGGAATTTTTTCTCAATGAATAATCAAAACAGATAATTTTCATAATTTATATTCAATAAATGTAGCATAGTTGGCATTATACCCGAGAGGTTCAATTAAATATGACTAAAAAATGATTAACGTAGTGAAATATCTTACGTAACATGACATGTGTAATAGCCTAATACAGATGCCCTTTAATAATTACTAAGTTAAAAATAAAATAATTAAAAAAATGTAAGTTGTCTCACAACTGGTCTAAATTGTCTAAATAGTAAAAGCAAATGAGTTACAGGTGGCCCTTTCAACCCATGTTTCATAAAGTGGATACATTCTCTTAGAGCAATGGTAATTACATTCAAACAGAAAATTTTGTGTGTGGAAGTGAGATAGCTAAGAGCTAGTTTACTCCAGGTAAAAGGGCGAGTGCAGGCCAGGACAAAACTACATAAGGAGTGTATGAACATGACTTGACAGATGTTGGAATATAATGCAAAATGTAAGTTATATGCAGGATTTCCCAACGTAGGACTTTTTTTTAACTTAGGATATAAAAATTGTTTTGAAAACATGTAATTTTAAAAAACAGTTAACAAAACGTATCTGAAAGTAATCAATAATAAATATGGCTTAGTTATCTAGAAAAACTTTAGTTCATATCGGAAAGACAAAATATATTTATGGTAGTTGTACACCAATTTTGGATAAAAACATAACTTTTCATTAAAAATTGTCCACAATAACTCCTAACATTCTGAATAAGTATAAATGTCACATAGTTAAAAAGACCTTCACAAAGGGCTATAAATCAACTAATAAAACACATGACGTACAAAATAGGCATATCACTGAAATCCTTATAGACAGTTAAGTCAAAAAGTATTTAAATCATTTAATTTTTTTTTTGATTGTTTTTTAATGAAACTTTCTTTCTACTTAACTTTTAACTATTTCTCCAATAGAGGCGAAAAAATGTTTAGTATTATTCTCTATAGTAGCAAGATTAAGATGTTTTAATTATTGATTAGCTTTAATTTAACAATTACAGTTACAAATTATGATTGTACTCGGGCCATTCTATCAAATGGGCGTGACATTTTTAACAAAACGCACTCTTTGAAGCGATAATATGGCTTATACTATTGTAATTCACATATTTATATTAAATTTACATCAGTGAACCTACTGACGGTAAATTTTTAATTTTTGGTCATAACAATAATAAAACATTGTAACAAATTTACTCAGCATAACATAGCAAAATATAAACAATTCTAGAGCATTCTAATTGTTTAATGGGTGTGACACATTCTATTTCATGCATAATATATATGTACACACACACATTGTAAACATTATTTATTAGGAATAATTACTTTTAAACTTCAATAAAAAGTATTTTCTTAGCAATCACTTCTTAAATTTTCATTATTAATTGATTATTGTAAAATGTCTAATCCTTCAGTGATATTTGTTATCACTTAATCTAGGAACCCAATTTTTTTTTTGGGGGGGGGGATCAAAATTAGATTGTCGACTCAACTGAATAAAACAGCCAATGTAGTAACAGTAGTTTTAGATTTTTACCTAATTTTTATGAATTAAAAATGTTGGTTTTGAGAGAGTTTTAAAAATTGACAATTTGAGAGAGAAGTTAAAAAAAGTTATTGTTGTATGATTCCTTACAGTTGAAAACATGTTTTTTCATTGCATAATTCTCTTTACAAAGTCATATGACTTTAATTAAAGTAGGGACTCATTTCATGTAATTAATCAAATAGAGTTTGGCCTTTTTTAGTCTTCCACTCAATGTAGTTTTGAAAAAAGAAAAAAAAAGAAACAATTATAGTTTAGGCAGACAGTATTAATTATAAATTTCATTGTTTATATTCATTTGCTATAGTTAAGACTTGCTGCTACAAATATGTGAATAATAAATTTTGAGAAGAATTTTGACAAAGTAGTTATTAATTATATATACTAAATGTCCTCACAGATGGCAAGAACTTGGGGTTTCAATTTAGAGCTATCAAGTCAATCAAAAATGGATAAACAGAGTTTTTCTGTAGTGTATAATCCCAAGAGTTAGTTAGTTAATGCCATTGACTAAGTATTAGTTTTGTGCCCGCAACGTAACTAAAATCAACAAACACTAACACAACATAAACTAGAAATTAGCATGAATTACCTTTTTCAATGGCATCATTCCACTTTCTTGACCAAGTTTTCAATGCCTTAGCGTATCCTTTTTCAAGATCGGCCCTTTCTTGGATTAATGTAATAAGCTCAGAGCACAGTTTATATCCATCTTCTATCCTTTTGGTCGTTCTTTTGTAATTGCCTGGCTCCCAGAAGCTGTCGCTTGTTGCCATAAGCATAGTGTCATCACTGTGGTGCGACATTCTGCAGATTAAAAATACACAGCTATAAAAGCATAAAACTAACCCCTTACTAGTTTGTTAGATTAACTTTGTCTCTGAATAAACTAGGAGTATAAATAAACACACACACAGACACATTCCATCATTTAAATAACTGAGAGATGGGCTTGATTGTTATAAATATGTTTAGAAAGTATAAACTACAGTGGCACATACAATAAAAATGAAATAAAGTGGTCACATGAAAAAGAAAAGGAATTCACCTAATTGTGGGAACCAATACTTTTCACTCAGTAATAGCACCTTTTTAATTAAACCCCACCACTGTACAAAGCATCAATTTGATCTCATGACAGCCATTCAGCCCTGAATTCCAAAATTTTAAGCACTATCAATTTCGAATTATTGCTAAGCCAATTTAGATATGATAAAACAAACACAAACAGCTACACCTATGGAAAGATAAATGACTAGTGAACAGCAGGTTGCTGGCATACCAGATATCTGTCATAGCCTTCATACTTACCGGCAATTTTTCAGATATATTATCTATCACGGGCCACCTAGTTTTAAACCCTCTGTAATTTTGTACAATACAAGCCAGCACAAATTTAAATTGTTGTACTCTAATTAATGATTTTTATAATTCAATTATTTCCAAAGAGGATAAAACATGAACATTGACATATAGTCGCCATCAAAGCCAATAAGGAGCCTCCAAGTTTTACAACTGCAATTCAGTTAGACTAAGGGACATTAAAAACATGTTTATTGTTGTATATTTTTAGACAATAATTATAACAACAAAATAATCGTGCGCCAAAAAAATTCCTTAAAGGTTATAATATTTTGGTAATTATGTATATTACTATTTATGGAAGCTGGCCTGCCAATACAAACGTTGTTTCTTAATGGTTTGTAATGTACTTTTCAAATATTAATTGTTTTATAATTATGCGTTCTAAAGTAATTTAATGAGGATGAAATATATATTTTTGGAATACGACGTCACTTAAACATGCCTCTGAATAAAGCTAGTCAATTTATCAATTATTTGAAATAGAACTGAAAGATTTTTTTATAGACCCTTTTTAATTTGATCAAACAAAAACGCGACATACAAGCTTAATTAAAAATCAGTTCCTATATTTCTTTTTTAAGGATAACATTTAAAGGTAAACAATCAGTTTAGTCAAAGTGAAATTAATTTTAATCCCCATATTTCAAAATATTGCCCCACGTTAAATTTTATTTTGGTGAAAATGCAGTTTGACCCCACCCTTGATGCCGCCAAGTTGAAAATTCGCCGAAGTAACGTTTGTAAACATTGCGGACATCGTGAAATAGCCGGATTACGCCTTGTTGTTTAAAATTGAGTTAAAAAAGCAATGAGAAAAAAAAATAATCACGTGATCACCCGATTTTCGATGAATCCACCAAGGGTGGGGTTAAACTCCACCCTTTTATATTTGCTAATGTTAATAATCAACCATTGTCCGAATTGTAATTTTTGAGTCGTTTGTCAATGAAATCGAAAACTCGTCAATCATTAAAACTTTGATACAGTTTTAAGAAAAGTAGTTCTCTCCATAGTTCATAAACAATATGAAATGTCTTGATAACATTTTAATACCACAGTTCATAAATTATATGACCAGGCAATTTTAAAGGATATAAATGTAAAATTTCTATGTTTTTGATAGATTTACAAATAAAAAATTGAAATCGATGAAGTAGGGCCCATTTGGGCAGCTTTTGACAAAGTAATATTTTATTTTACACTGTTTTCCATACAAAAAACAATACTAGTTTCACATTAAGTTCGTTATAGTACTCTCATTTATTTATCTTAAAGTTTCTATTGTATGCTATTCGACGACGTCTAGTATTGAAACTATTTTTATTGGAACATACAAAATACCTAATGTTATGAAATAATCAATCAATACTTACAGATTATACTTTACGCCCGTCGACATTGCTTCGGACCTACTAACTTGCTTTAACAGAGAAACAATTAGATGGGGATTCACTGAGTAGGTATATGATAACGCAAAGACTAAACAGGGGCCAGAAAACTATCAAAGTTAACCTGTACTTTTCAAAGCACAGTAATGGCGTAGCTAGAAGTGGATTTTGACGTATCCCTATAAGTGGGGGAGAGGAAGAGATGCCGCCCACCTGAGAGATGCCTTAACCTTGTACTTAAAAATTTTGAATGTCAACAGAAAATAAAACAATGCAGAATTTTTGTAAAATATTAAACTAAGTTAATTGAATCTAACTAGTTTAACTAGATAAATTAAATTGTTTATGGACCATTTAGTATCCAACAGTTATGCACTTTTTAAAAGCCTTCATGATAAATACTACTTGGTAAGATCTTGCCACTCGCACTGATTTATTAATTGCATCATCACTAACCACTAGAGTTTTCTTGTATGCCTTGAAACTCAAAGTTAATACAAGAGAAATTAAGTTTTTATTGGAATTAAAAGGAATTAGACAAACTTCGAATTGAAAAGCGCGAACAATATAGTTGGCTGTAAGCTATATTAATTCAAATCAGATCAGTTTTAACATTGGAATCAGATTTTCATTTATAGCTTTTAAAATCCTATGTTGAATATGTTTTGGCATGTAAAACGCAATGCACTCGAGCTCAAGACATTTGAATCAGAAACTGAAACTCTACCCTGCATACCCCTGCCCCTTCCTTTCCTATTCAAATTGTCTCCTTTATCTAATGTACTTCTACATTACATGTACTTCTGCAAGTTCCAAGTTTTCTGTTGTGTTTATGTTAATGAGTATGTAATTGGCGGCCGAACATAGGGACCCGTGCTGTTAAAAGTAAAAATCTAAGTCCAGTGAAATCCATTAAAACCACTTTTATCGCCAGCAATGTAGCTTTAGTGGCAGTGGAATCAAACAAAATTGAACGCCCTATTGCTGCTGCCTCAAGTTCATTGACAACTACTGAACACAAAAGTTCAACAATTAAAAAGGAACTGGTCACCGTTGTGTGGACGTGTAATCACAAGCCCTATTTGATTGGGGGGGGGGGGTACACAGCTAACAGACCATAAACTATTTACTTCGGTTTTCACATAACGCAATAACTCTAATAATGGACTAGTGAAATGGATTTGTCAATTAGGGGTCATTGAATTCGGCATTAATCACGTAGAAGGCTAAACTAACTTTGAAGCTGACGCACTATCCAGGAATCCAATCCGTCTACACACAGACATACACTCTCTGGAACATGATACGACATCGAACCTGATCAAGAACTAGAGAAGGCGCTGAGAAAGCCCAGATGCCAAATATCCTTGTAAGCAAGACCTGAACAACATGCTTCAGAAATACTTAAACTCAACACAGTATATGGTATTTATTGTAAAGCGAATGTTGAGAAAATCTGTACCGGAACTCGAAGGCACATTTAATTCAAACTCCACAAATTAATTAGGAAATCAGTGGGACAGTAAAATCAAGCAGTACACAAACCATTTTTACATTGTGCAGTTGACAAAAATAAAGTCTTGTCGATAGCCATATTTATAAGATTTTAACGAAAAACAAGGGTTCACTTTCAAAAACTTTCTTTTTAATAGCTCCATTCTATAACACAACTCTGAACACACATTCTTTTTTTTTTTAAACAATTGAACTAAGTACTAACAAACAGCTGTTAATAAAACAAACATCTGTTATTAAAACAAACAGCTGTTTATAATTCATTCATTAAAATAATACTCTATCTTCAACACTTTCCCTCATTATTAAAAGGAATGGCTTTCTTCTTCTAAGTGTTCTTCATGAAAAAGTCCCAACAGCACAGCCCGTTGTGGCTCTTCTGGTGCAATGGTTTTGTCATTACATCTGCAACTTGGTATTCAGAAGGGACTCTCTTCACATCAATTTCTCCTTTGGAAACCAACTCTCTGACAAAGGAGTGTCTAGTTTTTATATGCTTCGTTCTACGATGATATTCCGGATTCTGTAGAGACTCCTCAGAAACGGGATACTCTGTTAGTTCCATCGCTGAATCCTTCTGGCTGTTCCATAAAGATCTCCTCATCGAGTTTGCCGTATAAAAATGCTGTAGAAACATCAAATTGTCTCAGCTTCAAACCTTCGTTGGCAGCCACACTAAGCAAAGCCCTGACCGTACCTGCTTTGGCTACAGGACTAAAGGTTTGCCCATATTCGGTTCCTTTCTTCTGAGCGTAACCTTTAATAACAAGACCAGCCTTATACTTGTCAACTGTTCCATCTGGATTAGTCTTTAACTTATAAACCCAATTACAAGGCAGCGCTCTCTTTCCTTGGGGTAGATCTTGAAGGACCCAAGTATTGTTTTCTCTTAGAGAGCTCATCTCGACAGACATAGCTCGCTTCCAGTTTTGATGGGTTTCACCGGATACAGCTGCTTGATAAGAAGCTGGTTCGTTATCATCAATCGTCCCCAATTCTAAGACATAGTCATCATATCTGCGAGGCGGAAGTAATGCAGTGCGATCCCTAAGTTCCATTCCATGACCCTCTCTTTCTTCATCCCTTCTTTCTTCAAGTGCCTCTTCCTCCTCTTGAGGATGCTCATCCTCCACTTCGTCATTTTCATGTTCTTCTTCGTCTTGCCTATATTCCCTATTCTCCACAATGCAATTTTTGTGCAACTTCAGATTCACAAAATTTTCTTCCTTCGATTCTATAATTTTAGTATCAAGAGCATTTTCTTCAAAAACTACATCTCTTGATCTTATAATCTGGTTATTTTCCCTTCGCCAGATTCTGTACCCGTCATCATTGTCATAGCCAATTAATATTCCTTTCATGGATTCATCTTGGAACTTAATGCTTTTTCAAAAGCATTTAACTGAGAGGTTAAATTATCGACAGTCCTCTCTGTTTTGTTCATCAATAGCCAACTTGTTCTGAATGTTACCTATACAGGAGGGAGAGTCCCTAATATTTTACAAATCAAAAGAATATTAGGTAGCCTACAATTGCACTAACGCATCTTATTATATTCTTTACAAATGGAATCCCACATATTCTTTAGCTTCGATAGGTGACTACCAATATCAACTTTATCATCTTTAGAGTAAAGAAAAAATTCCAAAAGTAAATTATAAATTTTGTCCTCGTCAGGACAATCGAACAGCCGATGAAGCTCTTCCCAGACTTCACGAGCACTGTTATATCTTTTGACTTTCTCTCAATTATCTCGGGATAAATGAGTTGTTAGAATTAAAAGAGCATTACTATCATCATATCCTTACAATAGGTTTCTAACCTTGTATTATAAATAGCTACATCATCTCGCGAAGCATCCGTACCTGGTTCTTCAGGCTTCACAAGTTTTCCCCTCGACGATGTCCATGCTCCCAGGAACACTCCTCAATAAAGCTGAGACCATATATTTCCATACTGTCCAGTTCGACGTACCCTCTAAATGTTCAATCTTGAGCTGAATATTTTCCATTACTTAGCACTTGTAAACTATTCATAGAGTACTGTGATAAGATTTTAACGAAAAGCAAGGGCTCACTTTCAAAAACTTTCTTTTTAATAGCTCCATTCTATAACACAACTCTGAACACACTTTCTTGTTTTTAAACAATTGAACTAAGTACTAACAAACAGCTGTTTATAATTCAGTCATTAAAATAATGCTATATCTTCAACAATATTCAGCGCACAGACTGTAAAAGTACAACAAACAGAAGAAATTACACTTTTCCAAGGATGAAATACAGAATAATGACAGGTACAACAGACGGCCACACTTGCCGAAAACCAAAGAACTGTCTGATTCCTACGCAGGAAATCCTAATTAAAGGAATTCCATGTCTTGAGAAAACACTTTTCGCAGCGTTGATCACTATCTTCGAGTAAATTCTAGAAAGTGTCATTAGCTCAATGTATTTAAAACAATAGTCCGGGAAAACTAGGAATGATTTCTTGTTATGCTGAAATAAGTCTACACCCAAAACCTTGCGTGAACCACCCGGAGCAACAGATGGAATTAAAGATTCTGATGAGATTGATTTATTCTCAATACATATTTAAGAATCTAAGGCTAATTTCATGCATCATTCCAAATTCCCGGCCACAAAACCGTATCCCTATCTAAAGATAAATAACGCGTTATTCCTAAGTGGCCTTTATGTAAATTAGCCAACATTTTCGTTTTTATTTTCGAGGAATGAAAACTTTATTGCTGCGTAAAATGAGATTCTTGTTGTTGTTGAACGACAAGATTCCATCTCTCTTGAAAAAACGGGTATTTTGCAAACCACACGATTCACCCTTAAGGATATTATGTCGTCATGTTTTTTCATTTTATGTCACTCAATTGTTCGCGCCTTAAGGCATCCAATTGATCTTATGATATGGTTTACGAACATTTCTATTTCATTCAATGCATTGTGGCCGCTATTATGGTTACGTAACGGTGTACGGTACAATACTTTAAGTATTATGACGGCTTTTAATAAGTTTAATGAGAAAATGGAATCTTTAAAGTCTCATTCTCATACATTGAAGTGTGTCCGAAAGATCCATAATGGATTTAGTCTATAATATTTCTAGGTGTGGCTTATGGTATGTCAGCAATGTTAATTGTGATCCAGTTCCATCCCCAGATGAGAGCTAATGCCTCCTTTTCAATTTGGACCTAGTGAAATGAAGAGTTTGCGAAATGAATGGTATTGGACACCTTCTCTCTGTTATTTTCTATTCAATTACCTCACGTATGCTAAAAATTGAAGCTTCGGCTCTAATTCTAGTTTCTCTAGCAACATTGAATAAAGTAAGAAAAGGCATGTTTGAAATAGGGCCTATTTCTTTATCAAATTCAATCTGATCTGTGCCCAACCAGACCTATTCATTTCGTAAACTTAATATCTTATTAAAATGGTTTAACTGTTCAGGAAGGCATTTCACTAAATAATTACTAGGCCAAAAAATGCCCTTTTCTCCTTTCCACCCAAGGTAGGATTCATATCCATTATTGCCAGACCTTTAGGTGGATCTGGCATGAGCTTTCTATTTTCCAAATTCGTGACCTAATAATGTTGCTAGGTGGATTCCAAATTCACATTTATTTTTATTTAGTGTAATGCCTTTTCTTCCGCAACGTGAAGGGGCATTTTCTTAATTTTTCTCATGTTCTGCATCGTCAGAACCGAACCCTAGAAAAATCGTCCGCTATGCTCACACCTCCCGGTAGACAATCATTCGCCTCAGTTTTTCGACTCTGACACGATGTCTCATGTCAGAAACACTTTCTCAAAAATTCACTTAACAACGCTTTCGCTCAAGGGTAATACAACAATAACTCATTACTCCAAAAACTAACACCATTTAAATAACATTTAACACAACAAAGAGAGCCATAAAAGATACCGACAAACAAAAAAATGAACCATAGATTGAGCAATATCAACACAAACCCATTCCAACCATGCATTCAAAATGATACTATGACAAAAACAAACAAGTACTTACAAACTAAATATAAACATGGAAAAACCAGAGTTCCGTCTGGAACATATATCTATATCTACTAGTTGTAATTTTCAAGATTTCAGGGATGTAACAGTGGCTGAAATAGGACCCTAAGAGTTGGGGTTAAAAGAAGGGGTAAAAGGTTATATAACCATTATTTTTTTATATACTAATGAACAATTGTTCTATTCATTCCTCCCTAATTAACTTGAATATCATCTCAATAATTTGTGTTGTACGCAATAAATCTCTTTAAACCCACTTCGTACCTTTCTCATTAACTCGCGCCATAGTGGTGACCCCGACGTGATCTGAAAATGTCTAGCACAGATGAAAATAACAATAGACCCGATCCCGACCGCCAACTCTCAAAAGTGACGCTGAAAACCCCACCCTTTTGGCGGAAGAACGTCCAAGTTTGGCTACGTCAGGTCGACGCTCAATTCTTCACGGCAAGCATGACACAAGAACGCACTAAGTTCTACCATGTATTAGGCAATCTCGACACCAATGTAGCGGAATTAATTTCCGACTTTCTGGAAAAACCTCTTAGCCAAACTCCTTATCCAAGACCTTTGTAACCGTCTGATCTTGGAGTTTGAGGAAACAGAGAGCCGAAAATTTACAAAACTTATTGACGAACTAGAACTGGGTTCAAAACAAGCCTTCCCAATTCCTGAGGGAAATGCGTTCCCTCGCCAGTCCGCATGTTCAGGACGATTTTTTAAAATCACTATTTTTGAAACGTCTCCCTCCTCAAATCAGCTCAATATTAGCAACTAGATCCGGTTCACTAAACAAAGTAGCCATTATAGCCCACAAAATAATGGAGTATTCCCCCATTCACTCCCAACAAATTCACTCTGTAGAAGGCCACCCATCAACTAGCACACAACCCGATAGGTTATCTCGTTTGGAGTCACAAATATCCGAGCTGACTAATCAAATTTCCTCTTTGCGCTCCAGATCAAGATCTAAATCTCAATCTCATCACGCCAGTTCCCGCAGAGTAGCGCATCTCCACAATCTCAGATCTGCTGGTATCATAAGAATTTTGGTAAAAATGCCAAAAAGTGTATTCTACCATGCAACTTTCCACCCCATATAGAAATTCGGAAAACTAGTTAGGCAGTGTCTCGATACGGCGGGAGATAGCGCAAAATTACAACATCGCCGTCTTTTTGTTTATGATCGCTTAACCAACAATAAATTTCTGATTTACTCAGGAGCGGACATTTCTGTTGTACCTCCGCGTGGCAACCAAAACCAAAACCATCCAGTAGATTACTTTTTGCAGCTAATGGATCAAGCATCGCCACATATGGTGAACAACTTTTAAAACTAGACCTAGGTCTTCGCAGGTCATTTTGTTGGCCCTTTATTATTGCCGACGTCCAACAACCAATTATTGGAGCAGACTTCCTATCAGAATTCAACCTTTTAGTTGATATGAAAAATAGTAAGTTAATTGGCGGCAAAACATTTCTGTTTCACCGGTGCCTACCGTGCCCTCAATCACATAACTATTCCAGATAAGTATCCGATACCTAATGTTCAAGGCTTCAATGCACAGCATGAAGGTAAGACAATATTTTCTAAAACAGATCTTGTCAAAGCCTACCACCCTGATGAGGTACCCTAGACTGCTGTTATTACTCCCTTTGGTTTATTTGAGTTTGTTCGTATGCCATTTGGATTAAAGAACGCAGGCCAAACTTTTCAAACGCTTCATTCACCAAGTTCTGCGAGACCTTCCATTCGCATATTCCTATCTAGACGACATTTTAATCCCTTCTGAATCTGAGAAGGAACACGAGACACACATTCGTCTACTTTTAGATTGTCTCTCACAACACGGTCTTTGCATCAACTTTGCAAAATGTGAGTTCGCTGTCCCTGAAATTTCATTCTTAGGTTACCACATCAATAAGAGCGGAATGTTTCCACTACCCGAGCGAGTAAAAGCAATTCAAGACTATCCTCTTCCTGAAACAGCCGACCAACTTAGATGCTTCTTAGGAATTGTTAACTTCTAAAGAAAATCCTTACCTAACTCAGCTACAACGCAAAAAGCCCTTTATGACCTTTGTCCAGCACCTAAACGGAAGGACAAAAGCAAATTAGACTGGAATGATGCTGCCATAAATTCCTCCACTAAGTTGAAAACTGATTTAGCTAATGCTACCCTTCTATTCCATCCTTCCAGTAATCTCCCACTCTTTCTCACAACGGATGCTTCAAATTTCGCGTTCGGTGCTTTTGTTCACCAGATGAGAGGAAATATACCTGAACCTATAGGTTTCTTCTCTAAAGTCCTATCTAAAACTCAACAAAACTATAGCACTTACGACCGTGAACTTTTGGCCGCATATGAAGCAGTTAAATACTTCAAGCATTACCTCGAAGGTCTTCATTTCACCATTCTAACGGACCACAAACCTCTCACCTACGCCTTTGAACAACATCCTGAGAAATCAGCCCCTAGACAACTCAGTCATCTTGATTACATCGGCCAATTTACGACTGACATCTGATACATTCCTTGAAACCAAAATCATTCTGCAGATATTTGTTCTAGAAAACAGAAATTGGGGTGTCATCAACAGTATCGAAAAACTGCAACGAACTCGAGCACATCGGAAAATCGAATTCGTCATCATTCACGAGTTTTCAAACGATAACTCTGAACAATGGTCTGGAGCTGCTGTGTGATCCCTCGACAGGCAAACTTCGACCCTTCATCCCTCAGACCTATCGAAGACCTCTTTTTGGCTCTATTCTTAATCTATCTCATCCTGGAATTTGTGCGTCAGTGAAGCTACTTAAAGAGAGATACTGCTGGCCTTCACTAAAACGTGACGTGACACTGTGGGTCAAGACTTGTACACCTTGTCAACGATGTAAAACTTGGTGTCATTCTTCTAGTGAAATCGGTTCCTATACCCCTGCTCAAAAACGATTCTCTCACTTAAATATTGACATTGTCGGAGCTTTGCTTCCTTCAAGAGGATATCGTTACCTCCTAACCATCATTGACAGATTTCCAAGATGGACTAAAGCGATCCCAATCTCATGCATAACCGCAGAAGAGATCGCGTGTGCCATTCTTCATTCATGGATATCCCGTTTAGGCGTTCGACGCTTCATCACGACCGACGGAGGCCGAAAATTCGGCTGTCAATTGTTTTCATCCTTGTCTTCCTTGCTTGGCATTCACCACATAATGACCACAGCTTACCATCCTGCTGCCAATGGAGCTATTGAAAGGTGGCATCGCTCCTTGAAATCAGCTCTCAAGGCTCAACTTACAATGGGCTGGGTACCGCAACTTCCAACTATTCTCCTTGGACTTCATTCAATCATAATACCCGAAGTAGGAATTTCACCTGCACATCTTGTTTACAGTGAACCAATCACACTTCCTGCTGATTTCTTCGAAGACTCAAAAATATCAAATGACATACCTACATTACTCACCCAACTTCCATTTTGTCACCATTGTAAGAAAACAATTTTTATACACCCTGAGCTCATGACTTCATCTCACGTCTTCATTCGTCAAGACGCCGTCAGGAAACCTCCTCAACCAACTTATGAAGGTCCATTCAAAGTTGTGTCAAGAAGTGACAGTTTTTGAAATATTCAAAAATAATATCCTTTAGGAACGAAATAGACAGAGGGCAGTAAACTTCAGTTTTCCATTTATTAATCGTTAAGAATGTGGACCTGAAGTCCCTTGGAGGCTTCTTTCTCCAAACGCTCCTCCAGCTAACATTACAGGATGCCTCCTTAAGAACACCCAGCAAACCTCCTATTCCATCTGTAACCTCCTGCTCACCAACGTAACTATTCCATTTAATCTTGTGAAACTCCCGGGTCAACAAATCTGTGCATCAACTATTATGTCCCTGTTGTCATTGTGCAGAATAATATCTGACCTGCATGTTCTTCCAGACCCTCGAACAGAGGTCTCAACCTGAACCACGTAGCCAAGCCGGGCAAAAACACTTAGCCAAACTCGCGCCACTGCATCGTGAGATACTAAGCAGTTCTGAATAACATGACCCCAACTGGAAATAGTCGAAGATCCACCCCAGAGCCTATTACATACAGATACATTAAAATGTGACTGACATATGACTAGACAATTGGGGTTCTTTTCGGAAGTTAAGTATAAAGTAAGCGTGAAAGCCTTTTTAAAAAGCGCTTTTATTGATAAGAACAATTACAAACTTAAAATGAGCAGAATAACAGGCTACAGCTACTCAGGAAATGACAAGGAGAGGAAAAAATGAAGGGGTTATAAAGGGAATAAAGGCTGATGTTTGTGATGTCAGCAGAGCGGATGTTCCCTAAACGTAACTGGAGAGAACGGACTGTAAAAATGATGGGTAAAGATGAGTGGGATTGGACAGGGGGGGGGTGAAGTATGAACAACTCATTACACAACGAATTTCCATGATCTCGCATAATAAAGGTCTCAAGAAAAGCTGTCCGATATTTCATTATGTTTTTTTGTCGGTCTTCTGTTGTCCTCCTTAGTTGATGTAAACGTAGCCAGAATCTGGCCATCTTCCTGCGAATTCGACCAGTCTTCTCCTGAACCATCATGGGTAAGTCGTATATGAACGACGCATTCATCCTTCTCGGCTTTTGTACAATGCTTACACTCTACGTTGCATGGCCGTCAGCATCATTGTGTTTTCAATGATCATTAGAAAAGGCTTCTGCCCAAGGTGGTAATTTCTGGCGTCCGTAGGTAATAGCTTCCTTGTGGTCTTGCTCTCACGTCCAACATCCAAAGGCATCATCCAAAGGTATTTCTTCGTCGCGCCAGGTCATTATTTGCTTACCCATGTGCAGACTAATACCGTGAGCTATCAAGTCTGTACCGAATATAACTTCACCCACTATGTCGGCAACAAATACATGTTCAGTGCTAATTTTGGCGATGGTCAGCGTAACCTTGGCTCTTCCGTAGAAGGTGGCTAAATCCCCAGTAGCAGTGCTTAGTCGTACATTATTTACAGGTTCCATTGTTCCTTTCACCAAATCCGGCCTAATTATGGACTGTGTCTATGGTAAGGACTTACTTCTTTCCGTTGATAAGTCCACGAGCAGTAAGGTTGCTATTTTTCTGTCGTATAATGGAAATGGAGATTGAGGAGCCATCGGTTTTAGAAGCCTAGTTCTTGCCCCTTAGTGTCAGCTTGTACTAGTTTAACATTGGCTCTTGAGACTGACCTGCACTGAAACTAAAATGTACTGAATACACTTGAAGAGAACTGGGAACAAACTAAACTGTCGAGCGAGCTGGGCTGCTTTTATAGACGGGCAGCGAGATCAATGGTTAGGGACCAGAATAGCCTAGATCCAGACGGGTGTCGCCGAGAACATTCTTTGGCACCAACGGTCATGGACTTCATTATCGTCATCTCCTAGGTAGGATCGATAGACATTTGAGGACATTTGTCGAAAATCGCGTTATTAGTGCAATCTCAATAGCTGATTTCCCTTATGGGAAATATGCTAATAAACAATGTGTTTAATTGAATTTCATTTAAAATGGTTTTAGCAGATTTCCCTTGAGGGAAATCACCTATTGAGTTCGTACACATGACGCGATTTTCGAAACATTATCTCAAATGGCCATCGATCCTGCCTAGGAGATGACGAAAATGAGGTCGGCTCAAAATGTTATATATATATATATATATATATATATATATATATATATATATATATATATATATATATAGAGAGAGAGAGAGAGAGAGATTTATATATTTCTCAGCTAACACTCTAGCTTGTTTGATCGTTACCAAACTGGATATTTAAACGTTTTATATAAAAGTAAAGAAAAAGTTCGATAAAAGCTAAAATCATGCCGAAACTAGTCAAAATGGGTTCAGGGTCAATCAAGATCTTCTAAAGAGTATCTCTAAATGGTATGGAGATATTCCTAGTTTTTTTATTTTCGCCCACCCCTTCTTAAAACCCCCTTAGTCCTCTTAGTAGTTAGTTTTCAACAAAAGGAGATGAGCACTGAACGTTTCCAACAATCCTAAATACATCTTAGCAAATTTGTATAGATGAATTAGCTATTGAGGTTTTAGCAGATTTCCCATAAGGGAAATCAGCAATTGAGGAGGTTGCACTCATGACGCGATTCTTGGAATGCCCATCGATCCTACCCGAATATATTTACATTTTTAGTTTTCAGTTATCAGAAAAGCTGATATATCAAGCTTAAATATCAAATATGGTTATCAAAGAACGTTTAATAATTGAGAATTTGAGTTACATACAAATATGTACGATTTGGCATTATCAATAACGAATTTTCCAGAGGCCACCACATTTACCTGATCAATTCTATACTCAATATTTAAATGATTGCTATAAAGCTAAATATAAAATTTGTTAATGGTCGTAATCTGACCAGAGGGAGGTGGGGGTGGGGGGTGAGAAGGAGTTATAATAAAAAATCGAAATATGTTTTTAATCGGATCGAAAAATGTTATAGAATCACTTTTCTTCAGCAAACGTATCGCTAATTATCTCATATTGAACTTAAAGTTGAATGTGCCCTTACACGGGCTTCTTATTAGTGGAGAAATATTTGAGATCAGCGTACCGTTCCAGTACGTTGGAAATCTGTTTAGTTTAAGCTACACCTGCGTGGCAGACTTTGAGTTATGTATATTATATATATATATATATATATATATATATATATATATATATATCTATATATATATATATATTATTTTGATTGTATTCATCATCTCTCAGATAGTATCAATAGATATTCTAAGACATTTTTCAAAAATCGCGACATGACTTTAACTTCATCAGCAGATTTCCCTTAACGTAAATCTGCAGGAATGTTATTTATTTAATTAAGAACTGGTTACATTCGGCATAGGAATTTAGTTCCCAATATTTCAAACGGAAACCTTTTGAAATTATACCCTCAGCAACGGATGTTACAGGTAATAACATACATTTGGGACAAATCTGCTGTCATTGGGGAATACTGAAGTAAATTAGGGGAATCAGAGCTTAGGGGTTAAGGGCGCCAACTTTGTTAGACAGGGATGAATCAGACAGCAAGGGATCAGGGGGGGGTGAAGCCATATCCCTTCCAGGCAAAAGGTATTATAGCGCCGGTGTCAATATCCTCCCTTTCCCTCTCTCACAATACTATTGTATACTTTGTAGAGTCCGTTGTCTCCGCGTGTACGAAGTTTTCTTAAGAAATATATTTTTAGCAGTTTTCCCTAAAGGGAAATCAGCTATTGATCGAATGTGCTTCGATCTTACACAGAAGACGACGAAAATGAGGGCCGTTCAAAACTGTATATATATAAACGGCTCAAAAATGAATAGGGATATTGGCTGTTTTGTGGTATATATGGGGCCTAGCATATTTTTTTTTTTTTATTATAAATATCATTAATATTTATTAGAAATTATTGTCTTTTTCCCCCCATAAAAAAGAAATTTAAAAAAGATCGATTTATTAAAATTAATAGGATAAGAAAATATAACCAATATCCCTATTCATTTTTGTCAGTATATGTCTGTTACCGCTCTAGCGGTCGCAATTTTTGTTTCATCGTTACCAAATTCGATATTTTTTACAGAATCAATCAAATGGCAAATTAAATTTACTATAAATATTGTTATATACATTTTTTCTCTATCTTCAATATTAACCGAGATATTTGCATTTTTATTAAATCTGGGCGCCTAACGGTCGAGAGTTACTTTCCCGCCAAAAGCTAGTTCGGCCGTTTCCTTGACTGGCTCGGCTCTTTTGAAATTTCTCTATTGTAAAACTTCACCTGGGAAATCAGCTTAGTTTACGCAGCCCCTGCATGACGGACTTTTTCACTTTAAGTACCTCAGTCACTAAACATCTGAAGTCCATCTAGTATTTTAGTTCATTTTGACATAGAGATCCTTACTATGGTAGAAATAGGGAATACTGTTTTGTCAATGACGTCAATTGTACCTGATTATTGATTCCCGATCATGCTTTCGTTTGTAGAATTTTCCCCACAAGCACTCATCAATTAGTTTTTGGTATTTAATGTATCCGGCAATTGCGTTTTTAGCGGATTTCCCTTAAGGGATAGCAGCTATTGAGGTCGTACTCACGACGCGAGTTTTGAAAAATTTCCTCAAATATCCATGAATCCTACCCAGGAGATGACGAAAACGAAGTCCGTTCAAAATTATATATATATATATATATATATATATATATATATATATATATATATATATATATATATAGAAAATTGTAACCTCTGTCTGTACATTGATTTTTTTCGCGAAATTTCACGATAACTTTTCGTTTCACATGTCATAGACACCATAACTGCATTTTGTTTCTTTGGTGTCTGTTTGTTTGTTTGTTTGTTTATTTGTTTGTTTGTTTGTTTGTTACCTTTTCACGCATAAACGGCTGAACCGAATTTTATGAAACTTGGTATGTATTTTACTACTAACCCAACTTAGACTTTAGGCTATGTTAATATTCTCTGAGACAAACAGGAGTGGGGTTATAAGGGAGAGCTGAAATTAAAAATAGCAATATTTCGTTTCCTAATGCATTTTTCGGCAATTATGCACATAACAAAAGTTGTTTATTTTGTTATTTAGAGTAACTTTTGTTATATACACTTTTGTCGTATACCGAAGTTTAAATGCGTTATACGCTAAAAAAATTATAGCGGGAGTCCACAATATTATTTGCCAAAAAAAGACTCAACCGAACTAAATAAAAACTCGGTATGTGTATTAGCAGTGAGGCCTTCATTATAATAAGCGATACCAACATTTCTATGGGACGGGCAGGAGTGGGGGTTATAAGGGAAGCCTGAAATTAAAAATAGCGATATTTCGTTTCCTATTCGTTTTTCGGCAAATATGTCCATAACAAAAGTTGTTTATTTTTGTTATTTGGAGCAACTTTTGTTATATACACTTTTGTCGTATACCTAAGTATAAATGAGTTATACGTTAAAACTTTAGCTGGAGCCAACAAATTTATTGGGCACTAACGGCTGAACCGAACTTAACAAAACTCGGTATGTCAATTAGCATTAATTTCTTCCATGATTATAAGCTATATTAAATTTTTTTAGCTTCGAACGGGAGGGGCTTATAAGGGAGGCCTGAAATAAAAATTCACCATATTTACATGTATAAGAGACGGGAAATATAAAAATATCGAAGACATTGAAGTTCTTATCGAACAAATAATTCTAATTATTAGCCAAATCCACGCAACGACGGGTATCAATTCCTAAACACTGGGCCGGGTAAATGTCAAAATATTGTGCAATGTAAAGCCTGCTAAAAAATACCATCACCATTCAGCCTCAAATGAATTCCCGGGCGAAGCCGGGTATCTGAGCTAGTATATATATAAAATTGTAACCTCTGTCTGTACATTGATTTTTTTCGCGAAATTCCACGATAACTTTTCGTTTCACATGTCATAGACACCATAACTACATTTTGTTTCTTTCGTGTCTGTTTGTTTGTTTATTTGTTTGTTTGTTTGTTACCTTTTCACGCATAAACGGCTGAACCGAATTTTATGAAACTTGGTATGTATATTACTACTCGCCCAACTTAGACTTTAGGCTATATTAATATTCTCTAAGACGAACAGGAGTGGGGGTTATAAGGGAGGCCTGGAATTAAAAATAGCGATATTTCGTTTCCTATCGCTTTTTCAGCAAATATGCACATAACAAAAGTTGTTTATTTTGTTATTTAGAGTAACTTTTGTTATATACACTTTTTTCGTATACCGAACTATAAAGGCGTTATACAAATAATAACTAATAAAGGCGCTATAAAAATTATAGCGGGAGTCAACAATTTTATTTGGCACAAAGACTCAACCGAACTAAATAAAACTCGGTATGTGTATTAGCACTAACACCTTCCTTATAATAAGCTATACAAACATTTCTAGGGAAGGGCAGGAGTGGGGGTTATAAGAGAGGCCTGAAAATAAAAATAGTGATATTTCGTTTCCTATTGGGGTTTCGGCAAATATGCACATAACAAAAGTTGTTTATTTTGTTATTTAGAGAAACTTTTGTTATATTCACTTTTGTTGTATAACAAATTATAAACGAGATATACACTAAAAGCTAAAGCGGGTGTCAACTATTTTATTGGACACCAACGGTTGAACTGATTCCTACAAAACTCGGTAAAAAAAAAAAAATATATAAATTAGCATTAATTCTTACAATGGTTATAAGCTATATTAAAATGTTTAGGTTATAACGGGAGTGGGGGTTATAAGGGAGTCCTGAAATAAAAATTCGTGATATTTCATTTTGTATTCCAAACCAACCACTGGTACTAACCCTAAACACTGAAACGGGGAAATTTCAAAATATTTTGCCAAGAAAAGTCTTGCCAAAAAAATACCATCATCATTCCGGCTCAAATGAATTCCCGGGCGAAGCCGGGTACCTTAGATAGTATATATATATATATATATATATATATATATATATATATATATGTGTGTGTGTGTGTGTGTGTGTGTGTGTGTGTGTGTGTGTGTGTGTGTTAACACTAGTGGTCGCAATTGTTGTTTGATCGTTACCAAACCCGATATTTATTTGCTTTATATAAAAAGAAAGATCGAGTTCGTTAATTGAAGAAATCGGACGAGTGGGGGAGCAAGAAGGGGGGGGGGGTTAGAGGAGGAGAAATTTGAAATATATCAGTTATTATAAATCAGATCGAACAACTGAAATTTATTTAGTGACGGACTCATTAAATAAACTGCTTAGGCCCAACCTGGCTAGAAAAGGGTGGTAACCTGTAGATAACCCGGCCCGATTAGCCATCGATATTAGCATAAAGTGGACGTAAATAATAATAAACAAAAAGCATGTCGCACAATTTTACATAACCAATCTTATTGAAAATTTAATGTTCTATAAATTTTGTGCTGTACATACATATTTTACATATCATGAATATTAACCGAGATATATTTTTTTAGGTTTCCACATTAAGTAAACCTATTCCTACTCATGCCATGTTAACAATAAGCTGTTATTTCATGAACCACTTTATTCAAAGCTTATATACCATATATAGTTTACGAAAGCCCTTTATTAAGCAAAGTATATGCAAATTCATTGTGTGATGTCACCATCAATTAAGATTTTACGTTCTAACTCGAAAATGTTTATCTGATGTATACCATACTCTACATTTAGCCTTTTCTGTCTAAACTAAATATCATATTTGAAATATCGGACATGGAATAATGGGGGTATAGAGGGAGGATTCAAAAATTCAAAATAAAGTCCGTCACGCAGGGGCTGCGTAAACTAAGCAGATTTCCCACGTGAAGTTTTACAATAGAGAAATTTCATGAGAGCCGAACAGTTAAGAAAACGGCCGACTTAGCTTTTGGCGGAAAACTCACTCTCATTAGTTATCCACCCCGATTTCATAAAAATGCAAATATCTCGGTTAATATTCAAGATAGAGAATAAATGTATATAACAATATTTATAGTAAATTTAATTTGCAATAAGATTAATTCTATGCAATTATTCGATCCGATGTATAGTAACGGAGATATTTCGAATGAAATAGAATATAGAGAAATAGAAACTCCTCCCCTCTAAACCCCCCCCCCCCTCCCACTGGTCCGATTTTAGCCATTAACGAACTTGATCTTTTTGCATAGGACGTTTAAATATCGAGTTTGGTAACGATCAAACCAATCCTTGCGACCGCTAGAGCGTTACCAGACAAATATATATCTATATCTATATATATATAAAATTGTAACCTCTGTCTGTACATTGATTTTTTTCGCGAAATTTCACGATAACTTTTCGTTTCACATGTCCTAGACACCATAACTGCAATTTGTTTCTTTGGTGTCTGTTTGTTTGTTTGTTTGTTTATTTGTTTGTTTGTTTATTTGTTTGTTTGTTTGTTTGTTACCTTTTCACGCATAAACGGCTGAACCGAATTTTATGAAACTTGGTATGTATATTAGTACTAACCCAACTTAGACTTTAGGCTATATTAAAATTCTCTGAGATGAACAGGAGTGGGGGTTATAAGGGAGGCCTGAAATTAAAAATAGCGATATTTCGTTTCCTATTGGTTTTTCGTCAAATATGAACATAACAAAAATTGTTTATTTTGTTATTTTCAGTAACTATTGTATATACACTGGTGCCATAGACGGAAGTATAAATGAGTTATACGCTAAAAACTATAGCGGGTGTCCACAATTTTATTTGGCACAAAAGACTCAACCGAACTAAACCAAACTCGGTATGTGAATTAGCACTAACCCCTTCCTTATAATAAGCCATACTAACATTTCTAGGGACGGGCAGGAGTGGGGGTTATAAGGGAGGCCTGAAATTAAAAATAGTGATATTTCGTCTCCTATTGGGGTTTCCCATAACTGCATTTTGTTTCTTTCGTGTCTGTTTGTTTGTTTATTTGTTTGTTTGTTTGTTACCTTTTCACGCATAAACGGCTGAACCGAATTTTATGAAACTTGGTATGTACATTACTACTAACCCAACTTAGACTTTAGGCTATATTAATTTTCTCTGAGGCGAACAGGAGTGGGGGTTATAAGGGAAGCCTGAAATTAAAAATAGCGATATTTCGTTTTCTATTGGTTTTTCGGCACATATGCACATAACAAAGTGGTTTATTTTATTATTTAGTGAAATTTGCTCAACAATTCTTTGGAACTACAAGGTACCTCACCGGGAAAAACTAATTCAAATGTATGTTCATATTTTGTGCTTAATAATTCAAATCTATGCATAATGCACAGGAAACGGGAAATATGACAATATGTAGAACAGTGAAGTCTTACATAAAAAAATAATTTTACTATTAACAAATCCACAGAAACGACGGGTATTTAAACTAAACACTGGGACGGGTAAATGTCAAAATATTGTGCAAAGTAAAGCCTTGCCAAAAAAATACCATCACCATTAAGCCTCATATGAATTCCCGAGCGAAGCCGGGTATCTGAGCTAGTATATATATAAAATTGTAACCTCTGTCTGTACATTGATTTTTTTTCGCGAAATTTCACGATAACTTTTCGTTTCACATGTCATAGACACCATAACTGCATTTTGTTTCTTTGGTGTCTGTTTGTTTGTTTGTTTGTTTGTTTGTTTGTTTATTTGTTTGTTTGTTTGTTACCTTTTCACGCATAAACGGCTGAACCGAATTTTATAAAACTTGGTATGTGTATTACTACTAACCCAACTTAGACTTTAGGCTATATTAATATTCTCTGAGACGAACAGGAGTGGGGGTTATAAGGGAGGCCTGAAATTAAAAATAGCGATATTTAGTTTCCAATTGGTTTTTTGTCCAAATATGCAAATAACAAAAGTTGGTTATTTAGTTATTTAGAGTAACATTTGTTATATACACTTTTTTCGTATACCGAACTATAAAGGTGTTATACGCTAAAAATTATAGCGGGAGTCAACAATTTTATTTGGCACAAAGACTCAACCGAAATAAATAAAACTCGGTATGTGTATTAGCACTAACGCCTTCCTTATAATAAGCCATACAAACATTTCTAGGGACGGGCAGGAGTGGGGGTCATAAGGGACGCCTGAAATTAAAAATAGTGATATTCCGATTCCTATTGGTGTTTCGACAAATATGCACATAACAAAAGTTGTTTATTTTGTTATTTAGAGAAACTTTTGTTATTTACACTATCGGCGAATACCGAATTATAAAGGCGTTATACGCTAAAAATTATAGCGGGTGTCAAGAATATTATTTGGCACAAAAGAGTCCACCGAACTAAATAAAACTCGGTATGTGTATTATCTCTGACACCTTAATTATCATAAGCCATACCAATATTTCTAGGGACGGGCAGGAGTGGGGGTTATAAGGGAGGCCTGAAATTAAAAATAGCGATATTTCTTTTTCTACTGGTTTTTCTGCAAATATGCACATGACAAAAGTTGTTTATTTTGTTATTTAAAGTAACTTTGGTTATATTCACTTTTGCTGTATAACATAAACGAGATATGCGTTAAAAACTAAAGTGGAAGCCAACAATTTTGTTGAGCACAAACGATTGAACCGAATTTAACAAAACTTGGTATGCGAATTAGCATTAATTCTTCCAGGATTATAAGCTACATTAAAATGTTTAGATTCAAACGGGAGTGGGGGTTATAAGACAGGCTGAGATAAAAATTCGCAATTTTCATTTTCTATTTTTTTTTCAGCTAACGTGCAAATAGTAAAAGTTGTTTACATTTGTTATTTAAAGTAACGTTTGTTGTATTCACTTTTGCCGTAAATGAAGTTAACATGGCATATACGCTAAAACCGAAGCGGGAGTCATTAATTTTATTAGTGCTTATTTAAGTGTTTTTAATAAATGCATATTATGACAAAAGAATGTTATGTTTTTAGTCTTATATGATAGTTGCAAGTATGATTCGGATTAGTGAGCTTATAAATCTCCGTCGCCTCCTCATTTATTTATTTATTTTCCCTATAACTTTGTTATTTATTTCTAATAGAATATAAATTATAAGAGCAGTTCTGGTATTTAATATATACTCGATATGAATGTTTAAAGTATTACTAGGTTGCAGGGGGCTCTGGTCCCCTCATCTAGCTTTTTGAACATAAATGAAATTATGTTTAGGGATCTATTATTTAGTTCCATCAGGGAGATAAATTATTAAAATATAATTCTGAATCAATGTTCTAAGGAAAACAACGATTGTAAAGCTCCTGCGAGAGCGGAAATGGACGGGAGGTAATTGAGTTAAGTTATTTCCTGTGGAATTCTGCCACGACGGGAAGTGATTTCCACTGAGGCTTACTAATACGAATATAATCTTATGTATAAAACTATATGTGCTTGGTTTGATTTTTGGCAGGAAATATGTTCATAATAGAAGATATTTAATTGTGATAAATGATTATGGTTTGAATTATTGAAAAACCGTGAGTCAAAAAGTCGTGAGGGATAAATTAGGAACCCATTTTCATATATTCTTCAAAACTAAAATTTCTATTCTATTAACCGTGAAAGTTACACTTTAGGATTGTCTGTTTTGAAAAAACAATATATCGTGGAGGGAAGTGCAATTGTACACATTGAAGTCTTGCTATAAAAATACAATCATTAGTCAGTCAGCAATGATTTCCCGGGCATCGCCGGGTACCTTAGCTAGTATATATATATAATTTTGAACGGACCTCATTTTCATCATCTCCTGGGAGGATCGATGGACATTTGAAGAAATTTTCCGAAAATCGCGTCATGAGTACGACCTCAATAGCTGATTTCCCTTAAGGGAAATCTGCTAATATATCCGTTATTATGAGTCGGATCGTAAAATATTTAGGACCAATCTTGTTAAACTATTGATGGTCTACAATTGTTGTTCTATGTTTTAGCAGATTTCCCTTAAGGGAAATCAGCTATTGAGGTCGTACTCATGACGGAATTTTCGAAAAATTTCTTCAAATGTCCATCGATCCTACCCAGGAGATGACGAAAATGAGGTCCGTTCAAAACTATATATATATATCTATATATATATATATATATATATATATATCTATATATATATATATATATATATCTATATATATATATATTTATATAGACATATATATATATATATATATTTGTCTGTTAACACTCTAGCGGTCGCAATTTTTGTTTAATCGTCACCAAACTCGGTATTTAATCGTTTTATGTAAAAAGGAAGATCAAGTTCGTTAACGGCTGAAATCGGACCAGTGGGAGGGGGGGTTTAGAGGGGGGGATTTTCAAAAATTCGAAATATCTCCATTATTAGGCATAGGATCGAAATATTGTATAGAATCAATCTTATTGAAAATTAATTTACTATAAATATTGTTATATAAATCTATTCTCTATCTTGAATATTAACCGAGATATTTGCATTTGTATTCTGCGTGATACTGGTCACCAGTAAGCTATGTTCGAACTTTCCGGCGAGAGCTCTGGCGGCCGTTTCTATAACTTCGCCCCTCGTGAATAGTTTTAGAGGTTAGGTCAACTGTTTTTTGGGGCTAGAAACTACTGGGTTGTTACGCCCTAAATAATGTTTTAGGTTTAGAGGTTTCTTACTACTACAGTTGTTATTAGGCAGATTTCCCTATTGTAAAACTTCACGTGGGAAATCTGCTTAGTTTACGCAGCCCCTGCGTGACGGACTTTTATTTTTTTTTTTTCCGTAACCTAAATACTAATCGAGTTATTTGTACTTGCTTGTTTTCAGTACTCATTAACCCCCCCACCGCGGGAACTCCTCGGTCTTTTAGCAGATTTCCCTTGGGGGAAATCAGCTATTGAGGTCGTACTCATGACGCGAGTTTTGAAAAATTTCCTCAAATGTCCATCGATCCTACCCAGGAGATGACGAAAATGAGGTCCGTTCAAAATTATATATATATATATATATATATATATATCTATATATATATATATGTCTGTTATCGCGCGAGGGGTCGCAATTTTTGTTTGATCGTTACCAAACTTCATATTTAAGCGTTTTACGTAAAAAGAGAGATCAAGTTCGTTAATGGCTGAAATCGGACCAGTGGGAGGGGAGGTTTAGAGGGGGGATTTTTGAAAATTCAAAATATCTCCGTTATTATGCGTCAGATCGAAAAATTGTATAGAATCAATCTTATTGTAAATTAAATTTACTATAAATATTGTTATATACATTTATTCTGTATCTTGAATATTAACCGAGATATTTACATTTGTATTGTGTGTGTGGTCGACGGAACCCCGCCATGTTCCGGACTCTCCGCCGAGAGCTCTGGTGGAAGTTTCCAGAACTATTCGTCCCTCGTGAATAGGTTTAGAGATCCCTTCCTACTACAGCTGTTATTAGGCGGATTTCTCTACTGTAAAACTTCACGTGGGAAATCTGCTTAGTTTTCGCAGCCCCTGCGTGACGGACTTTGTTTTAGATGTGGTGAGATGGGGTCACTGAACTGAGACGGACTCCCACTCCTACACATGTTTTAGCAGATTTCCCTTGGGGGAAATCAGCTATTGAGGTTAATGGCTGAAATCCAACGAGTGGGAGGGGGGGGGGGGGGGGTTTAGAAGGAAGGAATTGCGGGAATTCTTAATACTTCCGTTATTATGCATCGGATCGAAAAATTGTATAGTGCCAATCTTGTTGAAAATGTAATATTCTATAATTGTTGTTATGTGGGTTTTCTTCATTATCTTGATTATTGACCGGAATATTTTCATTTTATAGTTTTCGGTCTTCCGTAACCCCCCCCCCCCCCCACTTCTACTCATATCATATAAAGAATAAGGTGGTATATTATGAAGCACATTATTTGCAGTATAAATACCAAATATTGTTCCATTTACCTTTTAGCAGATTTCCCTTAAGCGAAATCAGCTATTGAGGTTGTACTCATGACGGAATTTTCGAACTTTTTCTTCAAATGCCCATCGATCCTACCTAGTAGATGACGAAAATGAGGTCCGTTCAAAACTGTATATATATATATATATATATATATATATATATATATATATATCTATATATATTTGTCTGTTACCGCTCTAGCGATCGCAATTTTTGTTTGATCATTACCATACTCGATATTTAGTCGTTTTATGTAAAAAGAAAGATCAAGTTCGTTTACGGCTGAAATCAGACCAGTGGGAGGGGGGGTTTAGAGGGGAGGATTTATGAAAATTCAAAATATCTCCGTTACTATACGTCGGATCGAAAAATTCTACAGAATCAATCTTATTGCAAATTAATTTTACTATAAATATTGTTATATACATTTATTCTCTATCTTGAATATTAACCGAGATATTTGCATTTTTATTAAGTGAAACGGACGCGGTATGGTCCCCGTCGAAATCTAGTTCGGCCCTTTGCCGTAACTGATCGTCACTCGTATGGAGATTTCTCTATTGTAAAACTTCAAGAGGGAAATCTGCTTAGTTTACGCAGCCCCTGCGTGACGGACTTTTATTTTTAGAGATAAACGCGAATACGTGGCACACGTGGTAAATCTGCTTAGTTTACGCAGCCCATGCGTGAAGGACTTTTAATAACTATAAGCTGTTACATCATGTAACACTTTTCTTGAAGCTTAAATACCAAATATTGTTTTTATTGAGCTTTTGCTGTGTGAGATATTTGCATATACATAGTGTGCTGGCGTCATCATCTAAGAATTTACGTTCTTAACTAGGAACTGTATATTCGATCTATACCTTACTCGATATTTAACTGTTTTATTCAACAGTAAAGGCCATAATTCCTAATGGTTGGAACCGTAAAACGAATGGCGGAGAGTAGGTGAGGGGGAATTCGAACATTCACCCATTATGTGTCCGATCTAAAGAGTTTATAGAATCTTGACAAACAATTGATGCTCTGCAGTTGCAGTTATCTACATTTTTTCGTAACTCATAAATATCAAGCGAGTTACTCTTACTTTCTTGTTTAAAACTTTTAGTATATTCCTATTTCTACTCATCGAAATTTTACTTAGAAATAGAGAATATTAGGTGAGATGAGATCACTACTCTGACATTCGCCTTAAGAGATATCAGCTTTTGAAGATGTACCCATGACGCGACATTGCGAAATATGTCGTTGATTTTCCTCCCACGCGACACGGATGTTATCGTTCAGTGCATTGTAAATTGCCCTCAGAGTTCACTAGCGATAATACTACATGCCAGTACTGTTTTCACTAGAACGCTTGCAATAAATCAGGCTTATGATGTGATAATGTAATCAGAAATAACTCATTTTTCCTCTTATTCCGTTCAGTATAAAGAACATATTACCAGACTTCGTAGAACAATAAATTATCAATTTACATTTAGGAAGAAACTATATTATTCGCGTACCAAGTGCTCAGTGTGAGGAAATTCGATTTTGTTGTGGACCACTACGTCAGGCAGGAAGTGACCTCTAAAAAGTCCGTCACGCAGCGGCTGCGTTAACTAAGCAGTTTTCCCACATGTTACACGTATTTGCATTTATCTCAAGACGCAATAGTTCAATGTGTACAATATTTGGCATTTAGGTTCCAAATGAAGTGTTGCATAACATAACAGCTTATTGCTAACATGACATGAGTAGGAGTTGGGGTTTACTGAGGGGCCGAAAAGTAAAAAAATGCAAATATCTCGGTAAATAATCAAGATCATGAAAACACCTACATATCAACATTTATAGAATGTTATATTTGCAATAAGATGATTGATTATATGAAAATTTTCGATCTGACGCATAATAATGGAGATATTAAGAATTTTCAACAAAGTCCGTCACGCAGGGGCTGCGTAAACTAAGCAGATTTCCCACGAGAAGTTTTAAAATAGAGAAATCTGCCTAATAACAACTGTAGTAGTAAGAAACCTCTAAACCTAAAACATTATTTAGGGCGTAATTACCCAGTAGTTTCTAGCCTCAAAAAACAGTTAACCTAACCTCTAAAGCTATTCACGAGGGACGAATAGTTATAGAAACGGCCGCCAGAGCTCTCGGCGGAAAGTCCGAACATAGCCTACTGGTGACCACACGCAGAATACAAATGCAAATATCTCGGTTAATATTCAAGATACAGAATAAATGTATAGAACAATATTTATAGTAAATTTAATTTGAAATAAGATTGGTTCTATACAATTTTTGGATCCGACGCATAATAACGGAGATATTTTGAATTTTCAAAAATCCCCCCTCTAAACCCCCCCCCCTGGTTCGATTTCAGCCATTAACGAACTTGATCTTCCTTTTTACATAAAACGATTAAATTCCGAGTTTGGTAAAGATCAAACAAAAATAGCGACCGCGAGAGAGCTAACACACACACACACACACACACACACACACATATATATATATATATATATATATATATATATATAATATATATATATAACGGACCTCATTTATAGGATATTTAATTTGAAGAAATTGGTTCGAAAAATTTTTTCGAAACCGACGCATGAATAGCTGATTTCACTTAAGGGAAATCTGCTACAAGTCCCACGCTAGGCAGCCCTCACCCCCACTGGTCCGATTTTAACCCTTAACGAACTTCATCTACAATTTTGCATAAAAAGTTTAAATATCGAGTTTGGTATCGATGAGACAAAAATTGCGACCACTAGAGCGTTAACAGACAAATTCTATATATATATATATATATATATATATATATATATATAAATTTTGAACGGACCCCATTTTCGTCATCTCCTAGATAGGATCGATGGACATTTGAGAAATCTGTTGAAAATGCCATCATGAGTACAGCCTCAGTGGCCGATTTCCCCTAAGGGAAACCTGCTACAACAGCGAAAATTTAAGAGTTACAGTAATTTACATTGTGTTGGGCGGACGTCTACACCCTCTAATTAAACCACTTAATGGCATAATTCAATAACGATAAGAACTTTAGGTATATTGATAAAATGATTGACTAATATGTAAATTATTTGAAGCAAGGTAAAGTTTTAAATCAACCTTCGGCATTCCGCCTATTAGAAGATATCCATTACTTGATGATTTCCCACTCAATTTTCGAAAGAATCTTCAAATGTCCATCGATTATATATATATATACGTTCAGTATTATATATACATATACTGTTACAGGTCTATGCATTGCAATATTTACTTGATCTTTATCTGCCTTGATATATAAACTTTCCATATAAAACGAATAATCAAGTCTGTTAACAGCTGAAATCGAACCAAGGGGAGAAGGACTTTAGAGGAGGGGGGGGGGGATTTTGCCAATTCAAAAATATCCGTTACTAGGGGTCAAATCGAAAAATTTGTATAGATACAATCTTATTACTAATTCAATGTTGTTCAATACACTTTTTAATATCTCCAGTATTAAACGAAATATTCTCATTTTCTAATGTTTAACTCTCAGTAAATGGGTGAGGGACTCATGAGTGGGGGACTCATGAGTGCATATTAACAATAATCTGTTATAATATCTGGGAGTTTTTTTTTAGAGGTATAGAACTTTAAATTGCAATAAAACAACGATGGATTATTCGATTGACAAGAATTTTTTTTTATTCGAAAGATAATCTTGTGGCATTACATTTTAAATATGATTTCTGGCATATGACCGCCACGGCTGGCTCGGATGTAGTCCAATCTGGAAGTCCAATTTTCAATGACTTTTTCAACATTCGTGGCCGTATATCGGCAATAACACGGCGAATGTTGTCTTCCAAATGGTCAAGCGTTTGTGGCTTATCCGCATAGACCAATGACTTTACATAGCCCCACAGAAAGTAGTCTAGCGGTGTTAAATCACAAGATCTTGGAGGCCAATTCACAGATCCAAAACGTGAAATTAGGCGGTCACCAAACGTGTCTTTCAATAAATCGATTGTGGGACGAGCTGTGTGACATGTTGCGCCGTATAAGTATAATATTTAAAATGTAATGCCACAAGATTATCTTTCGAATAAAAAAAAATTCTTGTCAATCGAATAATCCATCGTTGTTTTATTGCAATTTAAAGTTCTATACCTCTAAAAAAACACCCTTAAGTTCTAAACATTGTCTTCATTGAACTATTACTATGTGGGATGCATGCAAATACTTAGTGTGATGACGTCATCAAATAAGATTTTCCTTTTTTGACTGGAAAATCTATATTTTATCTATACCATACACAATATTTAACCGTTTCTTTCTTCTCTAATGGTCATATTTGTTAATGGCTCCAGTTGTACCAGGTACAACGGGGGGTTTAGAAGGGTGGGCGAAAATTCAAAATATCTCCAATACTATGAGTCGGATGGAAACATTTTATAGATCCAATCTTATTAAAATATTGATGCTCTGAAATTTTTGCTCTATACATTTATCGTAGCTGAAATATTAAGCAAGTTATTCGTATTTTCTAAGGACCCTTTATTAAAACCCCACTTCTACTCATCGTATTTTTATTTAGAAAGAGCGAATATAGGGGGAGGGGGCTGGTGAGATCACCAGCGTGTCATCTGCCAGTGTAGGAAATCTTAGCTTACGCAGCTCCTGCTCGACGGACTTTTGCTAGCCGAGATAATGTCAGATTCCCCTTACAATTCCCTTAGTTTGGCGCTGCTTTTGATGTACCATTGTTGGTACTCCTGTCTGCTTTCTTTTGTAAGTGTCCACGGTTCAGTATCTTACACGCCAACGGGTATAATCACGGTTTTTTATGACACTGGTCTACTAAGAGTTGGGGGTTAGAATACACCCGGGGTATGTCCTGCCTGTCATAGAGAGCGGCTAATACGACTATTGCTAGGGATTTCAATGTAATCACCCACTCGTAGTTGAAAAATCAAAAAGTCCGTCACGCAGGGACTGCGTAAACTAAGCAGATTTCCCACGTGAAGTTATACAATAGAGACATCTCCATACGAGAGCCCAACAGTTACGGCCGAACTAGCTTTTGGCGGGAAACTCACTCGTCCGTTACACTTAATAAAAATGCAAATATCTCGGTTAATATTCAAGATAGAGAATAAATGTATAGAACAATATTTATAGTAAATTTAATTTGCAATAAGATTGGTTCTATACAATTTTATGATCTGACGTATGGTAACGGAGATATTTCGAATTCCCACTGGTCCGATTTCAGCCATTAACAACTTGATCTGTCTTTTTGCATAAAACGTTTAAATATCGAGTTTTGTAACGATCAAACAAAAATTGCGACCGCTAGAGCGTTAACAGACAAATATATATATATATATATATATATATATATATATATATATATATATATATATACTAGCTAAGGTACCCGGCTTCACCCGGGAATTCATTTGAGCTTGAATGAAGATGGTATTTTTTTGGCATGTCTTTGCTTTTCACAATATTTTGACATTTCCTCGTCACAGTCTTTAGGGTTAATACTCGTCGTTGCTGTGGATTTGTTCAGAATAAAATTATTTGTTATTTAAGAGCTCACTGTACTCAATATTTTTATATTTCCCGTCTCCTGTGCATGTAGTTTTTTTTTATAACTTAATGGACCATATAATTCATAATCGTAGAAAGTATTCTGTCTTCCAAAGCATGTATGAATAAAAGTTCCTTTCCCTTGATGCGGTACAAAGCTTAATGGTGACAGCTATTTTAGGTAAGTCATACCCGCTATTAAAACTACGTACGTATATATATATATTGGGTTGATGCAAAATTAATGCAGGTTTCCTCTATTGCGATATCTTAATTCCAATTGTGTAAACAAAGCAAATCCTAACATTGATCAGTATTATACCTAAACAAACCTTATCTAATACCCTCTCTTTCACCATGAATTTGATCAGTAAAATCGTTTTATTAAGTGTGTTCAAAGGTCTTAAATCAAAAATGTCGAAGTGCGATTTTCGTCAAATTTATTTTTACGAATTTAAATTAGGGCGCAGCGCTGCGCAAACGGCTCGTAATATTAACGAACTGTGGGTTCCGGGGGCTATTAACGAGTGCACGGTGGAGCGTGACAGACTATAACTGCTGACAAGTACTGTCAAGAAATTGACAACATGAATCAAAAATTACAATGTCTTTGCCCAGCATTGATGAATCGGAAGGGACCTATCCTTCTCCATGATAACGCCAGACCACACGTCGCACAACCAACGCTACGACGACTGCACCAGTTGGGCTATGAAGTTCTCCCACACCCACCTTATTCACCTGACCTCTCTCCTACAGACTTCCACTTTTTCAGGCATCTGGATAACTTTTTGAAGGAGAAAATTTTTCAAAACCACGATGAAATTGAAAATTCGTTTCGTGACTTCATTGAGTCCAGGGATTCAGATTTTTTTTCTGGTGGAATAAGAAAACTTGTTGAACGTTGGCAAAAGTGCATTGATTCAAATGGAAATTATTTTGATTAAATATATATATAGTTAAAGTAAAGATATGGCCTATTTTCAATGAATATTAAAAACCTGCATTAATTTTGCATCAACCCAATATATATATCCCTTAAGGGAAATCGGTTAAATGGGTAGACTGAACGGACTGGGATCTGGTCTAGAAGATGCTATATGGCACATCAATAGTATGTACGGAAAAGAGTAGGCCCTGGCAAAGGTGGTTTGTACAGCTGTTATTTTGCCACTTGTCAGATACCTGAAGTTTAAGGACAGAAGTAGGAAAATTGAATTCCGTACATATCGTTTGACAGAAGTAATTCGATCGAACAATATTTAAAAATTATTTATAATAATTAATTATACTCATTGAATAAATATTTATGAGGGACATATAAATATACTTTTCTGTAGTATTTAATTAATTCATGTCTAGGAATGTGTTTATATATATATATATTTCTGGAACCAATATTCTAAATGTAATTTATTAAATACAGTTTTTAATATAAACCAAAATTTGACATTTTTATGTTTTAATTTCAATGTAAACCCCTATTTCTTGTGAAAGTTTATCAACTTAGCTTGTAACTTGGCATAAACCTAAATAGTTGTCATCATTGAGTGCTATTCAGCCTTTATGTTAGAAACAGGAAAAGGAAAGGATGGGAGATGGGCGGAACTCGACTCCCAGCCTGACACCCTATCTATCTTCCTTCGTGTTTCTCCCAATACTATTTGGAAATCAATGATCCTAACTAAAGCAAACTCTACATAAATGTTAAATTGGTTCAGATGTTTTGTCTACAAAATTAAATTATTTGTATCAAAATTTATTGCTGATTTTGGTTTGTACCTTTACTATTATTGTTTATAAAAAAATACATAATCTGTAATAGAACAGGAAATTTGCTTTTTGAACCTTCTTAATTTAAATCATATTTGTTATTCGTACAGGTTAGACATAAGGCGTTCCATGACATATTGGGTTATTGTTAACGTGCGATGACTAAAAGTGGGTGTTAAATGTAGGCTGACAATTAACAATTGCAAATATCTCGGTTAATATTCCAAACAGAGAAAATAAGTATATAACAATATTCTTATAGAATTAAATTTCTATTAAGAATGGCTTTATACAATTTTTCGATTCGACTCATAATTATGGAGATATTTTGGAATTTTCGAAATTCCCCACCACTAAACCCCCCCCTCCCTCTCACCCCGAATATATATATAGTTTTGAACGGGATTTTAGCAGATTTCCCCTAAAGGAAATCAGCTATTGAGGTCGTACTAAAGCAGCAATTCTCGAAATTTTTCTTCAAATTCCAGTCGGTTCTACCTAGTAGATGACGAAAATGAGGTCCGTTCAAAACTGTGTGTATGTACATCACTCCCATATATATATTTGTCTGTTACCGCTAGCGGTCGCAGTTTTTGTTTGATCTTTACCAAACTCGATATTTAGTCGTTTTATGTAAAAAAAAGATCAAGTTCGTTAACGGCTGAAATCGAACCAGGGGAAGGGGGGGGGGTTAAAGAGGGATAATTTTTGAAAATTTGAAATATTTTCGTTACTATAAGTCGAATCGAAAAAGTTTATCTTATTGCAAATTACATTTACTACAAATATTGTTATATACATTTATTCTCTATCTTAAATATTAATCGAGATATTTGCATTTTTCAGACTTCAGTAAACCCCCACTTCTGCTCGTGTTACATAAACAATACTCTGTTGTATAATAAACCATATTATTCGAAGCTTAAATATTTGGATATTGTTTTCCAGAGACCTTTTTTATACCAGATAGATGCAAATATGTTCTGGTGACCTCTCCCCCCGTCTTAAATTTTTGGACAACTAAAATTTGATTGATTGAGATAACAATTATTCTGCTTCATAATAAATTACAGAACTAGGTATAGTACATAGTTTTCAATATAGTGAATATATTATATTCTGATATTTTTCAGTTATTGTTTTTCTTTCCGGTAAGCCGTTGGCAGACCTGTTTGTTTACATTTGAGACGCTTCCCGCCGGGAGGGGAAAGATTTCTTATTACCGTTTGTATTTATTCACTTAATATTCACGGTGGTGTTGTGTTAGCAGTGTGTAGGTTTATCTATTATTAATCTTCATGAGGGAAATCTGCTTAGTTTACGCAGCCCCTGCGTGACAGACTTTTTCCGTTAACTCCTTGGCTGAATCGATGGATGTCCGAAGAAATGTTTCGTAAAATGAGTGCGACCTCAATAGCTGATTTCCTCTAAGGAAATCCCCCTCTAAATAATGATTTGTGATTAATGGCATGATGTATTTCATCCGAATGTTTCCCATCCTTTTATACATGAATGCCTATTAGGGGCTAGAGTACGGTAGACGCCACCAACCGACCATCACCAGTAATAGGACGGCCCCGTCTGCTGGACCGCCGTGACCACAATGCCAATCAACCCCCCCCCCCCCATTCACTGTTTTCTTCCACTGCGGCAAGACAGGTTATTGTTACCTGTAGCCAAACCATAGTCCTGGATGGAATGGCAATATGGAATATATATATATATATATATATATATATATATATATATATATATATATATACTAGCTAAGGTACCCGGCTTCGCCCGGGAAATCATTTGAGGCTGAATCATGATGGTATTATTTTTGGCAAGGCTTTACTTTCCACAATATTTTAACATTTTCCCGTCTCAATGCTTAGGATTTATACCCGAGTATGGTGTACTGGGGATATGTTACTCTAAATGACAAAATAAACAACTTTTGTTATGTGCATATTTGCCGAAAACCCAATAGGAGACGAAATATCGCTATTTTTAATTTGAGGCCTTCCTTATAACCCCCACTCCTGTTTGTCTCAGAGAGTATTAATATAGCCAGAAACCTAACCTGTTTTATT
This sequence comes from Riptortus pedestris, assembly GCA_019009955.1. Taxonomy (NCBI): domain Eukaryota; kingdom Metazoa; phylum Arthropoda; class Insecta; order Hemiptera; family Alydidae; genus Riptortus; species Riptortus pedestris. The sequence goes on from CM032233.1 coordinate 18,998,873, forward strand.
AGTAATATACATTCTAAGTTTCATAAAATTCGGTTCAGCCGTTTACGATTCTATAAAGGACATAAAGACACACATTCATTTTTATATATAAAGATATATATATATATATATATATAGATAGATAGATAGATAGATAGATAGATAGATAGATAATCGTTGGCTGAACAGCCCTTGAAGGGCCAAGACCTTCCACATGACATTGTTGGAAAAATCCAGTGATTGCGTGACTCGTTTCATTTAGAATTGTGGTCATATTAGAAAGAAAATATATTTTATTATACTCAAATTGCGCAACGACGGTAAATGGGTATCGGGAGAACGCATAAAACCCAGACTCAGAGTCATTTTTAAATGAAAATTTTAAATACAGGTCGTAACCAAATAAAACTAAATTAATCGTAATAGGGAATAGTTTTGAGCTCGGGGCATTGCAGCGGACTAGAAACCGAAAGATCATAGTTGGAATCCTGGGAGTAGAATACTGAATGCCCCATATGCCTGTAATTCAGGACTTTACGAGTAAGGCTTTGTTCATTATCTACTCAGCAACATTAGGCAATTCAGAAGCTGCATCAGCGAAGTAGTTATATAGATTGGTGTTGCCCCTAACTGGGCAGGAGACATATGCTCTCACATGTGTGGCAGGCCCAGGCCCTTCACCGGCTGATATTCCAATTTATTATTAGCTGCATAAAATCTGCTGATGTGCAGTTAATCTTCATTTCAAAAGAAAATCGCAGCTAACTATTCTCCCAGTATTATTTAGTGCTAATAAGAGAGCTACCGAGAGAAACTCTATAGAGGTCAAGTGGGCGTGTTTTAGATAATTTCAACAATACAACCCAAACAAGAATAGTTACTTATCAGTAATAAAGTATATCACATAAGAAGCAAACTGAAGATTAATAACGATGTATGATGATAACATAAAATTTAATTTTACTAGGTAGGTTGCAGAAATATGTGATCGAAGCGTTCTTTTTAATTCAAGATTGATAAAATACGTTACACACTAATTGACTTTCAGTACAAAGTTCTTGAATACCTTCTAGTCACGCAAGCTATCATAAATGTCTTTATAACGGCAAGAAAATAGCAAATCACCTAAATTTCATACTTCTAGCATTACAACATAAGCCTACTTACGTGAAGTAAATATTCATATACATTAACTTTATGCAATGCGATTTCTTTCGATTTAAATTAACTCTTAAGGGAAACCAGTTTTTAAGATTGTACCTATGTCTCGATTTTCGAAAAACGTCCTCCATTGATCCTACCAAGGGATTGCAAAAACGTCCGTTCCGCAGGTGCAGTTTGAACTAAGCAGATTTACCATGATCTCATCTCGCCATCGCTTCCTATTTCTCCGGTAGTAGTCTACGAAACCAGGAAGTTCGCCACGCAGGGTCTCCGATAACTTAGCGGATTTACCACGTGCATCACATATTTGCATTTACCTCAAAACGTGAAAGTTCAATGAGAATATTTGGTATTTAGGCTTCAAATAATGTGCTTTAGAGTGTAACAGTTAACTGTTTATATGTCATGAGAAGGAGTGGGGGGTTTAATGACGGCGGAAAACTAAAAACTGTAAATATGTCGGATAATTATCAAGATAACGTACATAACGTTTATAGAATATTACATTTGCAAGAAGGTTGGTTTTATATAATTTTTCGATGCGAGGCATAATAACGAAGATATTTTGAATTTTTGAAATTCCCCCCTCTAAACCTCTCTCTTACCGGTCCAATTTCAGCCATTAACAAACTTGATCTTTAGTTTTACATAATACATTTAAATACCGAGTTTGGTAGCTATCAAACAAAAATTACAACCGGGTTAACAGTTTCATCATGTCCTGAGTTTGTTTGTTTGTTTGTTGGATTTTGGGCAAAAAAACATCAAGGTCATCAATGCCCAACGCTCGTAGAACTGTAGTTGAGTTTCCCCACTATGGGAAATCGCAGACACATGCACACTAGGCCGTTTTTCCCTTTCTTAAACTTTTACTTTACTTTTTTAAATATTTCTGCTTCATTATTTTCTTTATTTTTCAGTTCCAACCCCCATCCTTTTTTCCCTTTTTTCGTGGGGGGGGGGGGGGGGGTTTCGTGACTGTGTGCCTTGAAACCAACGTACCGGTATCACAGGTATACAATACAACAAATTAAATTTAATTAAATTATCAGACTAACTATTTAAATAAATACTAAAAACTATGCTACTAAATAGACTGCAACTATTAATATCAAAAACTATTAAGATAAATATTGGACTTAAGCTATTACAAAAAAAAATAATTAAATAAACATTAAAATTAAAGCTATTAAATAACCATTAAAAATAAACTATTAAAAAAACATTACAATTAAAACTATTAAATAAACATTAATACTATAACTATTAAAATAGGCATTAAACTTAAAACTATCCTATCTCCTGAGTAGGATCGATGGTCATTTAAAATTTTTTTTCAAAAATCGCGTCATGAGTACGGCCTCAATAGCTGGTTTCTCTTAAGGGAAATCTGCTAAAAATGTTAGCTGGACGAGAGAGGTTTAATTACAAAGGTACTTGAACATAAAATCGGGTGAGTAGAAGCGGGGTTATACAAAACCATGTAACAAAAAAACAAAACAAATACCTCGGTTAGTATTCAAGTTAGAGGAAACATGTATAGAACAATAACTGTAGAACATTAATGTTTCAAAAAGATTGGTTATATCAAATTTTTAGACCTGACTCATAATATCGGAGATATTGCAAATGTTTAATTATTCCTCTCTCTAAACCCCGCCCCAAGGTCGATTTCAGCCATTGCCTATGATTATCTTTAGTTTTACATGAAACAGTTAAATATCGTGTGTGGTGGAACATGTAGTTTAAATCTTAAATGACTGAACGACACCTAAAATATTGACATTTATCTCGCACAGTAAAAGTGCAATGAAAACAATATTTGGAATTTAATCTCCAAACAATATGTTGTATGATATAACAGCTTATTGTTAACACGACACTAGTAGAAGTGGGGTTTTACTGAAGGCTGAAGACTAAAAAATACAAATATCTCTGTTAAAATTCAAAATGCACTACAAATTTATATAAAAATGTTTATAGTAAATTAAATTTGTCATAAGGTTGGTTCTATACAATTTTTCGATCCGTATAATAACAGAGATATTTCGAACTTTCGAACTTTAGTTGTTAATAAAACGTTTAAATATCGAGTTTGTTAACGATCAAAGAAAAATTGCGACCAATAGTGCGTTAACAGACAAATATATACTGACAGGCAAAAAATTCCACCCACTTGTAAAAAAAGTTTTATTTGTATATAATACATGGTTTTTGTAGATAATACTTAGTATTTATTAAATTTTATAATCTTTTTTACCTTTAATAGCATTTTATCAATTATTAATGTGTGTTTACAATTAAAATCAAAATGCGATTGGCTAAGAAAAAAAAAAAATTGAAAAACGAACCATTGTTATTCCAGAAAAAATTAATGAGATCATCGTTTAGTAGCGCGTGTTTCCTCCTCTTGCCCTTATTACTTCTTGAAGACGCCTCGGCATACTTTAAAGAGGCATTTTTAAACTTAATTTTGAAAAAATTAAAAGCCGGAGACTAAGAAATTTGCAGCAAGAAACGGCACTGAACTAATGATACTGAATAAACATTTTGATTCCATAGACAGTAAACATTGGAATCTAGAGTCATTTCATTGAATTAGGGATTAAAGGTTACTGTCCTCTATATTGACATTCCTATTTGAAAACAAATAAAAAGATTACCTATTTATTCATTAAAAACAATATACCAATCCAAAGCAGAAATATTATTAGATAAAAACATGAAAAAATCAAGTGGGTGGAATTTTTTGCCTGTCAGTGTATATATAGTTTTAACTGGCCTCCTCTGGGTAGATAGCTGATTTCCCTTAAGGGGAATCTGCTAATAATAATAATACTGCTAATGTCCAGTTACCCTTGATTCCCATTGAAAATTGCAACTAACAAGTTAGTACTCGTGTACAATTGTTTATCTTTGTGCTATTTTGAAAAAATATTTACTACCGAATTATTTTATTGATGAGCGTGTAACTCGATGTAATACGATTGCATTAATTGTCGGATCATGTGAAGCTCCATAAATAAGCATTGCTGTATAGTGTTGGGTAGAGTTTGGATGCCTGGAAGTGAGCGAAACTAACTAGTAAGTAAGAAACGTCAGAAAAATGTTGATGGGGTTTCCTTAATATCTTCAGAACTAATCGTAGTAGAACAAGGAAATTTTAATGAGGTATCTCAATGAGCCAAAATCAAATACAAAATGATAAAGTAAACTGAGATGGCCAACGTATAAAGGGAAGCTTGTTTTAAAAAAAAAAATGTCCGTCACGCAGGGGCTGCGTAAACTAAGCAGATTTCCCACGTGAAGTTTCACAATAGAGAAATTTCACGAGAGCCGAGCCATTCAAGGAAACGGCCGAACTAGCTTTTGGCGGGAAAGTTACTCTCGTCCGTTAGGCGCCCAAATTTAATAAAAATGCAAATATCTCGGTTAATGTTCAAGATAGAGAAAACATGCATATAACAATATTTATAGTAAATTGAATTTGCAATTAGATTGCTTCTGTAAAATGTTTCGATCCGACATATAGTAACGGAGATATTTCGAATTTTCGAAAATCCTCCCCCCTAAAACCCCCCTCCCACGTGTCCGATTTCAGCCGTTAACGAACTTGATCTTTCTTTTTACATAAAACGACTGAATATCGAGTTTGGTAACGATTAAACAAAAATTGCGACCGCTAGAGCGGTAACAGACTAATATATATATATATATATATATATATATATATATATATATATATATACAGTTTTGAACGGACCTCATTTTCGTCATCTACTAGGTAGGATCGATGGACATTTGAAGAAAAATTTCGAAAATTCCGTCATGAGTACAACCTCAATAGCTGATTTCCCTTGATGGAAATCTGCTAAAATAGTGTTGTTTCTATTAATCAAATTTGTTATCGTTTTCTTAATGAATGGAGAGAGGATGAATAATATTTATGTAATTTCTATAATTGTAATGTAGTTATCATTATCACCATCAATATTGCAAGAGGGTTGTTGTACTGTTCATCACTTGGGCTCCTTAGGTGTACTAGTTGTCCAACCCGCAATAATTTGTCCTTGTATCTCTTCTGCTTCATACCTGTTCGATATCTATTAATAGATACATAGACTAAATATATGAGGTTTATGGTACTTCGATTAACAATATTTATAAATGGCATAATTGGAGGGCGCAAGCAAGTCTAGCTATTGAACTGAAAGGAATTTGTCTGCCTGACTGTTTTTAATTCCTTAACGACCGTTTTATGATCAGGTCAAATTTGATTTACGTGTTCAGTGGACCCTGGGTAGTTGTTTTATGTATTGGTTGAGTTCTGATGACGTTAAGTACATCAAACTAACAAATAAATAAGGAAAGTCAGAGAAATTGTCAAACGTTTTCCTTAATATATTAAGATATCAAATTGATGCTGCTCTTATAGGTATTTCTTTTATGACCCCTCCCCCCACAGTAAGCAATTTATTAGTAATAAAACATATGAAGAAATCTAGCGTCATTTAGTGAAAAATACACCGTGTAGATTGGAATAGAGTTTTATTACGTCACCGCAGAAGCATATTATTCCCTAATAAGGACATGCTAATTTGCGATTAATCGTTTTAATCTTTCTATCTTCTTTGCGTTGAAATAACTCAGTGATTAGGAATCATTTTTCATAGCAACTTCATAAATCACTCTTGTGAAAATATAAGCCTTCATACTAGTTATCAGTGATGATATCACTCTATCATGTGTATGGAGACATCTTCTGTAACCACATTTATTGTTTCATTTTCTTATCTCTTGATTAGAGACATGGCTAAATAGCTCTTATCTACTGAAATAATATTAACTATTGGCCTAAAACTATACTAAATAGTACTTAGAACAGGAGTGTAAAGAATTTTATCTCGTCAGCTTCATACGTTGATCATTTTTCGGGGCCGTTTAGTAATTACTGGTTCCATGTACCTACTCTCTTGTGAAATTCACATTTTATTTTTTTATTTTTTCAAATATTATTTCCTTCAGAAATAAAAATAGAAATTTGTATATCTGAGACAATGATACTTCTGAGCATAAACAAATTCACAGCGAACTTATATATTGAATCTGAGTCACAGGACGGCATAAACGGCATTTTGTATGGAAATAATATGGTCTAAATGGGGTAGAGGGATAGATTCCAGACAAATAAGAGTTTTTCTATACGCAAGAAAGCGGGGAGACTAAAATGTGAGAATTGGCGAGGTTTTCCATATCACCAAATATTTACAAAATTGTAATTGACATCAAATAGTCAATGAAAAGGGATAAATACTTGGTGAGTACTAAAATCTATTTCGGGCTGAGAAATCGATAATCTACTTTTTGGGAGGTTTTATAAGCCACAGAATTCATACGAAGTTACAGCAGACATCACTTTTTAACAGACTCCCCTTAAGGGGAATCTACTACATATGTGTATTTATATTCTAGAGATATATGTGCCTCTTATCACTCCGTGTTATAAAACAGAAATATAAAAGTTTTATGTAAAACTAAAGATCAAGTTTGTTAATAGCTGAAATCGGATCAAGGGAGGGGTTATCAGAGGGAGGAATAATTGGACTTCTTGTTGAAAATTGTATTTACTATAAATATCTTCAATTATTCGGCTAAAGTGTAGTTTAGTCCCTCCGTACGCCATCTTGCTTCGTCACCGTCTAAGGATCCGACAAATTAGGTGAGTTAAAAAAAATTAAGTTAAAATTAAAATCTCCACCCTCGGTTAAAACCACCGATGGCGTATTTTGGAAATTTTTGAATGCGGTCACTAAAGTCTAAAGTGTTAAAAAAGATAAATTTAGATAAACAAAATGGCTTTTGAAAAGTGCGCCACCAAGGGGAGGACTAAACTACACTTTCACCCGATTATTCCTCTATCCCCAATATTGACTAAGATATTTGCATTCTTCAGTTTTCGCCCACTAGTAAACCACCTCTCCTACTTATCTCATATTATAAATATATCATCTCTTAATAGTTTCACGATAAATCATGAAACGTATTATTGTTTTAAATACTGTATTCAATTGACGAAGTGAGATCCATTCAAACACGTGCAGCAGTGTGAAGCCAACATTTAAGTTATAGACAACGTGGTGTTTAATCGTTCCATCCAAAACTAAAGATTATTCGGCAATGAAACAATTACGAGTCGTTACAGTCTTCGCTGAACCTATGCCTCTTATCCTATTCTTCCATCTTATTGTATTTCGTTGAATGTACAGCTACAATAATCCTTTTGGACACCGACCTCCACAAGTAGTAGTAAGATTATCCAAGCTCTGCCTGGGTTTATCTCTCGTTTCCGCTCTAACTCGCTTGCCATACCAAATTGTTTTTTTATTAACCGTTACTAAATTCGATATTTCTACATATTAAGTAAAACTGAAGATCAAGTTCGTTAGTGGCTGAAATCGGACCAGTGATAGGGATTTCTAAAAATCGAAATATCTCCGTTACAATACGTCGAAATATTGCAAACAACCAACCTTATTGTAAATGCAATGTTCTATAAATGTTGTTTTATATATATATATATATATACTAGCTCAAATACCCGGCTTCGCTCGGGAATTCATTTCAGGCTGAATGGTCATGGTATATTTTTGGCAAGGCTTTATTTTGCACAATATTTTGACATTTACCCGTCCCAGTGTTTAGGGGTGACACCCGTCGTTTCTGGGGATTTGTTAATAATCAAATTAATTTTTTATGTAAGACTTCACTGTCCTGCATATTGCCATATTTCCCGATTCCTTTGCATTATGCATAGATTTGAATTATTAAGGAGAAAATATTGACATACATACTCCCGCTATAGTTTTTAGCGTATAACGCATTTATACTTCCTTATACGGCAAAAGTGCATATAACAAAAGATACTCTAAATAACAAAATAAACAACTTTTGTTATGTGCATATTTGCTGAAAAAGCAATAGGAAACGGAATATCGCTATTTTTAATTTCAGGCCTCCCTTATGACCCCCACTCCTGTTTGTTTTAGAGAATATTAATATAGCCTAAAGTCTAAGTTGGGCTAGTAATAATATACATACCAAGTTTCATAAAATTCGGTTCAGCCGTTTATGCGTGAAAAGGTAACAAACAAACTAACAAACAGGCACCAAAGAAACAAAATGCAGTTATGGTGTCTATGACATGTGAAAGGAAAAGTTATCGTGAAATTTCTGTTTGTTAATATGTGTCTGTTTTTTTGTTTGTTTCTTTGGTGCCTGTTTGTTAGTTTGTTTGTTACCTTTTCACGCATAAACGGCTGAACCGAATTTTATGAAACTTGGTATGTATATTACAATTAACCCAACTTAGACTTTAGGCTATATTAATATCCTCTGAGACGAACAGGAGTGGGGGTTATAAGGGAAGCCAGAAATTAAAAATAGCGATATTTCGTTTCCTATTGGTTTTTCGGCAAATATGAACATAACAAAAGTGGTTTATTTTGTTATTTAGAGTAACTTTTGTCATATACATATTTTTTGTATTACCGAATTATAAACGAGATATACGCTAAAACCAATAGCGAAAGTGAACAATTTTATTTGGGACAAAAGACCCAACCGAAATAAATAAAACTCGGTATATGTATTAGCACTAACGCTTTCATTATAACAAGCCTTGCCAACATTTCTAGGGACGGGCAGGAGTGGGGGTTAAGAGGGAAGGTAGAAATTAAAAATAGTGATATTTCGTTTCCTATTGGGTTTTCGGCAAATATGAACATAACAAAATTGTTTATTTAGTTATTTATAGTATCTTTTGTTATATATATTTTTTCGGGAACAATGTAGCAAGCATTTTGCGTAGAAATATTGATATGCTCAACATTTCTTTCCAATATGAACTACCAGGTACCTCACCCGGAAAATGTAATTCAAATTATAATATTTTTTCCTTAATAATTTAAATCTATGCATAATGCACAGGAAACGGAAAATATGACAATATGGATGACAGTGAAGTCTTACATAAAAAAATAATTTTATTATTAGCAAATCCACAGAAACGACGGGTGTGCAAAATATTGTGCAAAGTAAAGCCTTGCCAAAAAAATACCATCACCATTCAGCCTCAAATGAATTCCCGGGCGAAGCCGGGTATCTGAGCTAGTATATATAGTGTTTCTCTTTCTAAAATATTAACCGAGATATTTGCAATTTTTAGTTTTCAGCATTTCGTAAACCCCCACTCCTACTCATTCATATTAACAATAAACTCTTATATCATGAACCACTTTAGCCCAGCTTAAATTCCAAATTGGTTTTCATTGAACGTTTACCGTGTTCTATATATGCAATTATTTTCGATGCGTCGTCATCATTTAAGATTTTATGTACTAAACTACATTCTTTTTATTTGATCAACACCATACTCGATAACCGTTTCATTGAGAACTAAAGAATATATTCGGTAATGGATGAAATCGACCTAGGAAGAGGAGAGGTTTAGAAGAGGGGGGATATTTTTGTTATTATATAACAGAACAAAGATGTTTATAATCTCGGTCTTGTTGTACTGTTAATTGTCTATAAATACTGTTTAATACACGTTTTCCTGACTTGAATATTAACCAAGTTATTTGTAATTTTTTTTTGGCTTGAGATTCAGAAATCCCCACTTCTAATTCTCTCTTTGAGTAACATATTGACTAAAGATATCATGTCCAAACTTCCATTTTAATTCCAGTTTACTTAAGCTTCTTACAACACGAGAAATATAGAATTGAGTGTGATATGACATCATCAGCGAGTCATATACTGGCATGTGGGAAATATGTTTAGTTCATGTAGCCCCGGTCAAACAACCCTTTCAGGTTTCTTTTTTTTGGGGGGGGGGGGGAGGGGATGTTTCTTGCATATTACTATCTGCCCATTTTTATTAATAGATTTCCTATATGGGAAATCAGCTATTGAGGTTGCACTCGTGACACAATATTTGACAAATGTCTTCAAATGCCCGTCAATCCTACCTAGGAGATGACGAAAATAAAGGTCGTTCAAATTATATATATATATATATATATATATATATATATATATATATATATATATATACTAGCTAAGGTACCCACCCGGCTTCGCTCGAGAATCCATTTGAGGTTTAATGATGACGGTATTTTTTTTGGCAAGCCTTTACTTTCCACAATATTTTAACATTTCCCGATGTATACCCCCCCCCTCCCGTTTGAACCTACAAATTTTAATATAGCTTATAATCGTGGAAGAATTAATGCTAATTCACATGCCGAGTTTTGTTAGGTTCCGTTTAATCGTTAGTGCCAAATACAATTGTCGGCTACCGTTTTAGTTTCCAGTGGATATCTCGTTTATACTTGGTATACGACAAAAGCAAATATAACAAAAGTTACTCTAAATAACAAAATAAACAACTTTTGTTATGTACATATTTGCCGAAAAACCAATAGAAAACGAAATATCACTATTTTTAATTTCAGGGCTCCCTTACAACCCCCACTCCTGCTCGTCCCTAGAAATGTTGGTACAGCTTATTATCATGTTATGCTTATTATCATGTCATGAGTTAGTGCTAACCCATATACCGAATTTCGTTAAGTTCCGTTCAATTGTTAGAGCCCAATAAAACTGTCCTCGTTTATACTTTGATATAAATGACATGTGAAACGAAAAAGTATCGTGAAATTATGAGAAAAAATCGATGTACAGACAGAGGTTACAACTATATATATATATATATATATATATATATATATATATATATATATATATATAAAAGCGTTTTATATAAAACTAAAGATCAAGTTCGTTCGGCTAAACTCTGACGAGGAAAGGGGGCTTTCGAGCCCCCCTTTGAGGAGGGAATTTCGAAATATCTTCGTTATTATACGTGGGATCGTTTAGAGGCAATCTAATTTTTGCAAATGTAAATCTCTATAAATGTAGTAATTTACGTATTTACTGACATTTAACACATTTCCCTTAAGGGGAATCAGCTATTGAGGTTGTACTCATGACGCGATTTTCGAAATTTTTCTTCAAATGTACATCGATCCTACCCAGGAAATGACGAAAATGAGGTCCGTTCAATACTGTATGTATATATATATATATATATATATATATATATATATATATATATATATATATATATATATATATTTGTCTGTTACCGCGCTAGTGGTCGCAATTTTTGTTTTATCGTTACCAAACTTGATATATAATCGTTTTATACAAAAAGAAAGACCAAGTTTGTTAATGGCTGAAATCGGACCGGGGGGAGGGGGGGAGGTTTAGAGGGGGAGAATTTCGAAAATTCTTAATATATCCGTTATTATGCGTCGGATCGAAAAATTGTATATAACCAATCTTATTCCAAATGTAATGTTGTATAAATGTTGTTCTGTACATTTTTTCACTATCTTGATTATTTACTGAGATATTTGCATTTTTTAGTTTTCAGTTCTCAGTAAAGCCCAACTCCTACTCATTTCATATTTTCAATATTCTATTATATTATGAAGCACTTTATTTGGAGCTTAAATACCAAATATTGTTCTCATTGAACTTTTAAGTTTTGAGATAAATGCAAATATGTTGCGCACGTGGGAAATCTGCTTAGTTAACGCAGCCCCTGCGTGACGGACTTTTTTAGTTTGGGAGGGGGGAATTCGAAAATTCTTATTTCCCTTATTATGAGTCGTATCGAAAAGTGTTATAGAACAAATCTTGTTACAATATTGATGCTCTACAATTATTGTCCTACACACGTTTTTGTAGCTTAAATATTAAGCGAGTTATTTGTACTTTCTTGTTTTCAGCCTTCAGTAAACCTGCATTAGGTTAGATAAGATAGTAAACCGAATTATGCTTAGTTTTCGCAGCTCCTGCGAGTCGAACATTTTGTATTCATTTTAAGTTCTTGAGTTCATTATTAATATTGATGCTCATTTGTATCAAGATGCACCTTGGATGCCGTTAAGGGAAGCGCCTTATGTTTTCTTTTTAGATTTCTGGTCACCCATTCACTTATCAACCACTCAGGGACCTTGACTGACTGACAATCTATTTAAACCATACTTTTTTTTTGAGCTTATCAGAGCAGCCTCGGCAAAATTGCGTCAATAAATAGTTCGTTGCAGATATGCATTGACCTTCACATGCCCGACAAGGCTACCCAAAAAAAGTCCGTCACGCAGGGGCTGCGTAAACTAAGCAGATTTCCCACGTGAAGTTTTACAATAGAGAAATCTGCCCAAAAACAAGTGTAGTAAGTAGTAAGGGATCACTAAACTTTATACACGAGGGACGAATAGTTACGAAAACGGCCGCCAGAGCTCTCTTCGGAAAGTACCAAACAGCTCACTCCTGCCGACCAATGCAGAATACAAATGCAAATATCTCGGTTAATATTAAAGATACAGAATAAATGTATAGAACAATATTTATATAACGGAGATATTTTGAATTTTCCGAAAATCCCCCCTCTAAACCCCCCCCTCCCACTGGTCCGATTTCAGCCATTAACGAACTTGATCTTCCTTTTTACATAAAACGATTAAATTCCGAGTTTGGTAACGATCAAACAAAAATTGCGACCGCTAGAGCGGTCTGTTGCGTTAACAGACAGATATATATATATATATATATATATATATATATATATATATATATATATAAAACAAGTTTGAACGGACCTCATTTTCGTCATCTCCTGGGTAGGATCGATGGACATTTGAAGAAATTTTTCGAAACTCGCGTCGTGAATACGACCTCAATAGCTGATTTCCCTTAAGGGAAATCTGCTAAAACATTATCCGGAGAATAGGAAAGTCTGCCCTAGAAAATGATGGGCATTGCATGGTACATCATTCGGGCGAGGTAGAGGGGCTTACCCAGGCAATGATGGCTCATTACAATCTACGTAGTAGATTTGGAGTCTTGAAGACAAAAGTATTTATGTCAAATTTATCGAAGAATGATCATAAATAATTAAGGAATGAGTGTGAGGGAAGTTTCAAATTGAAGTTCATTAGTAGCCTATTGATGTACTTGTCATTAGTCAGCCTGCGTCCTCATTACCTAACATATTTTCGAGGGCAAGCTATTATTATCTCCACCATTGCCGCTTATTTAAAGTTTCATTTATGCATTTGCTGATAAACAATAACTAGAGGAACAATAGACTTCTATTAGGGCAGTTCCTTACTACCTATTAAGATTGAAGACTGCTTTTAATTTTAACATGGTCACAATACTTTTGTTTCACCACTGGAATTGAGCACTATTAATGAGCTCCTAAAAGAAAAAAGTCCGTCACGCAAGGGCTGCGTTAACTAAGCTGATTTTCCACGTGCGTTACGTATTTGCATTTATATCAAAACGTAATAGGTCAATGATTACAATATTTGGTATTTAGGCTTCAAATAAAGTGCTTCATCAAATAATAGTGATTGTTAATATGAGATAGTAGGAGTGAGGTTTACTGAAAGCCGAAAACTAAAAAATGCAAATATCTCGGTTAATAATCCAGATAGTGAAAAAATGTACATAACAATATTTATAGAACATCACATTTGCGTTAGGATTGGTTCTAGACATTTTTTTCGATCCAACGCACAATAACGGAGATATTAAGAATTTTCGAAATTCTCCCCCTGGTCCGATTTCAGCCGTTCACGAACATGATCTTTCGTTTTACATAGAACGATTATATATAAAGTTTGGTAACGATAAGACAAAATTTACGACCACTAGAGTGGTAACAGACACGTACACAGCCTGCGTAAACTAAGCAGATTCCCTACACGTAGGTATGATACACTACTGATTTCATCTCACCATACATTCTCAACTTCCAAAAATACTCTAGGTCCGATATCTTCCATTAACAAATACGATCTTTATTGTTGAATGAAACGGCTAAATATTGAGTATGGTATAGAAAAAAATAAATATTTTCGAGAAAAGACCAATAAATCTTAATTGATGGCGTCATCACAACATATTTGTATGCGTCTCACAAAGGTCATGAAAACCATATTTGATATTTAAACTTCGATTGAAGTGGTTTATGATATAACAGCTTATAGTTAAAATGACATGAATAGGAGTGGGGGTTTACTGAAAGCCGAAAACTACAAAAATCCAAATATCACGGTTAATATTCATGATACAGAAAATATATATAGAACAACATTTATAGGACATTTCATTTGCAATTAGATTGGATATATACAAATTTTCGATTAGACTTTTAATAATAGAGATACTTCGTATTTTCAAAATCCCCCCTCCCTCTGGTCCGATTTCAGCAGTTAACGAACTTGATTTTTATTTTACATAAAATCTTTAAATATGGAGTTTGGTAAAGATCAAACCAAAATTTCGACCGCTAGAGCGATAACAGGCAAATATAAATAAAGTTATGAACGGAGCTCATTTTCGTCATCTCCTGGGTAGGATCGATGGACATTTGAAGAAATTTTTCGAAACTCGCGACATGAGTTCAACCTCAATAGCTGATTTGCGTTAAAGAAAGTCTGCTAAAATGCCAATATGCCAGTTAATATTGATGATAGAGAAAACTAGTATATAACCGCATTCATAGAACATTATATTTGCAATATGATTGGTTCTATTCGATTTTTCGATAGATACGACGTATAATAAAAGAGATATTGCGATTTTCGACCACCCTTTCCCTCTATTCCCACTGGTCCTATATCAGCCAACAAGGAACTTGATTTTTGAACCGACGGACATTTGAGGAAATTTTTCGAAAATCATGTCACGAGCACAAGCTCAATAAAAGAGATGACCTATACATGTTCAGTAGAATAAAAAATTTCCCAACATACAATACACACATATGCACGCTCGCAGACACACACATACATTCTATGAAGTCTCAGCTCTTAGTGTGGTAAACTTAGTGTCTTCCCTGTTCACAGAAAGTTATGTTTTAGGATCTTGAATTTAAAAAGACTGTCACGCAGGGG
The DNA here is from genome assembly GCA_019009955.1 of Riptortus pedestris. Taxonomy (NCBI): domain Eukaryota; kingdom Metazoa; phylum Arthropoda; class Insecta; order Hemiptera; family Alydidae; genus Riptortus; species Riptortus pedestris. The sequence continues at coordinate 19,014,052 of CM032233.1, forward strand.
CTCCGTAAACTAAGCAGATTTCCCTCGTGAAGATTAATAATGGATTAACCTGCATACTGCGAACACAACACCACCGTGAATAAATACAAACGGAATAAGAAATATTTCCCCTCCCATTGGGAAGCGTCACAAATGTAAACAAACTGGTCTGCCAACGGCTCACCGGGCAGAAAAGCAATAACTGAAACAAATCAGAATATAACATATTCATTTTATTGAAAACTATGTAATATACCTAGTACTGTCATTTATAACGAATCAAAATAATTTTTATCTCAATCAATCAAATTTTAGTAGTCCAAGAATTTAAGACGGGGGGGGGGGCACAAGAACATATTTGCATCTATCTCGTATAATAAAGAAAACATTATAGGGTATTTAAGCTTCGAATAATGTGGTTCATTATATAACAGAGTATTGTTTATGTAACACGAGTAGAAGTGGGAGTTTACTGAAAGCTGAAAAATGCAAATATCTCAGTTAATATTGAAGATAGAGAATAAATGTACATAACAATATTTATAGTAAATTTTATTTGCAATAAGATACATTCTATACACGTTTTTGATCCGACTTATAGTAACGGAGATATTTTGAATTTTCAAAATCCTCCCCCTTTAAACCCCCCCCCCTCCCCTGGTCCGATTTCAGCCGGTAACGAACTTGATCTTCCTTTTTGCATAAAACGACTAAATATCCAGTTTGGTAGCGATCAAACAAAAATTGCGACCGCTAGACCGGTAACAGACAAATATATATATATATATAGATAGGGGTGTGTGAGCGTGTATATATATATATATATATATATATATATATATAGATATTTACATATATATATATATATATATATATATATATATATATATATATATATATATATATATATATAAAATTGTAACCTCTGTCTGTACATTGATTTTTTTCGCGAATTTTCACGATAACTTTTCGTTTCACATGTCATAGACACCATAACTGCATTTTAGCAGATTTCCCTCAAGGGAAATCAGCTATTGAGGTTGTACTCATGACGGAATTTTCGATTTTTTTCTTCAAATGTCCATCGATCCTACCTAGGAGATGACGAAAATGAGGTCCGTTCAAAACTGTATATATATATATATATATATATATATATATATATCAATCTATCTATCTATCTAAATATTTGTCTGTTACCGCTCTAGCGGTCGCAATTTTTGTGTAATCGTTACCAAACTCGATATTTAATCGTTTTATGTAAAAAGAAAGATCAAGTTCGTTAACGGCTGAAATCGAACCAGGGGGAGTGGGGGTTTAGAGGGGGAGAATTTTGAAAATTCGAAATATCTCCGTTACTATAAGTCGGATCGAAAAAGTGTATAAAATCAAACTTATTGAAAATACAGTATAAATGAAAATACAGTATAAATGTCTTGTTGAAAATACAGTATACAGTGTACTTCTTGAAAATACAGTATAAATGATGTTATATACATTTATTCGCTATCTTGAATATTAACCGAGATATTTACATTTTTCAGTTTTCAGCCTTCAGTAAACCCCCACTTCTACTTGTGTTACATAAATAATTCTCTGTTATATAATAAAATATATTAATTCAAGCCTAAATACCAAATATTGTTTTTATTGAACTTTTACTTTGTGAGATATATGCAAAAACGTTCTGTTGACCCCCCCCCCTCCTTCTTTTGTTTTTGGATTACTAAAATTTGAGTGATTGAGATAAAACTGATTCTGATTCATTACAAATTACACCACTAGCTTTAGTAAATTGTTTTCAATAAAATTAATATGATATATTCAAATATATTCCATTAATTGTTTCTTTCCGGTCTATCTATGCAGCACTACGGGGTTGGCTTGCCTGTTTGTTTACAATTCAGGCTTGTATTGTACATTTACTAACCATTCACGGTAGTGTTACCTGTATGTATATTTATCTATTGTAAACCTTCACGTGGGAAATCTGCTTAGTTTACGCAGCCACTCCGTGACGGACTTTTGTTTCTTTCGTGTGTGTTTGTTTGTTTGTTACCTTTTCACGCATAAACGGCTGAACCGAATTTTATGAAACTTGGTATGTATATTACTACTAGCCCAACTTAGACTTTAGGGTATATTAATATTCTCTGAGACGAACAGGAGTGGGGGTTATAAGGGAAGCCTGAAATTAAAAATAGCGATATTTCGTTTCCTATTGGGTTTCCGAAAATATGCATATAACAAAAGTTGTTTACTTTGTTATTTAGAGTAACTTTTGTTATATTCAGTTTTGTTTTAAAACGAAGTATAAACGAGGTATTCAGCCAAAACTAAAGCGGGAGCCAACTATTTTATTGGGCACTAACGGCTGAACTGAATTTAACAAAACGCGGTATGTGAATTAGCATTAATTCTTCAAAGATTATAAGCCTTATTAATTTTTTTAGGATCAAACAGGAGTGGGGGTTATAAGGGAGGCCTGAAATTAAAAATAGTGATATTTCGTTTCGCATTGATCTTTCGGTAAATATGCACATAACAAAAATTGTTTAGTTTGTTATTTAGAGTAACTTTTGTTATGTACACTTTTGTCATATACATAAGTATAAATGAGTTATTCGCTAAAACCAGAAGCGGAACTCAACAATTTCATTTGGCACAAAAGACTCAACCGAGTTAAACAAAACTCGGTATGTGAATTAGCAGTAACTCCTACATGATTATAAGTTGTACCAACATTTCTAGGGGCGAGCAGGAGTGGGGTTTTTAGGGAAGGCCTGAAATTAAAAATAGCAATATTTCGTTTCCTGTTGGTTTATCGGCAGATACGCTCAAGACACAAGTTGTTTATTTTGTTATTTAAAATAACTTTTGTTATATTCATTTCTGTCGTATAACAAAATATAAGCGAGATATACACTAAAAACTAGAGCGGGGGCCAACAATTTTGTTGGGCACTAACTATTGAACAGAACTTAAAAAAACTCGGAATGTCAATTAGCATTAATTCTTCCATGATTATAAGATATATTAAAATTTTTAGGTCCAAACGGGAGTTGGGGTTATAAGGAGGCCTGAAATGAAAAATTGGGATATTCCGTTTCCCATTGGTTTTTCAACGGATGCCCGTAATATACGTTGCTTATTGTGTTATTTAAAGTAGCTTTTGTTATATATATACATTTTTCGTATACTGAAGTACAAACAAGATAAAAGCTAAAACTTATAGCGGAAGTCAACAATTTTATTGCGCGCAAAAAACAACTGAATTAAACAAAACTCGGTATGTGAATTTGCATCCTCTTCTCCATCAAAATAAGCTATGTTAACATTTCAGTGGATGACACGGGGGGAGGGGGTTATCCTGGAAACCTGTTATCTCATGCACATTACAGAAGGTTTTTATTTGTTATTTAGAATAACTTTTGATGTATCCACTTTTTTCGTTTAACAAAGTATAAACGAGGTATTCGCTAAAACTAGAGCGGGGGTAACCAATTCTATTAGTATTAATTAATGTTTATTTGTTATAAGCGTAATAATGTTGTTTTTTGACTTATATGTTAGTTCTATGTATAATTCGTATAAGTGAGATTATAAATCTCAAGCGGAAGGGAAAGTCGCATGGAGGCCCGCCCACACAGTTAATCGTATTAACTTATTTCCTGTTAAATGCTGGCACTATTGGAATTTCTTTCTACTTATAACCGACTATTTCATTATAATAAATGCTATCCATCATCATGATTTGAATTATTCACGGTGAGTCAAAGAGGGATTGATTTGGAACTCATTTTCATTTACTCTTTTTAATTAAAGTTTATATTTTATAAGTCTCCACAGTTACCTGTCCCTTATGGAAAAATAATACGCCAAGACAGGAAGTATACTTGGTTTAAAAATACCCTCAATATTCAGCCTCTAATGATTTCCCGAGCGAAGCCGGGTACCTTAGCTAGTATATATATATATATATATATATATATATATATATAATACAGTTAGAACACACTTCATTTTCAACATCTACTTGGTAGGAACGAAGGACATTTGAAGAAAAATTTTGAATGTGCGTCCGTGAGTACGACCTCAATAGCTGATTTCCCTTAAGAGAAATCTGCTAAAATGCAAATATCTCTGTTTATAATTAAGAAATAGAAACAATGTATATATCAACATTCATAGGAAATTATATTTGCATTAAGACTGATTTTATAGAATTTATTGATCCATGTATAATAGTGGAGATATTTCAACCCACCCTCTCACTGGTCCAATTTCAGCCAGTGATTGTTAAGAGATGCTTTTGTATAAGTACTGCTATAATTATTCTAATTTCATTAATTTTTTATTTAACAATATATTAATTTTAGATTGTAGATATTATAGACTCTTAATACTGCATTTTTATCTTTAAATAAATATTAATTAAAATAAATAAGGAATGATAAAACCTTATTTTTCTTTGGAAGAAGGTTATTTATTCAATGTTCGAAATTAAAATTTATATTATCCTTCTCCCCCCACCCCCATTCCTGAGAACTTCTAGTTTTCGTTTTATTAATTTGGAATCATCTAGTAGAACTGTCCATTATGTTGGATATACATATGTGTGAGTGTAATTGATATAATTAATTTGAATATCGCCAAGGCTGATTACCAGTAGATATGGATCACACCTGTGCATTTAATATTTTTATAATAGTCTGGTCCCCTCCAGTAGCCCTCCACACATTTCCTAAGGAATGTACTATTTTCCCATGACATGCTCAGTAGGAAATCAAGTACTAAGAAATATTTTATTGTAATCTGTTTAGAAAAATGTGATTTAAGTTTTAAATTTAATAATACTTAGAAGATAGTTTAAATTAATAATGTTAAAAACAAATATCACCATTTGTACGTTCACTATCTCAATTAGTTGATGACACATATCACTGTTAGTAGCATTCCTCACAGTAGCAATTATGAGATAGTTTTGCAGATTTGTGTAAATATATATTCAATTAATATCAAATATATGACCTTTCAGAACCCAAATAAATGTAAAGTATATTTAATGAAAGAATTGCAGTACAATACATTTTCTAGAGTTGGAGAGGATGAGGAAATAGTTATATAAATAGGCCTTATTTTTCAAATAAATAAAACATTGATTCAAGAAAAATATATTTTACGATGTAAAACCAATAACAACAAAAAGATGAATAAATATTTAAAAAGTAGAACAAATATCACACAATAGTAATACTTACATTTCTGAACACATTTTATAATAACATCTAACTCACTAAAAATGGTTACATAATGAAACCGAACTAAGATTTGTAATTTGAAAACAATTAGGCTCTCAGCTCAGAAACATAAATATTCATTTTAACACAAATACTCTAAAAGGAAAGTCTTATAATAAAATTAACTTTCAGATACATCACAACCAATATCGGTAAATACAAGATAACCGTGGAAATATAGACAATGGAAGGCAATTATTATTTTTTTTTTTTTTTTTTTTTTTTTTTTTTTTTAATAGATAAGGAATCATTTTCTTTTATACTAATCATGAACAATATGTTTTTTCTGAAAAATAATCTATGCAGAAAATAAAATAAATATAGAAATTATACATATGTAAGAAAAGTTTACATTTCGAATAGATAAAAAACAAAAAAAACAAGTACATATTTTTACTCTTTTTCACAAGTTAAAAAGAATGTCATGTTTTAAAATAAAGATTAATGTTTTGGGGTCAAAGTATATTCATAAATATATTAGGAACAAAACAAATGCAAGAATTTATTATTACATAATATGTCTCATAGACAAATTCAAGCAAATAAAAAAATATCAAATATAAAATACTTATGAATCAAAGTAAGCTCTTTATTGTAATTGGTTACCCTATAAAATTTCTTCTTCTACTTATACATACAAACATAAATATATATTCAGTCAGTCACTGGACCCTTATCTACGTTTCCTAATTTTCTTATTTTGAACAATGAGCCTCTGGAATGAAGATTTACATGGCATTATGCACCTAGAAAAAAAATTATAATGATTTACTTAAAATTAACTAAATCATAATTTAGAATGGAGAGTGGAGCAACATTTTAAAAACAGAAGTGACCATACATTAGCTCATACCACTCCGGTTTTTTAATGCCTCCAAAATATAAGTTAGCTGTTGTAGATTTAAAACTGACAAGAGTTCACAGTTTGAGTGGCATCAATCTATCATGCTCTGTCACAAGAGCACCAAAACCATAAGTACCCTCATAAATATATTTCAACTAGATTCTTCCAGATTCATACTGAAAATACTGCCTGTCGCATAAGTGACCAAAAGATTTTTTTTTTTTTTTTTTTTAAACAAATGAATCTATATTTTCAAATAAATTAAGAAATAATGGAATTATGCCAATAAGGATATTCCCACTGGATACCTTAACACCTGTTGCTTCCCAGCTTAGTACTCCGTAAACAATCAAATAGCTTCTAATATTAATACAAATAAAAATGGAAAAGTTATAGAAAGAAAAAGAAAAAACAATTCTAGTTAAAGACGATGGTAAGAAGAAACAAACCATGAATGACTTTTTTAACATAAGAGACCGAGAGTAGCCTTGAAAATGAAATGAAAGACTGTCTCGGCCTATTAATCACTTAGAAACAAAAAATTCAAAGAGTAAATTGAACTTTTATAGTGAAACAATGTAAATATCTAAAATGAATATAACAGACTGAGAATATCTACTATAAGGAATCCAATGCCTATTCCCAAATATTTTTTTTGGTCTTATATCTTTTATTGTTTTTTAATCTATTATAAAACAAAAATAAACTGCTGCCCGTAAGAATATTCCCTATTTAGAGCAAAAAGTAAATCTCAGTCAAAAACCATTGCCGAAAAAATTTTTATTGAATTTACTTTAACATAAACATCTAAAACTTAGCAACATGACTTAAGCACTTCATGATATACTAAATGGAATGATAACATAAATGAAGTATATATAGCAACTATACAAAGAGTGCACAATAATAATTACATTACGAATAGAAAATTCTTTTATTCAACTTACCTATTTTTTTTAATATCTTGGAATCACATGGTCTTTTCTTTGGGTTTGCTACTTTCAACCAGTTTCTGAGGAATTTCAGTAAATATGAGTGTGCCAATAAAAACACATAAAGTACCTATCCAGTGGTAAACAGTAAAATCATTATTAAAGTATATGATGCTCAGTATTAAGCTAGAAAACTTTCTTAAAGTAAGAATAAGAGTGACAGTTAAAGATGATGCTTCAGCACATAGAAGGTATACAGATTTAATGCACACAAATCTGGAAAAAACTAAAGTTAAGGAACAATATAAAATGAAAGCATTGTATATTTTAAAATGACTGAGAATTCTTGTCAATCAATGATATTAAATGTTGTTCATACTTTATTTTTAAGTGATTTTATTTCTATATATTTCTAACATTTGTTTCTCAAACTACCTTATTCCATTGTAAGGCCAATATTTTAAAGAAAGCATAACTTAAGGCAAGAAAACACATTTTATTTCATTTATCAATTCCTTGCTGCCCCCATTCGTCAATTACTAGACCCAGACCAGAAATTCATCCTACTTTTGTTTTCCATTCTATAACTCAGGGAGAGTTTTTTAAAAGAATTTTCTGCCCAGAAAGTTATATAAAAATAATAAGGGAAAGAGTAGCTCAGTAGTTAAGGCACTGACTACTCAATCAGAGGAATCGGAATAAGAATTTACCTCACACAAAGTTTTCTAAAGCATATTTAACTAGCTTTGTCACAGAGACTTAAACAATCCTGAACCCCCCCCCCCCCGATATAGAAGGGTCTAAATTCAGGAGTAGAGTGCCAGTAAAATTCTTTACCTGATCAGTAAGTGTTGGTGCATTATAACAATGAAAGGAACTTTTGCAAACCCATGTTATACTTAAGTAAAACAGGACTAATCCTAACAGTGTGTTTGTTCTGCAAGTACTATTATTATATATATGAGTACTATTATTATATATATGCAAGTACTATTATATTATATATGATACTATTATCAAATCTGTAAGTAGAGGCACTTGTTATTGGCTCATCATATGTTTTATTCTAGATTGCCAAATAAAATCACTGATCTGCCAGTAAGGATGGTCTCTACAAACAGATTTGTCAATAACACTAATTCATGACAAATATTACCATAATATATTTCATAGTATTTTAATTATTGTGCCCTAAATATATCATTGTAAAAATCTTTTTAATATTCTATAACTCTTTTTACTGCTCATTAAATTAAAATCACGCCTAGAAAGAAAGGATTGAAGACATTTTATCTTGATAAATTAAATAAATATGTTTACCTGTTGCCAGGAATAGAACACAAATTTCAATTACATTAAACAATACACACAGTTAGAAATTAAACCTTGAAAAGAAAAAAATCCCTTTCTATGAATACCAGCAAGGTAATAGCATACCATGAGAGAAGTCAGAAACCATTTTGATTAAAGTATATATTACAAGTATGTTAGGATGCATCCTCTCCTAACGAAGACCAGCCAAAAAACAATTTGTTCAGAGATTATTTTCTTGATGTGTATGCATCATGAAGTCTATATGTTTTGACTTCTAATCTTTTTTAATGAGCTCAATGCACATCAGTTATATGACAATTCAAATGTAAAACACCTTTTAAAACTTAACTTCACTAAAATACAATAAAAATGTAACTTTTAAAAGGATACTGAGTCAAAGCATTGCCAACTATATAAAAAAGTGTAGAAGGTATTTTCACAATAAAAAATGGGACGACCAATGAAGGACTATTCAGTGCCATAACAAAGTGTTCCACAATATTCTTTGAGAAAAACAGGAACATAGGCAGCGGCAATAAATGCTGGAAATAACAAATTAATCAGATTTTTTATATTAAGTGTGTGATATTATACAAACTTTCATTGAACACATAAATAGAGCATGTTGTATTTATGTAGAATTCTTATATATATATATATATATATATATATATATATATATATATATATAAGTATCATACTAAGCTAAGAATACTTCACAATGTAAAAGGTTTTCACTTTTGTACATCTAAACCAAAATTTAAGTAATAAAGTACATTGATGATTAAAACATTTTTACTTAATTCTGAATCACTCAATTACTAGTAGAAAAAAAAGTCCGTCATGCAGGGGCTGCGTAAAGTAAGCAGATTTCCCAAGTGAAGTTTTACAATAGAGAAATCAGCTTAATAATAACAGTAGTAGTAATGAATCTCTAAACCAATTCACGAGGGACGAACAGTTACGGAAACAGCCGAACTAGCTTTCGGCGGAACGTCCCAAATATAGCCAACTTCTGCCGACCACACACACTTAATACAAATGCAAATATCTCGGTTAATATTCAAGATAGAGAATAAATGTATTCTCTCATAAATGTATTATTTGATTGATACCGTAGTTAATAATTAAATGATTCAAATAAAACTAAGGTCAAAATTTATGGGGGAGGGGGCTTAGAAAAAGGAGTAGAATCAAAAATATTAAATATCTTTATTATTTTGAGTCAGATAAAAAATATTAAATAATTAATTTGACTTCCTACAATTTTTCTTTAATATACTTTTTCTCTAATTAGAATATTATACAGGTTATTTGTATTTTTTGTTTTTATCCTTCGGTTAACCCCTACTCCTAATCATAGGATTTTCACTTTTCAGCAATTGTATCCAACTTAAATTTGAAGTTGCAGTTACATAGGTTTCGGCATACGTGGAAAAATAGAAAATCTTATTTGAGGTGACAAGATCAATATAACATTCCAACATGTGGGAAACCTGCTTACTATACGACAACAGCAACATAATATTCCAACATGTGGAGAAATCTACTTAGTTTACACATCACCTATTTGATGGACGTTTTATCCTCCGCTCAAAAAGGGAGGAGGAAAAAGTAAGTATCTGATATTTTTAAACATACCGTATAAAATAAGGCTTCATTAGGATGTTTTCCATAGGTTGCATAAAGCTTCTCTTGATAAATCCCCAAAAGAGAGGAAATAAAAAGTGCGAAGACAAGAATAGAAATACCTGAAAGAAAAGAAAAACACACACAGACAAATAGATATAGGTATATGTATGTACACACACACACACACACACACACACATATATATATATATTAGATATATATTAATAATTTGTTGAGTTTGTATAAAGTAAAATTCAATACATGGGGAGAGAGCAAATAACAATGCCATAAAAGAGGGAATGGAAGTTGGGAAGTTTCATTACAAGTTAGTAGTAAAATACTGATATTCTTTCGGAAAATGAATTATTCTCTCCTAACAACTCAGTTACTATCTACTGTTATGAAAAACCTTTAACCTTCCTCCCCAACTGGTTATTAAGTTAAATTTGCTGTCTACAAATGTAACAAAAACAAAGATAATACCATTTAACACGTTCACTGCTGCAGTCTATATACAATTTACTCCACCAGTAACTCCATCGGTCCCCGGCGTCCGATGCCTGTCCTAACGTTAAAACCTGTATTGGACCCCGGGGACCGACATAGTTTTCGAAGTTATCGCATTTTCTTGACAATTCAAGTGAACTAAATGAATGAATTAGCAGAGCAATCAGTGCTCCAAACCTAGAACTAGCACCAGCAAAGCCAGGAGAAGTCCCCGGCGTCCGATGTCGTCTACAACTAATGAACATCCCCGTTAAAATATCTCTCATAATAAGCTTGCTAGAGCCTTCGTCTTTTTGGAGTGGACTGAAGGAGAGGGGCCCGTCTTGATAGACTAGATGACCATCGGACCCCGGGGACCCATGCAGCAGCGAACGTGTTAAAATCAAATTGTTATATAATTATACTGAATTCAATTTAATGGTACAAACTTGAAACTTTTTTTTTTGTAGTACAAAAACTCATAAAGGGATTTGCATATATGGATTTTAGTGACAATATTAAGTCAACATAGCACTGGGCTATGTCACATGTCCTACATAAACAGAAAGCACCAGTACTGAAGGCTGGGGTATTTATGAGTGCCTTGTTTTCACTTTCTTAAAATCATAACTGATAAAGATACCACAAATATTAATTATGAATAAAGAACCACCATAATTGAAACAAAAGCTAGATCACTGAGGGAAAATTAGGACTGCTCGAGTGTCCAAGATTTAGGAATGACAAATAAAAAATATGTCATTAAGTTTTCTATTACTCCCTAAATATTATTTTAGTTTCAAAACTAAACAATATTTTCAAAGAAAAATGAATGTGAATACCTATGGTCCACCAGAAAAAGCTGTCATCCCCAGCATCACCAGATGATTCTTGTTTCTAAGGAATTAAAATGAAAAAAGCTTTAAAGATGGATGTTAATTTACAGTTGCTAAATAAAAGGTAACTAAGGAGGACAGAAAATGATTTCATCATTGGGCAAAAGAGTAATATGTTACATAACTAATTTTATATATACACACACAACTCTTACCATTTCATTTCCAGTAACAAGTGTGCAAATTAATACTCCTAATGTAATCAAGCCCACAGAAAAGAACTTCATAAAAGTATACTTCTTTTTAAGCATGAAAATCCCCATGAACATATTGGTAATAAGAGAACCCTAAAATGTATATCAACATTAAATAAAATCCCTAAAATAAGAAATTTTTTAAAAAAGGAAAAATGTCTAATTAATTATTCATTTTATAAATACTCACAGATCTGAATATCATATGCAAAGGCATTGAGATATTAAACTTAAAAACATAGTTGTTGCTAACATTAGCAATCAGGAACATTAACACGACCATTGTGTAACTCCTATAAAAAAAAAAAAAAAAATGTTGACTATAATTTAATAAAACCAACAAAAATCCATAATATCAAGTCAATTGCTTCCAAGTGTGTACATATGTGTTCGATGTTTACCTGTTTCTCCTACATTCTCCATATGGTCTATAAATCTCAATTATCACAAATGCTCATATCTTACCCTCTGATATAATACATTTAAAAAATTGTGAACAATATCAAAGGTTTAAAAAGTTTTAAACTTTTCAAATCTATCAAATCATTTTCATAGTTCTTCTAGTGCCAAAATAAAAAAAATTAAATAAAATCCTTTATTTGTATGCCATTATAGAAACTGTAATTGACAGGCAGAAATTCACTAGTTAACCATATAAACATGTAAATCTATATAAAACATGCTAAACAATAACATGCTTGTTCCATCATCATGGATTTCTACCCAATCAAATTAATAATGAAATCTCTATAATATTACTCCATATCCTGAAACATCCTTATCTCTCTCCATCATATATCAATTGGAAAATCATACATGTTAATTCACCTTGGCTACATACAATAATATTTATAAGGTGTAAAATAATATAAGAAATGCATGAATAATTCTAACAACTTACAATATTGGAATAGCTCTTTTCTTAGTCATAAAGTTTGTGGTAAATACAAATCCTTCCAAGGCGATTACAATATACTGTGCAAAAGTAGCTAATGTTCCACTTCCAGGATCAGACCTAAAAAAGATAATGAGAAAACGTTATTCATATTATAGGTTGAAATAAAAATCATCAATAATATTATGAGTTAAAAATCAATTAACTAAACAATATATGAGCTGATAAGTGGGTACAGTTATATGTAGAAGTAGGTCCCGGAGGAACCAAATAGTTCCAATTACAAAGTGTCGCACTTAGATCTTGATAATGAATAATTAAGCGTGAAAAACATACTATGCAAATGAAAAACAACTAGAACAAAACTGTGTTTCACCAAGAAGGGTGAACTGAGGACAGCATGTTTACAGAGGAGTAAACATCAGGCAGGAATTAGTATAACACGACAGAGTACGGTCTAGGGTTTCACACTGCATATCCTGTAGAAAAGCAGGAAAAAACATGTTGTTTCTTTTTTATCACTTACCTAATGTACACCTTATAGAATTAAACTACAAATTGTAGCATTCCAGGCAATTATCTGTTGTCATAACTATACTTTAAGTCTTTCACTTTAAATAGGAAGAAAATTTTCTTACAAGGTGTTACAGCCCTATAAGGACCTGGGACCCCCCACTTACCACCCTACTGTTATTCACAACTACTGAGTTCAATTTGTTGAAGGATAGGTATATAGGAGGGAACAATTAAAGAGCCAATGTTTGCTCAAATTCTGGTCCATGAAGGGCCATTGCCATATGTTATGAATACACAATATGTTGTAATGAACCTGAGATTGCATTACGATCTGTCATAAATGACCTTTATTAGCAGATTTCCCCTAAGGGAAATCAGCTATTGAGGTGGCACTCATGACACGATTTTCGAAAAATTTCTTCAAATGTCCATTGATACTACCCAGGAGATGACGAAAATAAGGTCCGATCAAAACTTTATATATATATACACTGCCCGACAAAATTATAGGCCACCCCAAATTTTGCCAGTTTTTGACAATATTGAATGTCATACTTCCTCGAAAGCAAATAAATACTGTTCTAATCCCACTGCCTTCCAGAATGGAATATCAGTAATAAGTCCTGATCCTTCTTACCATAGCATTAGCTAAAATGTAAATATTGACATGCGACAAAATTATAGGCCAGCCTCTCAGTTCTTATCTAAATCTTGCTATTGAAACACTAATAGTGACTAGTGCTACTGGGAAGTGATAGTTGTTTTGATCAGTGAGTCTAATTAAATTTTATAACGTAATGCCTAGGGGAAAAGTGTTATCTGCGAGTGAAAAGGATGTGATTAAAACATTACGCGACAACAACTTGACAATATCGAAAATCGCTTGAACTTTAAATAGAAGCAGGCATTTAATAAGAAATTTCATTAGGCTGGGCAACGATTATGTCAAGAAGAAAAGCACAGGTAGGCAGACCCATGGCAATGACTGTTCGAGAACAGCGAGCCATTTTACGCCATGCATCCAACTCTTCAGCCACAGCGAGAGAAATTTGTGAACAAGCTGGGGTCCAAACAAACATCAGGAATGTTCAACGCCTTTTGCAAAAGACCAGTCATTTAAAGCGCCTTAAACTGAAGTCAAAGCCCCCTCTTTCAAAAGCACACAAAACCAACAGAAAGAAGTTTGCTTCAGAACATATTACTTGGGGAAGGAGATGGAAGAAAGTTATCTTCAGCGATGAAAAGAAGTTTAATTTGGATGGGCCAGATGGATATCGATATTATTTTCATGATTTGCGGAAGGAAAAATTATTTTTAAGTAAACGTGAAATAGGAGGAGGAGGTGTTATGGTTTGGGCTGCGATAGGATACTATGGAAAGAGAGATTTAGTGTTTTGATCGGCAACATTAAATGCAAAAAAGTACATAGACATCATCCTGGAGCAAATTGTTGGGAGAGGAGAAGAACTGACTCGATGGCGGTTCATCTTTCAGCAAGACAATTCACCTGTCCACACTGCTCGCATAGTAAAACATTTTTTTGCTGCCAAAAATATTCCCGTTTTACCCTGCCCAGCCCGATCTTAACATAATTGAGAACTGCTGGGGTGAACTTTCTCGTGCAGTTTATGCTCGAGGGAGACAGTTTAACTCCGTAGAAGAACTGAAATCTTGCATCGAAGAAAAGTGGTCCACTATTCGTAAAAAGTATATAAAAAACTTTTTAAATCTCTCCCAAAGTGATTGGCTGAAGTCTTAGAAAGAAATGGCAGCTCAACGCATTATTAAAGCGGCGAATATTCAAAGGTAACAGAGATTAAATAAACTGGCCTATAATTTTGTCGCAGACATTCAATGTGTTTTTGTTTGTTTTTTCGATTAGAAATATACTTATTTCATAAAATTTACTTTTTTTTATTTGTCCTTCCAAAATCATATAAAATAAACTAAATTATATAACAATTGATCAACTAAAATTAATTTTTAACAGAAAAATTGAGGTAGCCTATAATTTTGTCGGGGAGTGTATATATATTTGTCTGTTAACACTCGAGCGGTCACAAGTTTTATTTGATCGTTACCAAACTCGATATTTAAACGTTTTATGTAAAAAGACAGAAAAACTCCGTCATGTAAGGGCTGCTTAAACTAAGCACATTTCCCTTGTGATGTTTAAGACTAGATAAATCTACATACTGGTAACACAATAGCACCGTCAACATCAAGTCAATAAGTACAAATGATAATAAGAAACCTCCAGATGGGAAGCACCTGAAATGTAAACAAAAAGATGTGCCAACTTCTCACAAGAAAGAAAAACAATTACTAAAATATGACACATTAATTTTATTGAAAACTATTTATTATATCTAGTACTGTAATTTATAATGGATCAGAATAATTTTTATCTCAATCAATCAAATTTTAGTAGTCCAAGAACTTAAGAAGGGGGAAGGGGTCACGATAACATATTTGCATTTATCTCGTATAATAAAGGTCTCTTGAAAACAATTTATGGTATTTAAGCTTCGAATAATGTGGTTAATACTTAACCGAGTATTGTTTATGTAACATGAGTAGAAGTGGGGGTTTGCTGAAGGCAGAAAAATGCAAATATCACGGTTAATATTCAAGATAGAGAATAAATGTATCGAACAATATTTATAGTAAATTTAATTTGCAATAAGATTGGCTCTATACAATTTTTTGATCCGACATATGGTAACAGAGATATTTTGAATTTTTTTAAATTCTCCCTCTAAGCCCCCCCCCTCCCACTGGTCCAATTTCAGCCATTAATGAACTTGATCTTTCTTTTTCAGACAGACACACATAGATATATATGTATATGTATGTATGAATGTGTATATATATATATATATATATATATATATATATATATATATATATATATATATACACTAGTGAACCCGACAGATATTGTCCTGCATGATATTTCAAGCTTCAAGCGATTAGGATATTAAATTTAATAATATTATGTTTAAAACAAAAGCTACTTTTAATAGCACAAAAAACAACTTTTGTTATGTGCACGTTTGCCTAAAAACAAATAGAAAATGAAATATCGCGAATTTTTTATTCAGGCCTCCCTTACAACCCCCACTCCCGTTCAAACCTAAAAAATTTAATACAGCTTATAATCATGGAAGAATTAATGCTAATTTACGTATAGAGTTTTGTTAAGTTTGGTTCAATCGTTAGTGCCCAATAAAATTGTTGGTTCCTCTTTAATTTTTTAGTGCATATCTCGTTTATACTTTGTTATATGGCAAAAGTGAATATAACAAAAGTTACTCTAAATAACAAAATAAACAACTTTTATCCTGTGCATATTTGCGGAAAAACAAATAGAAAACGAAACATCACTATTTTTAATTTTAGGCCTCCCTTACAACCCCCACTCCTACTCCATCTGCCGGGCTGATTTGTGAATCTAATCCATCCAGGGCGTCACCCGAACGCACACAAAAAAAATTCATTCAAATCGGTCTAGCCGTTTAGGAGGAGTTCAGTGACATACACACGTACAGTAGAATTTTATATATATATATATATATATATATATATATATATATATATAAAATTTTGAATGGACCTCATTTTTGTCATCTCTTAGGTAGGATCGATGAACATTTGAAAAGTTTTTTCGAAAATCGCGTCATGAGTACGACCTCTATAGCTGATTTCCCTTAGGAGAATTCTGCTAAAACATGGTCACACAAAAATCGAAAATAAGAAATGAAAGTTATAACAGAGAATTACTGAAATGTTTTCTATTGGAATAAATAAAAGCAACTGCATCAGCAGCTTATACAAACTTTTTTTTGAGGGAAGGAGAAAATAAATTTTACTCTCAATACAAAATTATAAGCCGTGCCTATAAGGGTACTAAATTACATTTCGTCATAGAGACCTAAAAGAAAATTGTTTTAATTTATTTTTTGTTTTAAAGCTGTATCTTAAACTCCTATAATCCTGTTTTGAAAACATGAAACATCTTATGGATTTTGGTGGTTATAGTAACATGAAAAGAGCAGCTTCTGAAAGAGAACAATGGTTGCAACTATAGGGCATAGCCTTTAGATAATGATAATGATCTCAAACTCAAATTTCAATTATTCATTTATATTTCTTAATTTATTGAATTCTCTGTTAACTCTTTATAGGGAAAATAGTTATAACTTTTTTAGAACCAAATTCTGGATGCATATAGTGCCCAGGGGACCCTAAGTTACTATTTATAACATCACCATCATAAAGAAAAGATGTTTGCCAGAAGTTATGGGGTGGGCTTCCAAAGCAGCCCTTGCCCGCTCAGGCTCTAGTGGAGGTCTCTCACCTGTCTTAAGCAACTGTCACCCAAGTCCTTGTAATCCTTCCTAACAGGAATAATAGCTGATTTCCCTTAAGAGAAATCTGCTAAAAAGAGGTGGAAAATGGTTCAGGGGCCTTTTACCTGAAGCTCTCCCTCAGTAGCTGTCTTTCAACTTGAGTGTACATATTTAGATTATATTTTTGCAATATTTCAAACAAGAAACTATTCATTTTGGACACAACACAATTTATTTTGATATTATATGAGTGTTTCAATAAATAGTTTGACATTTCCAAATTTAAATGAAAATAAATTTTAATAATTAAAAAAAGTATTCATAATTATTCAATTTACCAAGCATATTTGGTAAAACTAAAATTTAATAGCAAATAATAAGAAGCTTTGATGAAAAATAACTAGATAATCATACAATTGATAACAAGTTCGGGTTGTTTTACAATTGAAAAGTAGTAAGAAGAAAAATGAGCTTCATTTTAAATTTTCATTCACTCTGAATATATCAAATGAGTGGTACTGAGATGTCAGTAACTCTACTAAATATGCTTGAAATATTATTTATAACAATTTTAATAAGCCTCCGAGAACTTTTTGCTGACCATCGAGGAAGTATGAGTAGATGAACTAGAAACAATAACAAACATGATGAGCAGGGATTTCAGGAAATAAATACAAATTAGGAACATTGGGTATAACAATTGATGATGGAGATAAGAAATAGAAGGTCATCCTGTAGCTGAAAGAAGTACAACTGTGCAGCAAGACTCACAAGTTTCAAACTTGGAATTAAAATAATGAATTCATGTAGGAAATAATGAGGAAATCATCAGAGAGAAAACTGAAGCTAAACAAAAGGAGCAGAGAAAGAATGGTCTTCACAAAACTAGTGAGGTGCCATGTTCAATTTTCCCCATGACACACAAAAGGAAATATAAAGACAATTTATTAAGATTATACAGATTTCTTAGAATATAGTAGTCAATGGTAATCTACAGCATCCTGGCTTAAAGAACATAGATGATAATATTTCTGCTATAAACACATTTGTGGGCACATATTCTATTGTATTCATATGTCACATTTATAATACTCTGTTACGTTGAAAATACAACACATTGCCCTTTCTATAATTTTATTTTGTATTGAAACCTCAAAATTAGGGACAAGAGCAACAGAAATTAATTTCATTCTTAATTTTTCTCTAACTAGCTTAATGCCGATTCAAGAAAGGATAGTATCAATCAATTATAGACTAGTATAGTAGTATGCTCATATATAGACAGCAAACAAATAAATTAAATGAATCAGAAATAGAAACTATTAAAAATGAAAGTGGTTTCATAAAAATACCCTATTTGTAATTTCTATTACATTACATTAACAACATAATAGCAACATTACACATTGTTATTCAATTATTAGGCAATAAAAAATCAAAATCACTTCTAGTCAATTAAACCATACTTCAAGTCAAGATCATTATGACACAGCATTAAATGTTTTAATAGTTCATTTAAGATTATTTAAAAGTCAATAGTAAACTTCAAACCACTTAATTAATACTATCTACTACAATTAATGAACTCAGACATCAATACTACCAATAGATTTCATTATGTTGCTCAAAAAAATATTGTATTTTGTGTACATTTGCTTGGTGTCACATTTCATAATTAACATCAAAATAAGTGACATCTATAATAAGTTTAACAAAATGTATTACATCTTTCAACTGGTATTTTTGTGATTAAATATACTAATTGAAGCCATAGTTTCATCATGATTGCATAGCCAAAGGCTTTAAGAAAAAAAAATTGAATTGTAAAGACAGTATCTGTCTGAAGAATAGTAGGCTGAAAGATGAAAGGATAGTAAAATAATTGTGCCTATGTTAATTTGTCAGTAAAAGGTGATGTTTATAGAAAGTGTGCCTAGGTATGATAGCCTATTGCAAAATCTGGCCTAGTATGGGTACAAATCGCATCACAATGTTTGTTGATTCTTGTCAGTGTTCTGGTCATGAGAACTATCAAAACATTCAATTGTTGATGTATTAAAGTCTGTCATCAAATTTGCGGTTTCGTTATCTTAGGATAGAGGCATGATACCACAAATTTGATCACAACAACATATAACAATCTGAATATATGTCAGATGTTAAAGAGTAGACACAAGTAGAATGTCAAAAGGTGTTGCGTATAGTGATGCAGGTAGTAAACCTCCAGTTTAAATGGGTCGCTTCAGTCTAAGTGTAAGCATCTATGATCTGAGTAGCTATCGAAGGAATAAACCCTATTTATAATGTGCGTAATTGCTGATACATAGTAAATGTGTTTTGGTCACACTAGAGTAATAAACAAATATGAAAATATTATTCAATTTATAATTATTAAATTAGTATGAAATTAAATTTAGATAGTTAAAAAAGCATTACTATTAGCATTTCTACAAAAGCTGTAATTCCCTCAAATAATGGCAATGCATATTCTATTATCAAACTGAAAGTAAATAGCATTTATTTATCAAACAAAAACAGGATTGAAGGAATGACTCGGGATTCTCTTATTTGTTAACAAAGTAAATGACTAAGGTAAAATAATAAAACAGTATTATTATTTATAATTTACAAAACAAATATTCATTAGTGGAGTGCCCTTTGACTTGATAGTTCCCAAATATTAAAAATTATAAAATTAATTACACACAAATATCATTTTTTAGTTTCAATATATAAAACTCCACCCGAAATAATACAATAGGTCATATCCAATGATTAATAAGGAAATGAATATTGTACAACATAACCACTCGTGCTAATAAAATGTCAACTGTATAGTACCCTAAACAACGGGTATTAGGGAAAATATAATATGTAGCTAGGGAAGTAGAAAAATATATACTTAGGCTTTCCAATTTATTTTTGTTAAACTTTTATATAAATAATCATGACGAAAATGTTCGCAATATATTTGTTAAGCATAAACCAAAATAAAAGGTAGTAAGTGGGAAAGATTTTAGTTCTTAAAACACACTACTAAAACTATTCTTAAGTTTTTTTTTATTCCTGTAATTTAGTAGCATTAAAAAACTTTCTCAAATATGAAACTAATATAATAAAAGCTTTTGAGTTCAACTATAATACAAACATAGTAATAAAAATAATAAACCAAGAAATGTCCTTGGGTGTGTCTTCATATTGTATTGTATTAAATAAAATGAAGGACAACTTGGCTGGTTATAAATTACAATGAATTCCATAAAATAACACAACCCAGACCCAAAAGATTAATAAAATGCTGGATACATGATACCTTTCCTTTGTATAAATCATTTATTAAGGGGGGATATTTTTCCAATAGTTTGTTTAATAAACAATATAGAATCCGAAATAAAATAATATCATTAATTATAATAAACTAAGTAATGTTAAGATCATTTAATAAACAAATACACTCCGGCATTATAAAAGTGCCATGACCAATCTGAATTAAAATTGGCATATCAACGAAAATGATACATTTTACACCTAATAATGTTAGTATTGAATATTATAAGAAATTGTTATCTTACTTCACCAGATATTCCAAAAACACAGCATTTAGACAGCATCCGGCAAAAACACCAAATATTCCAATAAGTATAGTTAAAGGATTAGATTCCGGCTGAGATTCTTCCTTTGCCATGGCTAGAAGATAAATGTACAGATCCGGACTTCAATAAATAAAACCTTACAAATATTGTACGACAAGTAGCAAGAAGATAACGTGACACGTCTTTATCGCTTGAATATAAAATTCCCTCCCAGACAATATCACAAAGCAACTATAGTGACAAACAATGCAAAGAGGCTGTTTTTCCTGAAGGACGTTTGAGTAGAGCTAGCGTCCCTGAGCAGCTAGCACTGGGCGTTTCTCAATAGCTTAGCAATTGCATCTAGATTTAACTCCTCAAGGAATACGTAGTTATAAAAAAGGAGGATTCTCTATTTTAAAGTCGACCTTTAAACACCCAGAAAAATGATAGAATAAAACACGTCAGCTAAGTAATTAGAAGGAACAAAGATTCCAAAATAAGTTCTGAAGGTAAACTAAATAAACCACTGCACTTAATATAAACTTCTTCTTTTATGACAGCCTTCCACATTAGATACTTTGTCCTTTCTCGAGTCAATTGCTATTTTTCTAATGACATTTAATTTGGGTAAAGTGCTAATAAATATTTTTTTAGCAGATTTCCCTCAAGGGAGCTAGTGAGGTCAGTACGAGAAAATGAGTACCATTTTCGACATTTTTCTTCAAATGTCCATCAATCCTACCCAGGAGAGGACGAAAATGAGGTCCGTTCAAATTATATATATATATATATATATATATATATATACATACATATATATGTCTGTTAACGCTCTAGCGGTCATAATTTTTGTCTGATCGTTACCAAACTCTATATTTATTCGTTTTATGCAAAAAGAAAGATCAAATTCGTTTAAGGCTGAAATCGGGGCAGAGGGAGGGGGGGATTTTCGAAAATTCGAAATATTTCCGTTACTATACGTCGGATCGAAAAATTGTATAGAACCAATCTTATTGCAAATTACTGTTACTATAAATATTGTTACATACATTTACTCTCTATCTTGAATATTAACCGAGATATTCGCATTTTTATTTAGTGTGTGTCGATAACGGACGAGATGAGATCGGCTATTTTCGGTTTTGATAGCGAAATTCGGTAGAAAGTTAGTTCTCGTGAAATTCATTTAGAGACTTGTGTAAGCTTTTATTTTGTGTGAGATATATGCAATTATTCATTATAAAGTACAGTACTAGATATACTAAATAGTTTGCAATAAAGTTAATAGTTTATATTAAGATATATTTAAGTAATTGTGTTTCTTTCCGGTGAAGAATATGCCTATCTATCTGTTCAGCTCTGAGTGGCTGGCAAACCTATTTGTTTACAATTCAGAGGCCGTTTCCGTTGGGAGCTTATTAAAATTAACTGAAAGATTTTTCATTACCGTTTGTATCTACTCAGTATGCAGATTCCTTCATTGTAAAACTTCACGTGGGAAATCTGCTTAGTATACACATCCTCTGCGTGACGGACTTTTTAAATTTTAATAACGGGTTTCATACACGTAACGTGCACCCGATTTGTAGAGTTGGCGATTGAACATATTAAATATACCGTGAACATTTGGCTGAAACTACAGCGAGCTTTCACCCCTACAAGAAGGCAAGGGATGCTCCATCCCCAGAGCTCTACCAACCTCAAAACTTTCTTTCATAGGTCAGCCAGTATATCCACTGGATTACTGAATGACAGAGGTGAGGTCGGCCTAGTCCTTAAATTCTCAAGAAGCAAAAGAGCTCTCTCGATTAGTTCATTGTTCAATTGGTTATTGATATTGACTTTTCGTTTCCTACCTTTTGCAAAAAATGATTAATCACTATAAAAATAATCCTACCAGTGAATCTACAAAACAATTTAAAACTTTAGAACTGACAAAATAAAAAGAAGGAAATTTAACTCTTTTATATTGCCTTGGAAAGGTCCCTTACGTCTCTCATAATTACGCTTCTGAATTTGAAAATAAAAGATAAATTTATTCTAGAAACCATTTGCAAAAAAAAAAAAAAAAAAAAAAAGTACGTGGACACCACATGACTTCCTTGTAATTCAGACAAATTAAATATACAAAATGCTTGTCTACGCTTTATGTAATATATTTCATTTGAAAGTTACATAAGATATCTCCATTCCAATGCATTGGATCAAAAAAATGTAGTAGAACATAATTTACAGATCTTTTAATATTAGAATATACGAAGTCCTTTAGAAATTCTCCAACCAAACAAAATAATTTAGAAACTAATCAACAGTCAGATTTAACACATAGTCAGGTAGGTAGGGAAGTTAAGAGGGATATAAATTTAAAAAAGAAGTGGACAAAACTTATACGAACCACTTCAACTGATTTTTTTTTTTTTTTACTTTACATAAGCATATATTAAGACATATTAAGCATAGATTAAGACATGCACAGAGATTACTAGCTAAAAATGTTACATCACTGGTAAAATACTACCCATATGTAACAAAACATATATCTATTCAATCAACTTGTCCAAAAATTAATAACAAAAATCTGCAGAAATATTAATTCTTTCAAGTAAATCTAATAAAGCATATGCAGAATTTTCGTGCTCGTCAATGTAATTGTAATGAAGCAAAATGCCACCTTAATGACATTTAAATTTTAATCAATGAGTATACTCCTGAATTTGTTTGCCTACAGGAAGCGAATCTTTAAAAACCCTCATCATTTAACTTAAAGAGTGGCTCAGGTTAGCCTTGGGAGTTAAAGGTTGGCCTTAATCTCACATGGTAAACCTAGAGTGGCGATTTCGATTCCCGTCTGGGCAAAGGAATTTATGTAGTGACGGAATTCGCTAAATAAAATCCTTAGTTCCACCCTGGATAGAAAAGGTTGGTAACCTGTAGATAACCCGTCCCAATTAGCCTTAGTTGCAAAAAGTGGACGTTAATAAATAATTTAATAATTTTTAATTTAACTTAAAGGGATTCAAAATAGATCGAAAGGACTATACAATGGGGACACAAATATGCAACAGTGTACCATTGGCCATTGCTAAGGAAATGCCACCTAAAACTGTTCTACAAGCTGCAGTGATTAAAACACTAACAGCAGTGGCAATTACAATAGTAAATATATACTTACCTCCCGGTGATAACATACCAAAGGAATATCAAATATTTCTAATTATGCATTTACAGCACCCAAAAAGAAAATTTAAAAGAGGTATTGGTGGAAAAGTTTCTAAAAGAAGTGAACCTGCGTATCTTAAATATTGAAGAACAAGCTGTTCTAAGCTAAGCACAGAAAACTTTTTCGGCTATAGTTGTAACAGCATGCTGAGACTATGTAACAAAACAATCAACTTGGCATATTATTTCATAACATACTCCAGTTACAATTCCCCCCTAGTAACAATCCTTGGAGAGTTTTCAAACCAAATAAGAGAAATAAAATGAAATTCCAAGAAAGTTGTTTTGGAACGTTTTGAGGAATTAGCCGAGATTCCAAATATTCTACCAACAGCTTCGCAACTACTCGGCGCTGCAATAAAAAGTTGCATCCACAATGTCCATACCTAAAATATCACATTTGCCAAAAAATCGACAGTCACCATGGTTCAATGCCGAGGGTAAGGAGACTATTAATGCCCTCCTTTATGAAATATAGGATTTTTATTTTTTTGAGAAACTTGACTCAAGAAAACTTTATTAGCTATAAAAAAGAAAAAAAATTGTGCAAAAGAATAATTAACTTTAATAAACCCAAAATTTGAAGGGAATGTGTATCCACAATTAATTCCTCAACTCCATCGACGTGTAGTTAAAAAGATGGTGGTGTGTAGTTAATAGTCCAGTGTGTATGTCCGGGGGTGATCACCTCACCCCTCTCTATTAACCTCAAATATAAATAACCAGCCACGGAAAAATGTCCATACCTCGTGTGTCAGAAACATTTAATCTGATTCTAAAAGTACTCCCATCAATAAAATTGAATTTAAGAAGAATGGGTCAGTGACTTCTCATTACAATTAAAACTGTACCTTGCTTGTTCACCCAAGAAGCACTTATTAAGATATATTTATCCGGAAAAATGATATCACCATCCCCCAATGGATGGATCTCCACCCCGTGCATAAACCTTTACAGAATTCTTTTAAGGCGCTTATGATCCCTTTAAAACATAGTTTTTCATGTATAACACATGAATTATTAGCATCGGAATTGCCATGTAAATTAAAGGATAATGAGTAAAAGTTTTTTTTTTTTTTTTGACAGACACTCCCCCATGGGTAGTCGGGCAATGACTACCCATATTGAATAGTCAAAAATTTGTTTTTGAACGATGAAATTTTCCCAGTACTTAATAATCACTCATATGACTGCACTATTCTTGTGAACATTGTAGATTCATACCTGTTAGACCAGAGAAAAATTTCAAAGTAACTTGCCTTCTTTCTTATGAAAAAATCTAAATTTTTGTTTTAAAGAGAAATTACGAAAGCTTTTCCTTTGAAATTTTAATTAACGCTAGGTTTTACATTAAATATGTAAAAACCATACACATATTAATTTTACTTTTAGGAAGCATAACCCATATATGCCTAAAATGTAATTTTTATAAAACAGCATTTTGGTGCCCAATATCAGTAAAAAAATCTCTAGGGAGGGGTCTCAGCACCAATAGTTTCTTTATAAGTTACTAAATTTTACTATCCACATTACAAATCTAACAAATTCTTTGTTCTCAAAAAGATGCATCACTTGTCCCCCACAAGAGCAGAAAAGTGATAGATTATCTTTTTGTATGAAAATGCCTGCATAACTGAGGTAAGTCTTAAACCTCAAGTCTCCCTGTTATACACTACCATTTTCCATTTACCCTTCTCAAAAGCCAAAACAAAGAAGTTCTTTTAATGTTTTATTTAATGCTTATTAAGAATAACAACAATTTTAGACACATGAGAATTTGTGATGAATTAATGTCAAGCAAGTCAAATAAATAAACTACTATAAATAAGCGAATAAACCTTTTTATTGAGACTAATCTATGATTTGTTATTTTGCTAAAGTAGTTTAACCCTCCAGCGGGTGAGCTGCGGCATTTGGACAGCAATCTGAACATCTGTCAAAATACTAGGAATAGAAATGACTTCAGCGGGCTGGGGGTTCCATGTATTTGTATATCAACATGTTCTGAAAATTTGTGTCGATTTTCTGAGGCCTAAAAAAATTTGCTACCTTTGTGGGACACATCAAAATAATAGAACAAGAGTTGTATGCAATATGTGCCAAAGGAATTTTTGCCGAAATCACAGTATCCATCAAGTAACGTGCAATAATTGTCAGGGAAATGCTTTATACGAGGAAGAAGTTTGATTTTTGTTCTGTAATATAAAAAAAAGTTCATTTTTTCTAGTTCCTAATTGATAAATTAAATTTTTTTTCTTGCAAATTTTGAACCGAATATTTTTTCTGTATTTGATCATTTATAACCTTGAACTTATTTTTTTATTATATTACTAATATACTATTACTCTGTATTTATATTACAAAATGTTTGTTCAAACTTTATGAAAATAATTAATAATTTTACTCTATTTTTAGTCTGTAAAATAATATTATAAAACATAAAATTATTGTTCCTATACCACTATTCCTACGTTCCTGAATATCCTATGTTGGTGGTTATTTATAATAAACAATTTATTATTAAAATATCTCAATCATTATTCTACCTATTGCAAGGTTGTTTTTTATATTCCAAAGCTATTTATAAAAAAAAGTTTTAGCCATCCTTTACTTAGCAATATGATAACGTATAATTTTCATGCATTAGAATTACTGTAAAACCAAAGCAAAAATGAATAAACAACATAAATAAGTAAGTTATTGCTTATTTTCTAATAAAAAATAGAAAAAACAAAATGCGATCCAAACACCGCAGCGCGCCCGCTAACGTAACTCAAATAGGCGCGCCTGCCGGAGGGTTAATCAGAGAAAGATTGTAGCTCCAAAAACTTCAACAAAACCATATTTTAATCAAATTTATGCTCCTGGAGAGGAGTCAAAACAATAAAAAAATTGAAAATTAATTTTCATAAAAATTGTAAAATCAGTGAAGGTATTCATTTATTTGACTTTTAGCAACAATCCAACTACAAAAGTTTTTATATTTTGGATGGAATTTTAGGGTATATGTTCATAGGACATGCTATATATTTTTGTAATACCAGAGTGTAATTTGAAATGACTACAATATAGTAGAAAGCATGAAGTTTTATTTACAATAAACCTACCATGAGAGAAGTGTTTTACAGAAATATATACATATATACACATACATACATACAAACAGAACAGTGTGAAAATCAAACAAGATATAACGATTGATATGTACATAAATAACTTATCAGACTAAAATTATGTAGTTGTTTAATTAGGCATTCCTATTAAGATAATAAATAAACAAAAAAAATTTTGCACAGATCCTGTGTAAACTAAGAAGATCTCCCAACACTTAAAATTTTAGCTGGGTATGAGATATTTAGTGATATACTGTAATATAATAGGAAATCTGCTTAAAGTTCAAAAATCATTTTTTATACTGCTGAAATTCATCCTTTCAGGTACTTCAAGCAGGTGTGTTTACATCTTTTTGTTATTTGTATAGTGAAAGAAGACCATCATTTTGAATCAGTTTGTAGTGGGCACCATAATTTCTGAAAGAAAATCAAAATTGATTTTTTAATTTATGTATGAATGTTATAAGTTTAGACTTTAAATAACTCACTAGGAGCACTTCAACGCTTACTTTTTTAAAGAGAATATTAGAGTCAATAACAAATTTGTATAAGTGTATATACATAATACATAGAGTGTATCACAATTCCCTTGAGTAAAGTAGAAAAGGAAACTGTAGGTATTTAATATGTATAAGTAAATAAGGATATTGTTTTTCCACAAATAACTAATGTTTTAAAGAATAAAAGCGGTCGTAAATCAACTAAATGCTGATATAATGTAAAATCTGATGAAATTGCCACATTCGACATTAAGTTCCTATAAGATAATGTTTTAAATAAAAATAAGAACAGTGTTTAAAAAAGGTCTGTCATGCAGGGGCTGCGTTAACTAAGCAAATTTCTCATGTGTGTTACATATTTTCATTTATCTCAAAACGTAAAAGTCCAATGAGAACAGTATTTGGTATTTAGGCTTCAAATGAAGTGCTTCATAACAAAATAGCATATTGTTAATATAAGATGAGTAGGAGTGGAGGTTTACTAAAGACCCAAACTAACAAATGCAAATATCTCGGTTAATAATTAAAATATCAATGTTTATAGAACATTACGTATAGTGTATAGGATGTATAGTGTAAGTGAACAATTTTATTTGGCACAAAAACTCATCCGAACTAAATAAAACTCGGTATGTGTATTAGCCCTAACGACTTTATTATAACAAGCCATACCAACATTTCTAGGGAGGGGCAGGAGTGGGGGTTGTAAGGGAGGCCTGAAGTTAAAAATACCGGTATTTCGTCTTCTATTGGTTTTTCTGCAAATATGCACATGACAAAAGTAATTTATTTTTTTATTTGAAGTAACTTTTGTTATATTCACTTTTGTCTTATAACAAAGTATAAACGAGATATACACTAAAAACTAACGCGGGACACAAAAATTTCATTGGGCACTAACGATTGAACCAAACTTAACAAATCTCAGTATGTGAATTAGCATTAATTCTTCCATGATTATAAGCTATATTAAAATTTTTAGGTCCAAATGGGAGTGGGGGTTATGCGAAAGGCCTGAAATGAAAAATTGTGATATTCCTTTTCCCATTGGTTTTTCAACAGATGCAAGTAACAAAAGTTGTTCATTGTGTTATTTAAAGTAACTTTTTTTATAGATATTTTTTCGTAAACCGAATTATAAACGAGATAATACGCTAAAATCCATAGCAGAAATCAACAATTTTATTGGGTGCAAAAGACAACCTAATTAAACAAAACTTGGTATGTGAATTAGCATCCACTCCTCCATGAAAATTAGCTATGTTAGCATTTCTACGGGCGAAAGGGGGGGGGTGTTATCCGGGAAGCCTGTTATCTCATGCACATTACAGAAGGTTTTTAGTTTGTTATTTAAAATAAGTTTTGTTTAAGTCCCCTACAATTACCTGGCACTTATGCAAAAATAATAGGCCGAGACGGGAAGTATAATTGTACACATTGAAGCCTTGCTATAAAAATACCCTCAATATTCAACCTCTAATGATTTTCCGAGTGAAACCGGGTACCTTAGCTAGTATATATATATATATATATATATATATATATATATATATATATATATATATATATATATATAAACACACACACACACAATTTTGAACGGACCTCATTTTTGTCATCTACTAAGTAGGATCGATGGATATTTGAAGAAAAATTTAGAATATCGAGTCATGAGTACAACCTCAATTGCTGATTTCCCGTTAAGGGGAAATCTGCTAATAAGAAATTTGGAAATGAATGAATATTTAAAACAATAAAACAATGTTCATGTTTTTGAAGTTTTGCAAATTTGTCTGTTGGCTTGCCAAAAATTCTTCCTATAAAGCTCAACTTCAAGAAAAATTGATCAAGAAAGCACACATTAAGAAGTGTACATGCACCTCAACACAATTTAACATTTATTGGTTATATCTTTATATAAAAATGTGCTCATAAGGTTAGTTTGTTGTGCAGACATAGAAGATGGAGTGGATGCTTTGAAAGCATGATTAATAAATGATTTAGTGGAGTATGCCTATTTTATTCAACTCTGTGATATTCAACATACACACTAATACCTCATCATAGGCAACAATTAATGTACAAAAAAAATTCAGAGACACAAACTTTTGCAAAAATCTAAAATAATGATAAAAAACTGTTTAAAATATTACCTCATCACAATAAGGACATGGCCCTGAAATATGGTCGAAAAGGCGGACACTTGATACAACTGTTTCTAACCACTGAAACAAAACAAAAAACGGTTTAACAAAAAATATGTCCAAGTATAAAAATGATTAACATAAATAATAAAGCTAACATTTTGTTAATTATATATCATTATACAATTAACAAGGAGTAGCTACTTCTCTGGAATAAACTTCTGAAACAATGAAATCATTTTCATTGTTCTGGAATCACTGAATTAAACTTTTTTTGGGGGGGGGGGCTTTTATACTGTGCAAATATTTGACACTTCTCCAATAGTTCTTCCTTATAAGCAAGACATTTTGGAAAAATTAGTTTGAAATTATTAATAAGAGAATTATATTCCAATAATATTTGAAAATGGCCTTTATCTCTTCAGGTTGAGAAAAAGATTGCATGTCCTCAATTGATGCAAGCAACATTTATTGCAATTCCCTTCAGTAAGACGTTTAGAAATATCAAAATACAAAAGAATGGTTTAGAAAGTAGACAGCATTTCATGATGTTATTGAGAAGATTCCTAGACTAAATATATCTTGAAAGTGGTATCCTTTTGAAGTTAACCAGGAGCAAAGGTCTACCAAAGACTGAGACCATGAAATAAGAGCCTGAGGAGGCCAACCATGGGAGACAATGACTATCAAAATGAATTAGGTTACACAGTGCACAATGCTTAACTTCTTTTCAAGAAGCCAGACTTTCGTAACAAAGGACTACCTTCTTAGATTCTGAACGGATCAAAAGCTAAATCTAAATTTTTTAAAATCTGGTGTTTAAAAATTACCACTTTCTAAAAATCTTCATAAGTGACGTTCTTTATAAAAAACTTAAGAGACTTAACACTTATCCATAAAAATTAAGAAACTAAAAATATAAATATATTAGATTAGTATTATTATTTATAAACAGCAACACAAACATAAACATACATACACACATAGATGTGTGCGTGTATGCATGCACATGGGTTCAGAAACACGTGCATATACATCCATATATACAAACTTACTCACTCACACACATTATTCTAATGAAATTTATAATTTTCAAATAATTTCAGAAATACCTGAATTAAACAACTGTAGTGGTACCATGATGAACAGTTCTTATTTGTACACCATTTTGCAGGAGGTTCCTCATCATCAACAATGTATGTAAAGCATATATAACAATTATTTTCATCGTTGCTACTTCCAATGTTTTTATTTTTCAAGGGAAGTTCTTTAATGTCAAGCAAATTAACAATATTTTCGGTAATCTCAATGTCATCCATCCAACCATAAACCTGTGAAATATTACTAATTTATAAGTCATATCCCACATCTCTTTATAATCATAATGTATAAGATGATAAAAAGTATATTCTATTTTATACTACTGAATTAGATGTCAATAATTAGATACAGGAGCCAGTGCTCTTTTGAACAAGAATCGTTCTGTGCTGCTATCTGGATCCTCGGTTCTTCAGAATGTAATCTGGCTTCCTTGATGGAATGACTGGGGCCTACAGATTACTTAGTCTGAACCTATCTTCTTTGTAGAAATTGTAAGGATATTTGATAATATCTACTACTTCTCTAAAAATCCTCATCACATAATTAACAATCTTGGTGCTGTTAAGGTGTCTTACCACATCCATAATTCTGACACATTTTAGAATGTTTTGATATTTTAATTAATACTTATCTATCTCTCACTATAATTGATGTATTTTTTTCCTCATGCACAGGGGATGCTATTTAGTCCTGGGCTTCTTGGCTTCAGGTTGTACAATACTTAGGATTGGCAATACCTTGCTCTCAGTTGTGAAAACTTCAAATTTCAAGTATCTTTGTCCGGAGTTTCGTCATTTTCTCTTGATACTCTTTTTACAGAAGGGATGGCGAAGAATTCTTGATGTTGTGAAGTTCTTTATCTTTATTATTTTGAGGTATTTAAAAAATGTTCAATTATACATACTTCACATTCTTGTATCCAAATGACTCCTTTTAATACTTAATAAAAAAGAAATAAATATTTCAAAAATAATTTGAGAACATAATTACTTCAAGGTTTTTTAAATATTTGTCTCTTGCTTCCGCAACAGCTTTCATTGAGCCAAGGAATTTCACATCAGGACATGTATTGAGCTCCATTGGATTAAAAGTTAGCACTAATGAAAGATTGTCGCCTGAAAAATGATTTACTTTATAATGTCAAATGCAACAAAATAGATCATACATCTGAGACATACTGTACTATGTTAATGCTGTAAGAAAATGTCTTAATATAAAGCTATATTTTAGTTTCAAAAGAGAGTAGTTGAATTAAATAATATTTGTTAAACTAATAAAAATAATATGCAATTGACCTTAAATATTATTAATTTAATATTTATTGCGAGGAAGGCAGCAAATGTTACGTTTGACTTTTGATGATAAAACAGGACGTGGGGGAAGGGAGATTGGCAATGGTGAATCGAGGAATTCTTGAATTTTTTGAGTGTGGGAATGGTCCTGGATGAGGTGAGAAGGTTTAAAGTACCATCTCCTTGGCGAAGGAAGATAGAAGTTGGATGGTATTGTAGGCATTCCAGAGGGATTTTTCTTGGGAGATTAATGAAGCGAGATAGAAACTACAGTATGTGGTTCAATGCATGTCAAGTTGCTGTTTTACAATTCAACATAGTCTATTGTAAAAACTGTGGCCATCAGGATGAGTCCTTTGCCACAAAGCTTAAGCTTTTCACTTGTCCGTTAGAAGTTGGAGAATATGACGGGGAAGAGAGGTGTGGTATATGTTGGGAAGATAGAGCTGCTTCCAAACGGATTGTTGAATAGAGATTTTGAAATTATTAACAGTTGAGTCTAAATCAGAGGATGTTTTTGCAAGGTCTATGGTTTCTTCTAAAAGTGAAGAAAAGCGGTCCCAGTTGATAAATTTAAATCATAATTAGATTTTTCTTGATGAAAAACACATAATTAATTTTATGGTCAAATAGGAGGCTCATGATAGCAATGATGATATGTATGTTTGTGAAGTGAAAGATAAAGGGCAAATAACATTTTAAGATCTAAACAAATGATTATTTTACAGTTACCAATTGTCTATTTTCAAAATCCATAGGAAATCTGTTAAAAGTCTCTCATTTCAAGAATATCATTTACACATAAGCTTGCAAATTAGAAAATTAACTGCAAGAATATGTTACTTTCAATAAAAAACTGCAGTAATATTAATAAGATACTGGTAGTCCTTAATATATAACCATAATCTATAACACCACTATCAACTCTTTAAACTTTTATAAATAATATTTTGTTAGTAAATGTGAAACTGAACTAATAAGAATTCTCCTGTAAATATCTTTCTTCTGTGGATTCGTAGGATCAATAACCCATGCTTTTTCCTCTAATGCTTTACACATTTTCCAAAATGGGATTAGGTTTTCAACACATGCTTTAAATTGATCGTACAGAATCTCAATTGAACTAATCTAAAAAAAAAAAAAAAGGCATACTTAAAAAAAGCGTTAAGTGTGAACCAGCATAAAATAAATAAAATATACCCAAACCTTACTGAGTCCTGCCAAAATATCTGTTGGAAGATCAGCTTCCAAAATGGTTAATTCACCTTTGGGATAGTCACGGGGAACAGAAAATTGAAATATATGCTCAGAACAGTCACTGTCTATATATTTAATTGTTATATCTCGAAAATTTTCACTAATTTTCAAAATATTTTCTTTTTCAAAAATTGATTCTAATTCGCTAAGAATTGTATGGGTTGATTTAATAAATTTAGAATTCCATAAAATATCTGTTGCAGTGGAAGATTTTGTTTTCACAGCATGAACTATATAATAAAGAAAAGCTCGTAATGTTTTACAGTTCATCATCTAAAAATAAAATAATTATCCATTGCAAAAATAATGTAAAATTATGAAGAATAAAATCAATAACTTTGAATAAAAATGTATATCCAAATTAGA
This sequence comes from Riptortus pedestris, assembly GCA_019009955.1. Classification (NCBI taxonomy): domain Eukaryota; kingdom Metazoa; phylum Arthropoda; class Insecta; order Hemiptera; family Alydidae; genus Riptortus; species Riptortus pedestris. The sequence goes on from CM032233.1 coordinate 19,047,959, forward strand.
ATACAAATAAAAAATAAAGCATACAGTCATTAGGATAAAAAGAATCAGCTATTTAGATCTGGCAAGAGTCTAAAGCATTGACTCCATACCATTGCTAAGAATAAAACAGAAGTTAGTTCTGTAATAGAGTAAAATCAATTTTATGATCAATATTTTACATATGTATTATATTACAGGTGTATACTCCAGTAGAGGGTCAGTCCATATGAAATCAACGCACTAATTCAGTGTTTGCAACCTGATATTTTCAGATCATAATGAAATTTTGTACACATATTCTAGGCTACAAAATTAGTTTATCTGCAAATCTCATGTATCTTTTGAGTTATAAAATAGCAAAGTTTGAAAAAAAAACTTGGATTTCGGTCAGCATTACTATATTTAAATAAGACCATCTCAGCTCCTAATAAAGGTAGAGAAATTAAATTTGTGTCAAACTGTAGCTTTTTAACATGTTAATCGCCTTGTCAATCGTATGTGTCTGACGCTAAGAAGCTCTACATGAGCCATGTCAGACATATATGTCTGACGTACGCGTTTTGGTAGAAGGCCATGTCAATCACAGATGTCCGATGCAAACGATACATTTGCATTATGTTTCGAAAGCTTGTCCTATCAGGAACAAAACTTGAAAATTTCTTGGCTTACTACAAACAATAAAATGAAATAAACATAGTTATATAATGGTATATGTTTTCAGTTGAAAACATTTTTTTGAAAAAAAATTGTTGTGAAAATTTTTCTGATATTATCGTGGCGATTAACATGTTAAATAAGCTTTAATATGATATGCAACTCAAGTACTTTTGAAAATAAAATAAAAACATCCGCAAAAAATGTATTTTTTTAAAATTTTGAAAAAAATATATTTTGTTGATTGGGGTGAACTTTAAACACATGCAAAAAATTACAACTTAGCAATCTGAGAAGTTTTAATGTTATTACCAAATAAGTACAAGTATGTTGCCAAGATTTTCGCAATTCATGCCTGTCAAAGCAGAATAAAGGTTCTGAGTCCGTAAGTAAAATTAAAATTTGTAGTATTTCCAAATCAAGAATATTTACTTGATTGGTTTCTTTAAAAAAATGTTTACTAATTCTAAAAATTATTTTAAACCAAAATATTTCATAATAATAATTTATGTTAAAAAAAAAGTTACATTCAATCTCGATTAAAAAATATATACTATTTCAGTAACAGAATATTATATCACTTCTTACAGTTAAACAGACAAGTTACTAGATGCACATTTCCTTCAGTGACTTCACTTTCATGAAGGGACATGGATTGGAGTGGCTCGATGGTTTAGAGTTAGAACTTGATCAACCCTCACTACACTGTTGTATTTTGCCAATTGAGTGGTGACTCTCTAACAGTGAACTTATATATTAGTGTTGTTTACAACTTTTGTTTAATTTGTGCTGCGTAAAGGGTTGTAGTATTTTATATTAAGTAGGCCTATTGTGCTAGTTGTAATGACAAAATGAGTAGCAGAATACCAGTATAAAAAAAATGTACTGCTGTAATCCTTTTTCCATTAAAGGACATAGAAAGTAAAAAAAAAGATTGCAAAACAATATCCATTTTTTTCTGGTATTAATATTAATGCTACAACTATTATAAAGTTCATTTCATACTCTCCCCTCCCCAACCTTTTCTAGTTCTTAGTAGTTGGGTTGTGTACAGCAAACATTATTCATTCGTTACTAAGCATTCTTTTTAAATAATATATTTTAGGCATCTCCATTGTTGAAATAAAAGAAAGGAGTATTTTTAAACACTATATACTTATGCTATACTAGCTAAGTTACCCGGCTTCGCCCGGGAATTCATTTGAGGCTGAATGATGATGGTATTTTTTTGGCAAGGCTTTACTTTGTACAATATTTTGACATTTCCCCGTCAAAGTGTTTAGGGTTTATACCTGTGGTTGTTATGGAATAGAAAATGAAATATCACGAATTTTTATTTTAGGCCTCCCTTATAACTCCTGTTAGAACCTAAACATTTTAATATAGCTTATAACCATGTAAGAATTAATGCTAATGCACATACCAAGTTTTGTTAAGTTCGGTCCAACCGTTGGTGTCCAACAAAATAGTTGACTTCCGCTTCAGTTTTTAGTGTATAACTCGTTTATACTTTGCTATACGATAAAAGTGAACATGACAAAAGTTACTCTAAATAACAAAATAAACAACTTTTGTCATGTGCATATTTGCCGAAAAACGAATAGGAAAGAAAATATAGCTATTGTTAATTTCAGTCCTCCCTTACAAACCCCATTCTTACTCCTCCCTAGAAATGTTGGTACAGCTTATTAACAGGGAGTAGTTATTGCTAATAGACATACCGAGTTTTGTTTAGTTCGGTTGAATCTTTTGGACCAAATAAAACTGTTGACTCCCGCTATAGTTTTTAGCGTATAACTCATTTACACTTCGGTATACGACAAAAGTGTATATAACAAAAGTTACTCTAAATAACAAAATAAACAACTTTAGTTATGTGCATATTTGCCTAAAAAGCAACACGAAACGAAATATCGCTATTTTTATTGTCAGCCCCCCCCCCTCTCCTGTTCGTCTCTGAGAATATTAATATAGCCTAAAGTCTAAGTTGGGTTAGTAGTAATATACGTACCAAGTTTCATAAAATTCGGTTCAGCCATTTATTCGTGAAAAGGTAACAAACAAACAGACACCAAAGAAACAAAATGCAATTATGGTGTCTGTGACATGTTAAATGAAAAAGTATCAATGTACAGACAGAGGTTACAATTTTATATATAAATAGATTATAAAGCGGATGAATTGATAGTTCTCCAACTACAAACTGATGAAAGGATGAATAAATAAACTTACATTTTCAAGATGAGAAATCAGACACTTTTTTATTGATAAGGAACATTCAAAATAAATATCTTTAAGATCTGGGTAGAAGGGAGTAAACAGTTTCACCCTTTGTTCAGGATCCTGAAAAGAAATGGAAAAAATTAGATTTTAGTAAGCTTTTCACTAATGATTTGTTTAATAATTTCTGCATAATTGGAATTTATGGCCGCAATATAAATACAAATTGGCCCTAGTCAGCTAAAGTCTATGCCTTGTAGTTGCAAACATTGGGTTCTTTCAGAATCTACTTTTTCGATATTACAATATACGCCAAAATCCATGAGATATTTGATGTCTTAGAAAAATGACTTTCTAGCCTTTTTTCTCCCATGTTTAAAGAATCCCAAGAGATAGTAATTGATTTTTTAAAAATGTACCTCTAAGGACTCCAAATCTGTCTTGCAATAAAATTGTTATTATGTTAAAAATAAAAGTAGCATGCATAGACCTAACTAATAAAATATAGGGGGTGTTGCAAGTATTTCTCTGAAGAATATCTATGAACCATAACCATAAAAAAAAAAAAAAAATTTAAAAATATCAGGCAATGATTAAAAATTGTTTTTATGCTACTAAAGGAGGTGAAACTAGTTTGGTCAAAATAGAAAACTTTCCTCTTCTCCCCTGCAATAATCAAAAGAAACAAACAAAAACAAAGTTATGGTACTCAAATTAAAAGGGGCTATGCACCCTTAAATTAAATAATGCTGAACATATCCATTCAGAATTGCAGGAAAAAATATTGGAAACTCTAACCAAATGCCAAATTAGAATAAAGAAGTAAAATTAAATAGTAAATACCTCTAAATCTAATTTACGCATATTAAGCATTGGCATCATTTTAAATAATAATCAAATAAAGTGATATTAGTGATTATAATTGTTCAATACCCTTGATGACAAGTATCCTTCCCACTCCGTGAAATCTTCATTGTGTAAAAGCAATGGGAACTCTTTATGTAAATGTATATGTTCTTCTAGCTGTGCCATCTTTGTTATTTATTAATTCAAAAACAAATTTACACAGTACTAAACCTATCCTCAATTCAAAATACTGATAACAAAGAGCGCTATTAGCGATGGTCCAGCATTCCCATTGAAGTTAACGCAGATAATCTTACTACATGTGTCTCAGAGATGTAATGACGTCACTAAATTTTAAGGGTTTAAATAGCACCTGAAAACATTTTAATGGCCATTTTCTATTTTAGTTTTAAAAAATTGACTACAGAATATTTGTAATCCTTGCACTGAGTAGCACCATAAATAAAATAGTAACAAATAATACTAGTTATAATAGAGTAGTTTGGTATTAAATGAAAAAAATAACAATTAATACTTTATATTCCTTTATTTAATTTTTTTATTTATCTAGTTTATTTTATAAGTGCTGGGGGTTCCCTGACTTTCCCCGAGATTTCATTGCAATGATTCTCACAAATAGCCATACGACGACAAAAAATTAATAAAGTATATTTTTGTGATTGGCAAATACTGAAAATTTTATCATTCTATTATTTTCATTACATGCGTATTCACGATAGAGAATATCTATGAAATGAAACTAAGCTAAAGAATGTTGGGTTATCTGAAAAGTAATGTGATGGAGAATCGTTTGATGCTACAATAGACACGTAATGTCTCTGTGAATGTTATATGCTTTCAACAGAGATTCATTCAGATGCCTGAACTCTATCAGGACCAACAAATGACTCTTTTTTGAGTGATTAATCAGTCAGTGAGCAATCAAGGATAGACAGATGGAGATCATTTGTCAGGGCCAGTACTTATCGGGAGAAAGATAGGGAGAGAAAAGAATATAGAAATCGGAAGGCCACTAAAAGAGAAATAGAAAGTCTCTTGGGCCTGACGATATTATTTGAAACTGCTGAAATAAATGGGGAAGAGAGATTGATAATGTCGGATGAGTAATAAAATAATAAATTAATAATTGCGTGTGATAGATGTTTGTATTGAAGACAAAATGCCAGAAATAGAGGAACATGTAGGTAACTGTTTTGCATATTCGGGAAAACAGCTAAAATGCCGCACAGAATAAATAATCACACTTGATAATTTTTTCAATAGTATAAACATTATTTTGGAAAAAAAAATATTTTGGGCGAAAAAATCGCGTAAAGAAATAGGTACGACACAAATTCCACGACTCCTACTTCATTTGACCTGAAGACATTTTTGGTATTTTTTGTGTGTGTGTGTGTTTTATAGCTTTATTATTGTTTTTTGGCTTGCGTTCTTAGGTTAAAGCGGTCGCAAGATGCGAACCACATTACAGGAGCACATCACACGAGAGGAGTTCCTTTCGCTCAGGCGACAACCACAATACCTCAAGTGTCCAGTACGAGTTACTCTATGAGGCCAACAAGAGTGGAAAATTGAATGTGCCAGAAGAAACACGTCTGAAACGGGGCAAGCTTTAATGGGAATTAAAATCTCAATCTTTGTGGAGAGTGTTTCCACGTAGATTGAGTTGGTCTCCAATATTTCTCATCCCAGGCGCTGGCTGTGCTACAAGACTAATTCCATCCGCGGCCGTCCTTAGTTCAGAACAGTGAAGTCTCCACTCTATAATGAATTGTGTAGTCCTTTTTTTCTCTTTCCAAATTTACCTGTTTTTATTTAAGACTATTTATGAAGCATGTGTAAAATATTTTTATTCTGCAGTTTAGACAATTTATAAACAACTATATAACCATTTATTTGTATAAAATATAGACATTTTGGATTGTTTTGTTTTTTCTTTTCAACTAAGTTAAATCATCAGGACATAGTATTTCATAGTATGTCATGATTGTGGATTACGTTAAAAAGTTGTTTGCTGTATTGAAAGGACACTAATGATAGTGCGCTTGGTCTGAAAGAATTATGTTGCTTATGAAATAAACTGTTTACAAAAGGAAGGAATGTTTGTTTTTTCTAAAAGATTAAACTAATGATTCTACAACATGAAGGCTTTAATTAAACTCTTCAAAAAAAGTATAAAAGTTTTGTACCTATAATACATAAGAAGATATTAACAATTTTTTATTTTCGTCCTCATCTAATCCCTCCTCCCTCCCCTAGTGGATACGATAAAGTGCGTAGTGGAGTTGCGTAATTAAGCATTAAAATAATTACAAATATCCGAAAATATTCAAAGGGGTTCAGGGAGTGTTAAAACGGATAATTCCATTGAAACCCAAAACTGTCGCGATTACAATACTTCCTTTATTTCGTACAAGAAAGGTTACTCCAATTCAGACCTCGCCACAAATATTAATATAAAAATAAAGTATAGCTAGTATTGCTTCTATTTTTCTTTACTCAAATATCTTCAGTCTCAGCCAAACACAAGTTATTTCTAAATTAAATTCGTAAAGGTGTGGGAGTAAATCACAAAATATTAAGCAATTTATAACATCTTTCAACGCAAACTTCAGTTACATTTATATAAACGTGGTAAATAGAAAGAAGTTTAGGCTTATTCTAAAGGATAGTAAAGGCTGAAATAATTGATTACATACAGATGTATACGGGCTGGCCCGCCAACCAGATAGAAATTAAGAACCTGCGCCCTGCGATCGCAGGTTCGGATTTTCCAAAGGGCGCTTCAGTTTATTCGAAATATACATCAAACATTAGTTGATCAATAGAAGCAAAGTTGCATTTTTTAAATGTTTTTATTTTAGCTATTGTTTAATGAGGCGGTGCGCCCCCTCTTAAGTCAAAGGCAGCTCCCATTCAGAGGTCCCAGTTCGACCCTTTGTGAGGCTACTGATCCATGACTCTAGTATTTTATAACAGATATCAACAAGGGTTAGTGATAGTTGTGAAAGTGTTTCCTTGGTGATTTTAAACAAAGGCAGTACGTTTGGTGATTAGGGTCGCCCTAAATAAAATGTTATATGTTCTGAATTCTCCAAAGTTACAACAGTTTTGCCAATTTAAAAAAATAAAATGTTAAAAATATTAAGATATTCAGGAATAGTACTGCATGTTAAAGAGGAAAAAGCTCTCCAGGCTTGTATCGCTGTTGCTATGATACCTATGCTCCGAAGTCAGAACGAATAGCCTAGGTGATTAATAAATGTGTACCTCACGGTTAAAGAAGAAACGGATTAACAAAACAGTAGGTCATGAATTTTAGTCCATCAATCTCAGAAAAAGAAATTGAACGACTACTTCAACTTAGCAGTGACCCCGTTGTAAACGAGATATGGCTTTTGAAGAACAAATTGGAAAAAAATAGGTAACTAATATAAAATTATTAAATACCCAATTTTTTAGGTTGTATTTTCAAATGTTGAAAGTACAAGGGGAAAATCCGTTGTCTAACAGTTACTGTCCGTATGCCAAACTAATTCTAGCATGTACGAATCAAATTTAATATTCATTTAGTACAAATCAATACAATCGTATTTGGTCTGCACTGGCTAACTTTTTATCAGGACAAATGTCACCTAGCTGAAATTTATATTAGTATAATTCCTCATATAAATTTTTGACGTCCTATTTTTTTTTTTTATTTTTTTTTTTTTATGAATTAAAAAGGAAATATCTACTTAGTTATATTTAAACAAATTCATGGAATGCACTTAATGATTGTATAAACTATTAATTATGCCAGAAGAAATGAAAAAAAAATGCGTGTATGTATGTGTGTGTATATATATGTATATATATATATATATATATATATATATATATATATATATAAAGTTAACTATTTGTGGTTAACTAAAAACAATAAAAATCAAATTAAATTATAGGCACCATTGTTTAAGCTATTTTTTTTCGTGTAATAAATTAAAAAGAGTACATTTTTAGGTACAATGCTTTGCCTACCTCTTAAATTTTTATATATTTTATATTGTATACACCAATATAATAAATAAGGATAACATATTTAAAAAATATTTTGCAGGATAGATGCTTTATGTGGCTACAAAAAAAGACTGTTGAATTTAAACAATCTTTTAAAAAAGTGTAATGATGTTATAACCCTTGAGAATATTGGTATGTATAATTTTGAGCATTCATTCAATAGTCATTGTAATTCTTGAAAAAATTGATTGTTTTACCTTATGTTATGGGAGTTAATAATAATAATAGTATAAGTTTTCCACGTGTTTGAGTCAAATTTGTACTTGGATGACAAGCTACTCTAAAAACCTTGAAAAGAATAAAAATGGTGAACTCACATATTCCCATACAATAGATAGATAGATTTGAGAAAAAAAATTTTGAATTGACTGAGACTTAGTTCCAACGAAAAGCAGTGCTCTAACTAACAAAGCTACCAATTTGTGTTATTACTAATTCAAGCTCTTCTGTTAGCCAACTACCCCAGTGGTCTGAAGTAAAAACAATTAATTATCTTAATTTATAGTTATATTTACTCCTAAGTACTTTATTACTACGAAAGAAATAGGTTGAATACATACATCATCAGTAAATATTACAATTTTTAATATAAAAAACTTGAAAATAGTCACTGACATTGTTTTTCATTCATAGAAATAACAATTAAAAATAAGAAAATTAATTTTTTTTTTTTTTTTCAAACGACTTAGTTTAAGGGGTTACCCAACATTAATAATTTGTTGTCGCGCAAATCAATTGTGCGTAGTAGAGAACCGGCCTTAAAATATGCATAAACTATTGCTATTGTATACTATGAGTATATAAGCGCAAATATAACTAATTCTAAAATAAATTTTTAGGTTCAGATTTGACTACAATGACACAAACAATGCAAGAACTTAAAGGCAGTATTATTAAGATCTACAGTGATTTAGCTAATGAGTAAGTTAATAAAAACATAGCTAAATCCATGCTCACTTTAATTGACGAAGTTTGTTTTATTAAATGCACTCCTCCCTCAGAATGAAGGGATGATATTTGGATACTAAAGTCCCATGAGCAGTATAGATATGAATTTTATTGCCAAAAATAATCATTTTGGTAAACTTCGTTAGATACATCCCTTGGCTATTTATTGTAACTTTTCATTCCAATTATTTGATTTAAAACGATACGGTAAGTGGTTTCTTGTTTGTATATAAAAAGCAATTACCAATCATCGTGGGGTTTGGTTAATTTATTTTTTTAAATTCATTTAAAAACTGTTTTTATTCCACGAGGGAGTCTAGTAATCACATATTGGATATCACCTCAAACACATGAATTATTAAACCATCCAAGTTAGTCTCAGGTGCCGAGAATATGAAAACACATAACTCCTTTAAGTTTTGAACATATCAAGATGGGGTTTGCAATACATTTTTATACATTGAATCCTCTATAAAAAGTAAGTGGTTATCTGCACACCCAAACTTTTGATTGGATGCTAATTGCGCATGAGACATTTGATTGTAGATAATTAATCTAGAAGTCACAGGCTAAATCATTTTCCTCTGGGATGTTTTGATCAGACTATCCGTTTGGCCCGGAGCCATCTTATTCGAGACATCCTTTGTGTTTATGTATATATATGTTTGTTTTTGATAGTTCAAATAAAAACTAATAATAGTTCATAAGTTACTTTTATGATGATGCATTTATTTTTCCAGGATGAAAAAACATCTACAAGAAGAAGCAAATTTGCAAGCCGATTTGAATGGTTATCATCAATATATCAAATGAACAAAAAGTAATAGAGTTTATAAATAAGAGACCATCATGATCTAAAGGCTACACCTTATATTTACAACCATTGCATTGTTTCAGTAGCTGCTCTTTTCATATTACTTTAACCACTGAAATTCATAAGATGTTTGATGTCTTAAAATTAATTTGTGATGAAATCTTTGTGCCTTATGATATGCCCAAGAAGTTTCACCCTCCTTTTTTCCCATTGATTTGATAAGACATTTGCTGTCACTTACCTTTAGAGTGGGGCTCAGGTTGGCCGTGCGAGTTAGGGCGTTGGTCCTAATCTCACGTGGTAGACCTAGAGTGGCGGGTTCGATCCCGCCCTGGGCAGTAGAAATTTATTTAGTGACTGACTCACAAAATAAACTCCTTGAGCCCACCTTAGCTAGAAAAGGGTGGTAACCTGTAGATAACCCGTCCCGATTAGCCTAGTAGCATAAAGTGGACGTAAATAATAATAAACAAACAACTTACCTTTAGAACTCCCATATTGGATTTTTTTTGGGTCCAACTTCTTTTGGTGTTTTTGCTCGAGAACCACATTTCCATTGCTTCCCATCTATTATTATATTAAAGCATTCTTTGGAATCCAAAAATAGAAGTTGGAAGTGTGGAATATTTATCGTCTTTTGTGAAGTAAGCAGGTCAAAACATTTCTATGTAATTAGCCATTTGGAAGCTTTAAGCTAAGTTGTTGAAAAATATAAAGAATATAATTTTTTGTTATATTTTTGCTTTGTTGATTTCAGAAATGCTATTGACATTTGATGTATAGAAATGAATGACATATGAAGAAATTTAGTGACATATGGATGTACTGAATGAAACATGTTTACCTAAAAAATGTAAAAATGCATAATGAGAACAAAGCATATGTTGAAGCTCAGAGAAACAACTCCCTTTTTTTCTATGTAGAATGAAGCATAAAGAAAGTATACCTACTCTAACCAACTCTATTCATTACATTGCTAGGACAAGTGTTTCAAGCAACACAGGTACCAATCTGGATGAGAAAATTAAGTAATCTTAAATTTGCTAACCACATCCTTTTGAAGTCACAATGACAGGAAATAAAAGTAATGCTATGAAATCTCTTAACTCTTAGTAGAGGTGGGATTAATTAAAAAAATATATGTCGGTATTAATAAATGACTACAGTAATACAGAAAGAACATTTTTTGTAGGCATAGCTTTAAAATGTTCTGATAAAAACTTTTGTCTGGGGTAAATCTTGCTCTTTACTATTCTACTTTGCAGCCCTTAAAGGACCTGGGCTTCTGGTACTATTATTGTTGACAATTCTTCACAATTCTCATCTAGGTTTTTCCAATTATGGATACCTAACAAGGTCATTAAGCCCCCATTGCCTAGGCCTACCTCTTTTCCTACTTCCTCAGGTAGCCATAAATGAACTTCCATTCTTCCACCATGTCCCAACTGCTGCAGCATTTGATAGCACAGCTCAAGTCAGGTTTGCTTTACAATTCAATTACTTTTGCGAAGTTTCTGATGTGATATCTGCTCCATGTATTTAAGCTTCAAATAAAGTGCTTCATCATATAACAGCTTATTGGGAATTCGACGTGAGTAGGAGTGAGGGTTTGCTGAAGGCCGAAAACTAATAAAATGCAAATATCTCAGTTAATAATCAATATTGTGAAAAAATGCAAATAACAACATTTATATAACATTTAATTTGTAGTAAGAATTGTTCTATACATTTTTCCGATCCAACATATATTAACGGAGATATTTTGAATTTTAGAAACTCCCCTTCCCTGGTCCGATTACAGGCATTAACGAACTTGATCTTTATTTATAAATAAAAGTTTAAATATCCAGTTTGGTAAAGATCAAACAAAAATATAAACCTATATATGTATATGCACATGCATGTATATGTGTGTGTGTGTGTATATATATATATATATATATATATATATATATATATATATATATATATATATATATATATATACATACATACATACAAACAATTGTGAATGTAACTCATTTTCATCATCTCCTAGATAGGATTGATGGACATATGAGGAAATTTTTCAAAAATTGTGTCATGACCACAAACTCAATAGCACGTACGATGAACTATAGAAAACTGTACAAAATCAAATGCTCAGTCATGTGGAAGAAATGTCTTGTCAAAGATGTAAACCTCCGAATAAAATAGAAATGGACTGGGAAGGAATTGAAGATGACAGATGATTCTAAAATACGTATAATTTAAAGAGGAAGTGGGAAAAATAGCAAAGAGGCTGCAGTGATTATCTGAAAACTGTTTGGCCTGGATGAGAGTAGCATGGGTAAGAAAAGACCCTCAATAAAGTGAGGCGTTCATAAAATAGCAAGTACTGCTGATATAATTGATATAGGAAGTTTTTAGAAAACCATCCTCACTCAGTTATTTTTTTTAAAATCTTCTCATAGTTTAGATTTACTTATTTATCTCTCTTATTTGTTAAGCAATAAAAAGCTTTATTTATGACTATGATACAAATAATGACAGACGGTTTGAGCCTTGATCAGAGAATTATTTTTTAATTGCAGGGTTGAAATATGGAATTTAAATTTCCTTACAAAAGATAATCAATTTGAGGTTGTAGTGTATTCCCTGCAACTCCAAAGGATTTGGCAAAGTTACAGTTTGTTAGTTTCCCTCTTGTTCCAGTCCAACAAATATGAAGCCCATGAAGCTGAGACAACGTTTAATCACATGAAGGACTTTAGTAATCTCACGATTCTTTTGCACATATAGATTTATGCAACCACAACCTTATGCTGTTATCAATCATAGTAGTGTAAATCTCTGATCTCTGACAATGCACAATTAAATGAATGAATTGCATGTCGGCACCTATGAAGGAAACATTCACTACAGAAGTAGTATCACAAGGACAGCCACTATTTGGCTTAGAGTTAGGAATTTCAGCAGCTTCAGCAAAAACAGGTTTATTAATGAATTCCAGAGCGTGGGTTCATGAGGAAAATAAAACAATCGTAATACACACTAAATTAATTAAATTATTAATAAAAATAAAGTCAAATGTTGATTGGCACAGAAATCACATGAAGGATTTTAGTAATTACATGATTCTATTGCACATATTGGTTCAAAGAATAAAATTCGACAGAAGTTAACAAAATATGATAATAATAAAATAACCAGATTTATTATAGATGCACATATTAATATAAACAATTAAAAAGAAATCATTATGTGATGTTTATGAATGTTTGGCTTACTATAGAAAAACATGATGCAATCCAATTATGGACAAAAGATAACAAATGCTCAATTTTTACTCTAGACAACATTACTGTACATTTGAGCTGGGAGTTACAAATTCAATGTCTAAATAGAGTTGAATAAAGGCCTGTGAAAAAATAATTATACAATATTTTATACATTTAAGTAGATAATATTCTTTGGAAAATTAGGTACCCCATCATCTCCTTTAGATATAACTAGACACCATCCATACTTTTCTATACAATGATTTTATTATGTCTCTCAAGAATTTTTTTGTTTTTTTAATATTAACACACGCACACACACACATACATACACACATATAAATATATACCAATTTATTTCACTATAATAACAAAATAAATATATATTTTGGTTTGTAATATATATATCTCCATGGAACTTATGCAATGACATCCATTCTTCCATTACTTCTTTCCTAATAAAAAGCCACAATGTGAAAAAATGTTGTGACTTTCTTATAAAGTAGATATTATATGTTGGTAAGCATTAGAATAATAAAAGAAAATGTCTATAGAGAGAAATGGATAATTTTTAAGTAATTATTTTAATGTCGTTTTGAATGAAAAATAACAAACAAACTTAGAAAGTAGTAATTATAATTTTTAAATTGTTTTTCTAAAGTACAAAAAAAGAAAAAGGAAAAAAAGGAACTGCTTATTACCAAGAGACAAATGTCTAATAAAATCTCCCACAAACCAATTAATTAACAAATCAACAATGACAATCTTATAGTTTACTAGTTACAATCTATTTAAGAATAATTAATCTAATGATTTACATAATCAATAAATAATATTCTTTATTAGACATAGTCTAATTCCCTAATTATTAGTATTATATAGATTCAAAGAATAAGATAATGTTTTCTCTTATATTCTTTTTACTGACCATTAATTGCTTTTCAAATATGGATAAATGCTTGAAAAATGAATTAAATATGACTTAAGAAATATGTGTGTGCACTAAACGTGGACATTATGCTTGTATCTGTGGCATGATTTTAGAAGTAGAACGTTTCTCCTGGCTTAATTAGATTTATTTAACTTCAATTAATAACCGATCACATTCAATTTTATTTTTACTTTACTAATTGATGAAAATACGGACTAGACGAATGAACGCGTGAATTTTATATTAGCACTGATAACTAAATTTAAAGAATGCTAAAATGAAACAAAAATTAAAAAGGATGAAAATTTAATTGCAAATTCAAATAATGTATTCATCAATCATAGATAATATTTTCTTGTGCATTAAATTGGTTTGTGATTATTATGTTTCAGATACTGATTTTACAAACTTAACAATTTAAATACAGGATTCATAGTTATTACCTTATGAGAAAACACCAAAGGTAACAATACTGAATAAACGCTCTTAATAACAAAATGAAATATCAGCATAATATTATAAATGTTTTGGAAGTAATGCACATTAAAATTCATTGTTTTTGTTCGTAGAAGATACATACATAACCTATAAATCTATTATTGTAATACTCATATGATTTAGCTCTATAGGTGTAAAAATAAAAATAGATGAGCAGAAGCAAGAAAAGGGAAATCTGCTAAAAGGAAGGCCATTCTTCAGAAATGGAAGAACAATTAATAAACAAATAAAGTAAATTTTTAATGAATTTAATTAAATTTTAAAAAAATAATCAAACATCAGTTTAGCCCACTTGATATTACAGGCAGTAAA